>ML663557.1:31062266-31609193 GCA_007570785.1 Antilocapra americana
AATGGATAAGAAAGCTGTGGTACATATACACAATGGAATATTACTCAGCATTAAAAAAAAATTCATTTGAATAAGTTCTACTCAGGTGGACGGAACTGGAGCCCATTATCCACAGTGAAGTAAGCCAGAAGGAAAAACAACAATACAGTATATTCATGCATATATATATGGAATTTAGAAAGACGGTAACGAGAACCCAACATGCGAGACAGCAAAAGGAACGCAGATGTATAGAATAGACTCGTGGCCTCTGTGGATGAGGGAAAGGGTGGGATGATATGGGAGAATGGCATTGAAACATGTTAATTATCATATGTCTAATCAATGGCCAGCCCAGGATTGATGCTCGGGGCTGGTGCAACGAGATTTCCTGGGAGGAGGGAGGAGGGAGGGGGGTTCTGGAGGGGGAGCATATGTAAACCCATGGTGATATCATGTCATTGTTTGGCAAAACTAATAAAAATAAATAAATTTAAAAAAAAGATGTCATTTACAAGCTCAAAAAAATAAATAAATAAAAGGCTAATGAAGTCTTTCCACAGTGAAACCAGGAGTACAATGAGATATGGGGAGCATTCCGAACTATTCTGCCTGTGTGGTTGATCACCTCATAATCTCTTTATTTGAACACTAGGAAAGCAGAAGATGGAAACTCCTGGGGGAAGTTTCTCCTGATTCAGCAATGGCCAAGGGTGTTGGCCTTTAGTGACATGTCCCATGTACAATATCAAGATTTGGACAGATATCTAGAGATGGCCAGCTTGTCTGGAGAGTACCTGGGCTTTAGATATTAACTAACCTACACAAAAGTGCAAGTTCTTTAAAAATGTAAAATACTGTTGAATATTGATAGTTTCTCAATGCTGCCTGTGAAGTATATGAATATTTCAAGCTTTGTCACTGATAACATTGGAGATCTTATTTTTAAACTTTTTTCAGGCAGACCAAAAAATGTATTAAAAGTCACACAATAACTGTATTAGGTAAGGATTAGTGTATCTTCATTTTATATATACAGAAGTTGAGGGTTAGTCACATAGCTAGGAAATATTAAGAGTCAAAAATTGGATACAGACATGTTAGCTCCAGCTGTGGTGGGCTACGCTTAGTCGTTTAGTTCTGTCTGACTCTTTGTGACTCCATGGACTGCAGCTCACCAGGCTCCTCTGTCCATGGGGATTCTCCAGGCAAGAATACTTGAGTGGGTAGCCATGCCCTCCTCCAGGGGAATCTTCCCAACCCAGGGATAGAACCCAGGTCTCCTGCATTTCAGGCAGATTCTTTACCATCTGAGCCACCAGGGAAGCCCCCAAATACTGCAGTGGGTAGCCTATCCCTCCTTGAGAGAATCTCCCCATCCCAGGAATCAAACCCGGGCCTCCTACATTGCAGGCAATTTCTTTATCAGCTGAGCTACCAGGGAAGCCCTTTAGCTCCAGAGCCCATGCTTTCAACCACTATTCCATGTATTGCCTCCACAGTATCAGTATCAGTTCAGTCGCTCAGTCATGTCCGACTCTTTGCAACCCCATGAACCGCAGCACGCCAGGCCTCCCTGTCCATCACCAACTCCCAGAGTCCACCCAAACCCATGGCCATCGAGTCAGTGATGCCATCCAGCCATCTCATCCTCTGTCTTCCCCTTCTCGTCCTGCCCCCAATCCTTCCCAGCATCAGGATCATTTCCAATGAGTCAACTCTTCGCATGAGGTAGCCAAAGTATTGGAGTTTCAGCTTCATCATCAGACCTTCCAGTGAACACCCAGGACTGATATCCTTTAGGATAGACTTGCTGGATCTCCTTGCAGTCCAAGGGACTCAAGAGTCTTCTCCAACATCATAGTTCAAAAGCATCAATTCTTCGACACTCAGCCTTTTTCACTGTCCAACTCTCACAACCATGCATGACTACTGGAAAAACCATAGCCTTGACTAGATAAACATAATTTACTGAACCATTTCTCCTATTGCTGAATAACAAATTTTTTAAACTTTAACTGTTAGAATGAATATCGTGTATACATATCCTTGACACAGACAACTATTTCCATATGATACATTCCTAAAACTGAAAGGTCTGTTTTTTAATATCTAATGCCATGCAAAATCAGAGAAACAACAAATCAGAAATTAATAAACCTATTTAACATGACCTAGAGCAAGGCATTAGGGCTAGAGAGGAGACAGTTCCATATGTATTCTTTTTAAATGAACTTGGATATGCAAATTAGCAGTAGGTCTGTGTTCCCAGCTCCTATATCTACCTCACAAATTTAAACTCTGTTTTTCTGGTATTACCTTGAGATTAGAACAAGAGTATGAAAAAAACAAAAAAAATGGAGGAAACATGATGGAAGATCCCAGACCTCTGGTTGCTTGCCTGAGTCCTCCTCCAGCTACTCTCACCCTAAGCAGCTTCTTCATTCCTACAAAACACAGAGCAGCTTCCTCCTCCAGTACCCCAAGAGAAGTGAGAAGGGAGGTCCCAAGAAATCCCCCAGTTGGATTGGAAGACTGTATTTAGGAAGGGGAAACAGGTGTATAAATCTCTGACTAGATGCTCACAGAATGGCAGAATTAATGATGCTGCCATCAAATGTTGAGGCAAGCTTGTCATAATCTCATGTCCCTAAAGATGTGTGCCTTCATTTTGCCTTGAAATATCTGATTGTGAGAGGCTTGCCATGGTAACCTGAGCTAGCGAGGTAATAGGGAGCAATAGAAATGTGATGGTTAATTTTATGCCAATTTGCCTAGGTCACAAGATGCCCAGATAACTGGTTAAATGTTATTTCTAGGTGTGTGAGAAAGGGTGTTTCCAGAAGAGATTAGCATTAAAATTGCGTTTTCCAGTGTGGGTGGGCATCATTAAATCTGATGATGGCCTGAAAAGAATAAAAATGCAGAAAAAGGAGACTTCATGCTGTCTGACTGCTTGAGTTTGGCATTGGTCATCTCCTGCCCTTATACTGGGACTTACATCATGGGTACTCCTGTTCTCAAGGCTTCAGACTTTCACTTGAACTATACACCTTCCTGGTGTATAGTTCAGCTTGCAAATGGCAGATTGTGGGATTTCTCAGCCTTTATAACTATATGAGTCGATTACTCACAATAAACCTCTTGAGATAGATAAGATGTATACTGTTAACTTTTTCCCCAGCCTTCCGCAAAGGGATATATGGCCTTTTACCAGAGTTACTGTGCACTGGAGAAAAGGAAATATTCAGATATTTCACAGAATACTGGACACTGACTCTGAACTAACACAGATTCCAGGAGACCCAAAACATCACTGTGGTCCACCAGGCAGAGGATTATAAAGTTTAGGTAAACAGGTGGAATTTTAGCTCAGATCCATCTCAGAGAGGGAATATGGAATTTCCATATTCCATAATATGGAAATAGTGGGACACCAAACCTATTCTGTGGCTATTTCTTCTTTTTCCCACACCTTGTGGCATGGAGGATCTTAGTTCCCTGATTAAGGAATGAATTTGTAACCCCTACATGGAAGCATGGAGTCTTAACTACTGGACTGCCAGAGAAGTCCCTTCTGTGGCTATCTCTCTATTTCAAAGATACATGCTCAGCGGTTGGTAGAATCTCCTTGGTACCCTGACTTGTAGAGTGAAGGCTACAATCGTAGGAAAGGCACAGTGGAAGCCACTAGACCTGCCTCTTCCTAGGAAAATAGTAAACCAAAGGCACTACCCACCACACTGCTGAAGGGATTGCAAAGATTAGCGTCACCACGAAGGACCTGAGGGTGACAAGTCCAGGAGTGGTGTGTCCCAGTACATCCCCACTCAACTCTCCTATGTGGCCTGTGCCCACCAGGCTCCTCTGTCCATGGGATTTCCCAGGCAAGAATACTGGAGTGGGTTGCCATTTCCTTCTTAAGGGGATCTTCCCAGCCCAGGGACTGAACCTGTGTATCCTGCATTGGCAGGAGGTTTCTTTACCACTGAGCCATGAGAGAAGTCTTTCCTTTCAGTACTGTCATTTAATTTGAAAAAGATTATAATTTGTCTGTTTCCCCCATTACAACTTAGGATGTGGCTGAGTTTTATTTATTAAGATGGGCAAACAATACTGGGTTTCTAGCCTGGAAGTAATCCTTAGTGGTTCACTGCTCCAACCGAGTTTGAGGCTTTTCCCTCTGACACTGAGGCTCTGCCTTTGGAGTTTCCTTCCTTTTTCATGAAGTATATGTGTTTCAAGCTAAATACTTTCATCAACCTACTTCTTGCCTGTAGAATTTTGGAAGGTCCACTGTCTATCATTATATTCTCTATCTATTCATTACAGTCCAAGCAGACAGTGTTTCTGTTGGTAGAAAACCTTCTAGAAACTCTTGGGTCTCCTTTGTATGTTAAGGGGATTTTACTTCATGAGACAAGAGACTGCTCCATAGATCTTCCCTAGATAATGTTGTTCTTAGTTTTAGCTTCTGCTGAGGTGGCTGAGGGGCTTCATGAGTCACACACCTAATTTCTTCAGTGATCCCTGTATGACTGAAAACGGTGGTATCTGATTCCTTTCAAGGCGCTAACAAAAGATTGTCTAGCCACACCCTTGGCTTTCTCATCAGAGCAGGTTTTCCTGGCAGTGACTCTTATAACTTTAGAATATTTGTAAGTTTGGACAGACTGAGGATTTCCCAAATCATCAAGTCTTATTCTCTTTTTAATTAACAGTTCCTCCCTTAATTTATCTCTATCCTCACCCCCTTTACTGTAAAAGAAGAAGAGGAAAACACGCTGTACCTTCAACACTGCTTGGAAATCTCCTCTGCTAAATTTCCAAGTTCATCACTTACAAGTTCTGCTTCCCACATAACTACAAGGACACAATTCAGCTAAGTTTTCTGTTAGTAGGAGCCTTTTTTCTCACACTTTCAATAGCATGTTCCTCATTTTCACATAATATACAAATAGCTTTTGTAATATGCCTATTTCTAAAAAGTCTGCTCATGATGATTAAGGTATTCTCCAAGACAATATGTCTTGTTTTACCACATTCCTCATTTCTGAGTTCTCACTAGCAATCATTAACATGAAATGGCAACCCACTCTAGTATTCTTGGCTGGGAAATGCTATGGACAGAGGAGCCTGGAAGGCTACAGCCCCCTGGGTCCCAAAAGAGTTGGATACGACTTAGCAAGTAAACAACAAGTTTCTAGGAAGCCATCTATTACGTTTCTCAAAATTCTTCCAGCCTCTGCAGTTGCCTAATATCAAGGCCACTTCCAATTATAAAGTTGTACTACAGCAGGATTCCAGTTTTGATACCAAAATCTGTGTTTATTGCTGCGATAACAAGTTATCGCAAATTTAATGACTTTAAATTGATTTTCTTACTCTTGTGTAGGTCAGAAGTTTCATGGGCTAAAGTCAAAGTGTCAGTAGGACTGCTTTCTTTCTGAAGGCTCTAGAGGAGATTATATTTCCTTGCCTTTGGCAGCTTCTAGAGGCTGCCTGTATTCTTTGGTAATGATTCCTTCTTCTATCTTCAAAGTCAACAGCATAGTAGCTTAAAGTCTCTCTCACTCTGACACTTCTTTCTCTGTCTTTTAAGGAGCCTTGTGATTGCATTGGTACTTTCAGGATAATTTCCCATCTCAATATCCTTAACTTAATCACATTTACGAAGTTACATTTGCCAGCTAAGACAACATGTTCACAGGTTCTAGGGAGCCATTACTTTCCTTAACACAAGATGGAAGCTTAGATTATTTGACATTTTTTAATCTTTTTGATGTATTCATTTAGTGCTGTAAATTTTTCTCCCAGAATTGTTTTCGTTGTGTCCTACAAATGTTGATATGTTGCTATTTATGTTTCAATCACATTGGTGCATGGTTTTTTAAGTTTCCTTTGAGACTTCTTTTTGACCCAAGGGTTATCTAGAAACGTGATGTTTACTTGGCAAGTGTTTGAAGTCTTTCCTTTTATCTCTCTGTAAGTGATTTCTTGCGATCAGAGAACATACTTTATATGATTTAAATTTTTTTTAATTTATTGAGATTTGTTTTCTGGCTCATGATATGGTCTATCTTGGTATATGTTTCTTGGGTATTGGTACTGAATGTATGTTGAGTAAATTGTTCTACACATGCTAATTATAACCTGCTTGTTGATGGTATTGAATTCTATACCTTTGCTGATTTTCTGTTTAGTTGTCATACAAATTTTTGAGAAAAGAATGTTAACGTTTCCAACATGTTAGTGTGGATTTGTTATTTCTTCTCCCAGTTCTGTCAGTATTTGCTACACATATTTTGCAAGTCTGTTATTTGACACATATATATTTAGTGTTTTATGTCTTGCTGATGGATTGACTTTTTAATTACATACATTTTCTCTGGTAATTTTCTCTCCTTAGAGTCTAATGTATCTGATATTAACATAGCCACTCCTGCTTTCTTTTATTATGTGCAAGAAGTTTTTACTTTTAACTTGCCTATGTCAATATATCTAAATTTCCTGTATTTGAGTTTCTAATAGATAGCATATATTCAGATTATAATTTTTAATACACTCTGAGAATCACTTATTTTTAATTGATGCATGTAGACCATTTACATTTAAAATAATTGCGTATATTTAGGGCTTCACATCTGCCGGTTTGATTTTTCTGCTTTCCTCTCTATTTTTCATTTCTCTGGTCTCCTTATCTCCATGCAGTTTGCTTCAGAATTTTTTACATTTCCATTTTGATTGTCTATACAGGTTTTTATTGTATCTTTTTGTGTAACTCTTTAGTAGTTGCTCTAGATATTACATTACCTACGCATAATTTATTATAGCCCACTGGTGTAGTCACTTACTCGTGTGAATGAATGGCAGAAATGTTGTGTAAGAGTTCTCCAGAGAAACTGGACCAATAAAGTATATAGATGTAGAGATAGACATATAAGAGAAGATTATGATAGAAATTGGCTTATGCAGTTATGAAAGCCAAGAAGTTTTGCAATCTGCTATGTGCAAGCTTGGGAACCAGGAAAGATGGTATAATTCAGTATGAATCTGAAGGTTTGAGAAACAGGGGGCCACTGGTAAAAGACCTGGAGACCAAAGGCCCTAGACCCAGAGGCGCCAATGTCCAATGGCAGGCAAGGAGAGATGTTCCAGCTTAAAGAAGAGAATCTGCCCTTCCTTCACTCTTTTGTTCCATTCAAGTCCTCAAAAGACTGGATACTTGACCACATCAGTAAGACTGGCTCTTTCTATTCAGTCTACTAAATCAAATGCTAATCTTTGCCAGAAATACCTCACATACCTCACAGGCATATCCAGAAATAATGTTTTACCAGATATCTGAGCACAACCCAGCCCAGGCAAATTGACACATGAAATTAACTCTCACAATTCTTATTTCCCTTTATCTTCCTTTATCCACTCTAGCTTATAGTTATAAATATTTTCTCTACATACATTTAAAACCAATTAGAACTTGTTATATTTTGGCTTCAATTTTCAAATATAATTTACAAAACTCAAGAGGAGAATGAATGTCTAATGTATTTTTCCATTTTTTTTTTCATACCATGTTCTTTCTTCTTTTGTGATATTCCAAGATTCCTTTTTGTGTTATTGCTTTTGTTTAGAAAACTTCACTTGGCCTTTCTTTTTTCTTTTCTTGAAGTTTATAAAATAATCTTTAAAAATATTTTTTTCTAGCTATACTAAAGTACAACTGACAAATATAATTGGAACACAGTTAAAGTGTACAATGTGATAATCTGTTATATATTAATAGCCATGTCCAACTCTTTGTAACTCATAGACTGTAGCCTTCTGGGCTCCTCTGTCCATGGGATTTCCCAGGCAAGAATACTAGAGTGGGTTGCCATTTCCTTCTTTGGGAGATCTTCCTGACCCAGGAATTAAACCCACGTCTCCTGCAAGCTTCCTACATTGCAGGCAGTTTCTTTGCTGCTGAGTTATCAGGAAGCCAAATACATGACAAATTGTGTATATTGTGAAATGTTTTTGTAGGCTTTCTTGTACAATAAATCTACTGGAAAGAAATTCTCTTAGTTTTCCTTCATCTAAGAATATACTAATTATCTTCTAATTCCTGAAGAATATTTTCACTAGATACAGGATAACAGGTTGATGGTAGTTTCCTCTCACCATTTGAAAAATGTATCACTTCTAGCTTATATGGTTTCTGATGTGAAACCCGTCATCATTCAAACTGCTCTTCCCCTAAAGCTAAGGTGCTGCTTCTTTCTTCCTGCTTTAAAACTTTTTCTTTGTCTTTAGCATTCATAAAACTTTCCTTATGGCTCAGTTGGTGAAGAATCTGCCTGCAGTGTGGGAGACCTGGGTTCTGTCCCTGGATTGGGAAGATCCGCTGGAGAAGGGGACAGCTACCCACTCCAGTTTTCTGGCATGAGAATTCCATAGACTGTTCAGTCCATGGAGTCACAAAGAGTCAGACATGACTGAGCAACTTTCACTTAGCTTTCATAAGCTATACTATAATGTGTATTGATGTGAATTTTTAGAGAGTTCATACTATTTGGTGCCCCTTTCAGTTCTTGAATCTGAAATCTTTCTTCTCCTAGAACTCTAACAACAATAACATGAATGTTATATATTTTGTTATAGCTCTACACGTATGTAAGGTTTTGCTTGGTTTTTTTTTTTTAAGCCTTTTTCTTTTTTTCCAGATTTGGGTGATTTCTACTGTTTTATCCTCAAATTCACTGGTTTTTTTCCTCTGTTCCTTACATTATGTTACTGAACCCATCCATTAACTTTTCTTATTTTGGCTATTGCATTTTTAAATTCTAAAGTTTCCATTTGGTTCTTATGTTTCCTAACTCTTTGTTGAACACTTTTTTTTCTTTGCTAAAGCTCTCTTTTTTCCATTTGATTAAGCGTGTTTATAACTACTCCTTGAAGCATTTTTATGATGGTTGTTTTAAAATCTTTGTCAGATAATTCTAATATCTCTGACATCTCAGTGTTTGCATCTATTGATTTTTTTTTTCTTTCAGTTTGAGGTCTTCCTGGTTCTTGTTATAATGAGGGATTGTTGATAAACATGGCCATTTGGGTACTTATAAGACTCTAAATTATATTTAAACCTGGGGTAGCTTGCTTCCATTGATACTGGGAAGCAGCATACACCACCCTAACATTGCCAGGTAGGTATATTAATAAAAGTTCATGTCGTTCACATGGCCTCTGTTGACACCCAAGCAGGTAACTCCTCATTGCTGAAGGGAGGACTAGGAGTCCTGCTCCTTAGGGGCTTCCACTGATATTTCCCTGGCCAGAAGAGGTAAGTAACTTATTACAGCTTTTCTTGTGACCTCTATTGACACCATAGAGGAGAATGGAACCTTACTTCTGCTTGGTAAAGACAAAAAGTCTTAGCTCCCTACTCAGTATTCCTACTATGCCTACTACTCAACCTCCCTACTGCACTTAATGAATCCCTACTATACCTACTACTCAGTCTCCTTACCCCCATTCCCCAGGGAGAGGAAGGTGTGGGAGGATGACGTGATGATAGTGGTTAAGGGAACCTCGTTACAGCCCGGTGAGGGGAAAGCCACAGTTTTTTCTGTGATATTTGGCTAGAATAAAGTAGTCATTATACCAAAGTTTTCTGTATCACTAGGTGTCCCATTTTATTCCTTTGGCTAAAGATAGAAGGCTTTTGTTAGGTCTTTTTTTGTCTGTGCCCCTTTCTATTTCCAGCTTACTGCCTTCAATTTCAAATCTGGGACATATAAGATAAGCAGAAACCTCTGGAAACTTACCACTGTGACCTTCCACAGTCCTGAAATTTCTACTAATCTGTTCTCGTTTCTCTTTCAAATCTTTCTTATGTTTTATTTGTATATACTCCCCATAGGTTTTAGTTATACTTATAGGAAAGATAAGGGGAAATTACATCTACTCCATCTTCTCAGAAATGGAATTGCTAATAAGTAATTTTAGAGTTATTAAAAGAAACACTCCCCTCTCCCAGATTAAACTTTTACTACATGGAAAGTACTATAGATGTTCTTTCATAAGTACAATTTAAATAACTGAATTTTATCAAAATTTTAAAATGTTCTCTGTGAAGAGCACTGATAAGTGAATGAGAAGATAATCCACAGTCTAGGAGAACAGAACCATTGCATGAAAAAATAATATATGAATGAAAATGTCTCCACAGAAAATTAATCCAGCTAAAAATGAAAACAAAATGATATAACTAGAACATCAACATTTTACAACCTTCAGTATACTAGTGAATGTAAGTATCTGACTATTAACAGCTGCTAACCCACAAAGAGGATAAAAACAAAGGTTAGTTTCCTCCTGATGAAGAAATATAACATTATCTCTAATCTTGAAAAACTGAACAAACCTGAGTTTTATCAAACCTCTGGATCCAACTACCAAATTCAGAAAATACAAAAGAAGAGAAACATGTTGAAATACACTAGCAGTGTGTAATCAGCAAAATCTAGTCTATAGGAAACTCTGCAAGTCAATGGCCCAAATTCTCCAACAAATACACACTAAGAAAAAGAGAAACAGAAAATAAGTCTTTATATTAAAAGAGATTTAAATGGCATGTGAACAAGTTTTTAATAGCAGAATTAAACGAGAATATCTAGGGATGCACACTTCCATGATAAAACTACAAACACACACACATACACTTTTTTAAAGGCATATCAAAAGGAAAAAGATAGATGAGAGAAGAAGAACAAATTTTGAGAGCTGAAAATTAGATGAGTGAACCTTAATCTGTGGTAAACAAGAAGCTTAAACTTAAACCAGCAGTGGGTGTAGACTTTGGTTTCTCTTCAGATTGTATAAATCTTTAGTCTTTTAAACCAGGAGTGGGCAAACTGGTTCAGAAATTGGTGATTTTAGCTATCCCTAAAATTAGGAATGAGGACAGGGCTGGAAGTAAGGGGACTGGATGAAAAAAATCTGTTTAAGAAGCAGCAAAGTCCAGGTACTCTCTCATACTGCACATAGATGGGAGCTAGCTCCTTGGCTCTGCTTGAAGAAGAGTAGATGTTTATTCTCGGTAAAAAGTTTAGCAGAAGAGATGGATGATGGATAACAGGCACCCCTGAGGGTTCTGTGCTAACTCAGGATTGAGTAAAGGTCTACATCTTGAATGGTGAATCCCCATTCTGGTTTCCCATTCATCTCCGCAGATGCTAAGCAACCAGGCTTATATACTCCAGGCATAAGAGGAAAAGATTCTTAACTGAATATTCAACCCAATCCTATAAAATAGACCTAGAAATACTGACAAGTTGGTCGGACTCCCCAACACAACCAGGTCAAGTCACCATGAAATGAAGCTCAATGGTCAACAAATCCCACTAAACTCCATAAAGCTTCTAGTCAATTTTCTAGTGTACCATTCAAATGTAAGCAAACATGCAAGAATTATCAGATATTTAAGGAAAGCCTTCAACCTTCAAAACAGACATCAGACAATTTGGAAGAAAACCAGCTTGAATGATCACTAATATTCTCTGATATATAAAAGAAAATATTATGTATAAAAATATGAAAAATTTCAAATATGAAAGCATAATTGGGGAAAAGTTTTGGAAATTGAAAACAATAGCAGGAATAAAAAGTACAATAGGAAGTTTACAGGATAAATCAAGAAAATAGGAGAGAAGACTCTATTTTTTTATTTTTTATTTTTTTAATTAATTAATTTATTTATTTTTAAATTTTCTTTACATTATTGTGTTGGTTTTGCCATACATTGACATGAATCTGCCATGGGTATACGTATGTTTCCCTTCCAGACTCCACCTCCCAGGAGAGAAAACTTTAGAGTTGGGAAAACTGTAAAAAAAAAAAAAAAAAAAAAAGCCTGAACTATGATTAACTTGAATTCTCTTGCAGGCAAGATGAGAAAAGAGAAGGGAGTATTATCAAATAAATAATTGAATAAAATTTCCCAGAAAGTTACATTTTCAATTTGCTCAATCCTACCAAGTATTCATCAAATATTTCAGAGGAAAAACTCTAAATTAAGATGGATCACCATGAAATTTCAAACTCTGGCCATAGAAAGAACACTTTAAAACCATACAAGGAAAAGAAAACCAAGGTCACATACGGTAATTAGACATTAAAACAACATCACATTTCTCAATAACAAAGCTGAAAGCTAGAAGATAATAGATCAGTCATTTCAAGTTTTTGACGGACGATGATTTGTGACCTGAAATGTTATACCCAGTACAAATAAAATTTGTAAGAGTAGTACTAGCTATTGTAACAAATAAACTTCCAAATTTCAGAGGTTTAAGGCAATAAAAGTTTACTTCTTTTTTACGTACAAGGCAGTATGTATTCCTGTATGGAAAAATGGCCTTCTACTTATTTATTCAGAAAAGCAGCTTCTAAAATTTTATGATTTTTCTGTCTTCATGGACTTTGCAGTCCTCTGCCTTCAGATTAAGGATGAAAAGAAGAGGAAAGAAGGGGATGGAAGAGACAGACTTATTTAGCTCATTGACCTAGAAGTGATTCATACCACTTTTCTTCACGTACTACAGGTGCGAACTAGTCACCTACCACCTCCTAGATGATGGGAGTCAAGAAAATCTAGTTTCTGGGTAGCCAAGAATTTCTGCCAATAGCTCTTTACAAAGAAAGGAAGAGCACAAATTTCTTGTGGACAACCAGCAGTTTTTCCCACACCTGTCAAAATACTGGTTGAACACGAAAGAATGAAAATAATTGCTTAGACACGTGAGGTTTCAAATAGCTTTTTTTCTGTATACTCTTTATCAAGAAGCTCCTTGCAGATACACTCCACCAGAATAAGGAAATGAAGACATGAATGGCAATCAGGGATTTAATGCAGAAGAGAGGTGAGGAAAATCCCTGGGGTAGTAGGAAAGGGAGATCCCAAGGCGGTAGGTGTGCAGTAGGCCTAGAAAACAACAAGTGCAGATTTGGGCAGCCACTCAGAAAGCTCCAGAAAGAGATTTCCAAGAAGATAAAAATAATAGAACATCTGGTGGTTTAAAATTATGGGGAGGACTTATATTTATGGTGGAGAATCTTAGAAAACCAAACAAACATACCAAAGAAAGACAACTGTTAACTTCAGGAAAAACAGAAACCAAAAAGTTGTACAAGAAAAGAGATATTTAATTGTAGTTTCCTCCATGGAGTGGTGTAAAAAGAAACACATTTGATGTCCCTTATTCCTGGTACAGAGCTTCCTGAGAATTTCCTCAGTGATAGAAGTAGCTTTTGTTATTCATGATAATCCACTTTTAAATATACCTGAGTTTATGCTAATGAGGTGACTACTGGTGGGATTCTAGAAAGCTTCAGAATGGGGACTGGTAGCCAGAGGATCCAACCATTTGATTAGAAGGCTAGAATTTTCAGCTCAACCTCCCAACCTCCAGGAAGGGGAGAGGAGCTAGAGGTTGGGTTGAATCACCAATGGCCAATGAATTAATCATTCATGCTTTAATAATAAAATGTTCATAAAAATCCCTAAACAACAGGGTTTGGAAAGCTCTGGGTTGATGCACCCACTGAGCTGCCAGAAGGGTGGTGTTCCCAGAGTGGGCATGGAAGCTCTGCTCCTCCACCCTCCTGACAAGTGTTAGTTGCTCAGTTGTGTCTGACTCTTTGTGACCCTATGGACTGTAGCCCACCCACTTCCTCTGTCCATGGAATTCTCCAGGCAAGAAAACTAGAGTGGGTATCCAATCCCTTCTCCAGGGGATTTTGCACTATGTATTTCTCCCATTTGTTTGTTCCTAAGTGCTATCCTTTCTAATAATCCAGTAAGGGTAAAGAAACAACCATCCTAAATTCTGTGAATTATGCTAGCAATTACTAAGTCTGAGGAGGGGGCTGTAGAACTCCTGGATTTGTAGCCAAGTTGGACAGAAGTAGAGGTAATTTGAGGAACCTGATACTTGAGACTAACATCTGAAGTGAGGCCTGTAGTCTGTGGAAGCCAACCCTAACTCCAGGAGTTGGTGTCAGATTTGGCTGACATAAGGAAAGGGAGAACACCAGACACAGTCTGGCTTTGAATAGTGCTCAAACAATTATAAAAACATAAACTGAACATTGATCGTACCAAAGTTACAATGTAATTATAAAAATACAATTATGATTCAAAAATAATTGAAAAAGAATTTGTGTGTGTGTGTCTGATGGTGTCGGAGTGGAGCCTCAGTAAGAAAACACTATCTCCAAAGGGAACCCTCTTACACTGTTGGTGGGATTGCAACTAGTATAGCCACTATGGAAAACAGTGTGGAGGTTCCTTAAAAAACTGCAAATAGACCTGCCATATGACCCAGCAATCCCACTGCTGGGCATACACACCGAGGAAACCAGAATTGAAAGAGCCACGTGTACCCCAATGTTCATCGCTGCGTTGTTTACAATAGCCAGGACATGGAAGCAACCTAGATGCCCATCAACCGACGAATGGATAAGAAAGCTGTGGTACATATACACAATGGAATATTACTCAGCATTTAAAAAAAATTCATTTGAATCAGTTCTACTCAGATGGACGAAACTGGAGCCCATTATCCAGAGTGAAGTAAGCCAGAAGCAAAAACAACAATACAGTATATTAATGCATATATATGGAATTTAGAAAGACAGTAACGAGAACCCAGCATGCGAGACAGCAAAAGGAACACAGATGTATAGAATAGACTTGTGGACTCTGTGGATGAGGGAAAGGGTGGGATGATATGGGAGAATGGCATTGAAACATGTTAATTATCATATGTCTAATCAATGGCCAGCCCAGGATTGATGCTCGGGGCTGGTGCAACGAGATTTCCTGGGAGGAGGGAGGGGGATTCTGGAGGGGGAGCAATGTAAACCCATGGTGATATCATGTCATTGTTTGGCAAAACTAATAAAAAAAAAAACATAAACTACATTTTTTAAATAGAAAAAAAAAAAAAGAAAGAAAGAAAACACTATCTCCTTATCTTCCATGATGGAAAGTCAATAGATAATTCCTGAAACTGAAATGAGATATAGTCCTATATTAATGCTTTTAGAATTGTGAAGGGAATGCAAAAGGAATAGCCTGCAAAATGCAGGAATGGGGTTAGATACAGGAAGCAGTGGCAGAACCTACTTTTTTTATAAGCAGTTTTATAGAATGTTTAGTTCTTTTAAACTATGCATATGGATAACTTTGATTAAAATGAAAATAAATTTATTTTTGAAAACATACCTACACAATAGCACCCTACAGATATCCAGAAAGGAGAACAGATTGAAATCATAGGAGATGGAAATCAGAGAGACAAGTTAAAAGCCTACAGCAGCAGTTCAGGAAAAAGGGATAATCTGTACCAAATGAATGCAGTTTCAGTGGGAATAGAGGAACAAGGACAAATATAACACGGGCACCAATCAATTAGGGAGGAAATAAAAGTACAAGAGGAACGTCTTATAACTGCAACATTTTTGTCTTTTAAAATTGCATCTATGGAAGTGCCATTCTTAGAGAGAGGAAGTATAGCAGGAAGAACAAATTGAGAGGAAAGATAATGAGATTAGTTGTGGATTTCATGGAGAAGCTGACTTCTAGGGCCCAGAAGAGAGGTTATAGGTGTGGATCTTTGTTTGCCAAGAGCAGATTATCAGGGGTAAGTAATTAAAGCCAAGGTTGACACAGAAAAGATCAGCCAAGATAGAGCTAGCAGAGCATAAGAAAATCAACAACTCAACGCTAGTGAAAGTCAACATTCAAGAGCAAAGAAAGAGGAGACAATGCAAAGGAAGGAAGAAAGACAGACATGCAGATGCCAAAATACAGGGATGTCTCAGACTCCAGGAAAAGGAAGAGTGCCAACATGAGAGGAATCTGAAATGTCAGTGTGAAAGAGAAGTGGTCAAAACAAATATTAAAGAGCCTGTTATATTTGGCAGAAGTGGTTTCAAGATAATAGGAAGCTAAGAGTAACATTTTGTGGAAGAGAGCAACCGATGCAACCCTGGAGTCAGACAATGTGGAAATTAGCTTAAATATACTGCCCTAACATTTGACATTATTGCATAATGTCCTGTGCAACTACTGATTCCTTTGGCATGTGCTCTATGATAACAGAGTCATTTTATAGTCTTTTACAGAAGAAATTTTAAAATAAGTTTCTTCATCGTAGCCCTGGGAGCTATACCTCTGACAACAAACTTGTGTCTCCTTCATTGAATATTGACATAATGTCAGATATCCTGCTTTAAATATAGTTTATCACATTGGATTTTTAAAGTTTTAAGTGGGTTTGTATTCTTTTAAGTGTGTTTTTCAATATTTGGTTATAAGAGCACTTTGTTTATACACTCATTTTGATAAATAAAATTATATAACTAGCTATTTCAAAATTAAAATAATCAAGTTTAATAGAAACAACATTATCATCAGCAACTGTGGCAATCCATCAAACTGCTGAAGTTGCCAGAACTCTTCTTTGGGGTCCAAGAATTAGAAAAGCAGTATGTGGTACATAGCAACAGACATAGAAGCCAGGAATGGGAAAATGCTCTATGTATTCAGGCTGGCTTCCCTTAGGAGGAGTGCAGAGTTATTTGAGGGAAAAAAACTTCTTTTTTGTTTGGAAAAGTGTCTTAATAAGCCCTTACTTATGTAAAAATAGACCCCATGTTTAGTCTGAAAGAGAAAGATGTCTCAAAGTTAAGCTACATTTCTCCATTTAATAGACGAACAGAATTTTGGCATGCTCTCCTGCTTAGACATGAGAAAGGAGACTGAAACAGAACTTGGGGAAAAAAGGGTCTAGGCAGACCTGAAATTGCGGTGAGTACCTGAGGCCTAAACTAGAGGTAAAGAACCCGCCTGACAATGCAGAAGACATAAAGGACATGGGTTTGATCCCTGGGTTGGGAAGATCCCCTGGAGGGGGCACAGCAACCCAGTCCAGTACTCTTGTCTGGAGAATCCCATGGACAGAGGGACTGGTGGGCTACAGTCCATAGGGTCGCAAAGAGTCAGACACAACTGAAGCAACTTAGCACAGCAAAGAAGAAACAGGGCCAGTGAGACGTCTGCTTTGCAGCAAATTGCTAAGAAACGTTAAGGAAAAGAAAATATGGATAAATTGAGAATTTGAGTTTAACAGATACACACTAGTATATATAAGAGAGATAAACAAGGACCTATTATATAGCACAGGGAACTATATTCATTACCTTATAATAATCTACAATGGGAAAGAATCTAAGAACAGATATATACCCATATATATACGTATAACTGAATCACTTTGTTGTACACCTGAAATTAACAAGGCATTATGAATTAACTATACTTCAATTTAAAAATGATTAAAAAATAAGAATAAATTTTAAAACTGAATCACTTCGCTGTACACTTGAAATATTGTAAATCAACTATATTCTAATTTAAAAAGAAATAAAAATATATGTAACACTGATTTATAGCTCACTTATGCTCTTCCCAAACATATAATCTAGGTCAATTAAACACACTAGTTTCTGGACAGCGAAGGGGATGGCTCCATGTCTGTGGGGAAAGAGCAAATTAGCCAAGATTGCATGTTCAGGCTCTCTTGCCCCACATTTTGGAAATAATGACTATGTAACAGCTGAGATCATTTATAGCACTGCACATCCACATCAGGAGATACTCACTTGATCACGGGCTACTTTGTGCTATGCACATGTATAAGCTCCACCTAAAAAGCAGAGGCATATTACTGCTGCATCATGGCTGTGTCTGATGGGTCAGCCAGGAGGGGAGAGGATATAGTGTGTCTGCTGTTACAGGTGCTGTGCCAGTCAGGAGAGAATAAATGCCTCTGTAGTTCCTACAGCTCCTTGAGTTTCCTTCCAGACTTCTAGCTCACACATTGCCACCCCGGGTTCAATGAACACTACACACAGTGAGACACAGCAAGACAATTGGCATCATGAACAGGATGATCAGCAATACAGTACCCATCCATGGAATGAAGTGGTAGAGAGGAGAGTGGCCAGGGGAGGGAAGATGAGAGAAAGCCAGAACCAGCGGGGTTGGGAGCAGAGATACAGACCATGTGGTGTCTAAGAGAACTGGTTCTCCACTGACCACGCCTTCTTAGGCAGCTGTGCTGGCCCCTCCTCATTTCCTAAACATAAACATTTCAATGGGCACCAGGACTCAATTCTCAAACCTCTTTTCTTCTCTACTTTTATTCATTTCTGAAGTCAAAGCTTTTCAAAATGTGGGCTGCCACCCATTAGTGGATGGTAAGGTTAAGTCGGAGAGCCATAACCAGTTATTTTGAATGAAATAAAATAAATATCACTGAAAATGTCAGAGTACGACATCTGTGGTAAGGATCAGTTTTGTTTCATCCATTTTGAATCAGCGTGCGTGTGCTTGTGTACCACACTGTAGCGAAATATGCATTTCTCAATATAGCTGTGGTCTGAAAGTGACAAGCACTGTTTTAAGTGATCTAATCTAGTGTCACAGTTTTAAATACCATCTCTATGCTAATACTTCAGAAATGCAAACTTGTATCTTCCATGGAACTTGATTGCTGAACTCCAGACTCATTTATCCAGTTACTTACTTGATATCTCAATTTGGATGTCTGTCATCCAAACTTGCAAATCAATCTATTGCAAACTAATCTCACCAAATCCGAAAACCTGGTACCACCCCCAATGCCCTCCCTGTATACTGCCTGCTTCTCCTGTAGTCTTCCCATCTCAAAATAAGGCAATTTATCTTCTAGTCCAACAGATCAAAAACTTTTCAGTTGTCTTCAACTTCTCTTTCTCTCTCATACCCCCCATTTACTGCATCATCAAATTCTGTCAACTCTCCCTTCTGTATCTATCAAGAGTCTTAGCACTTCTCACCACTTTCATGGCCTCCACCCTAGTCCAACTGCACCCTCATATTTTGCCCAGATTATCGCACTAGCTTCCTTCTTCCCCTTACCCTTCTCTAGTCTACTCTCAAAAGAGAAACAAAGTGATCCTGTACAAGTACAAAGAGGAACATATCCCTTCTCTAACTGAAGCCGTTCTGTTCAGTTCAGTTTAGCCACTCAGTCAAGTCTGACTATTTGTAATCCCATGAACCTCAGCATGCCAGGCCTTCCTGTCCAGCACTAACCCCTAGAGTTTACCCAAACTCATGTCCATTGAGTCGGTGATGCCATCCAACCATCTAATCCTCTGTTGTCCCCTTCTCCTCCTGCCCTCAATCTTTCCCATAATCAGGGTCTTTTCAAATGAGTCAGCTCTTCACATCAGGTGGCCAAAGTATTGGAGTTTCAGCTTCAACATCAGACCTTCCAATGAACACCCAGGACTGATCTTCTTCTGTATGGACTAACTGGATCTCCTTGAAGTTCAAGGGAATCTCAAGAATCTTTTCCAACACCACAGTTCAAAAGCATCAATTCTTCGGCACTCAGTTTTCTTTATACTCCAACACTCACATCTATACATGACTACTGGAAAAACCATAGCCTTGACTAGGTGGACTCTTGTTGGCAAAGTAATGTCTCTGCTTTTTAATATGCTGCCTAGATTGGTCATATGGAGAAGGCAATGGCAACCCACTCCAGTACTCTTGCCTGGAAAATCCCATGGATAGAGGAGCCTGGTAGGCTTCAGTCCATGGGGTCGCATAGAGTAGGACATGACTGAGGTGACTTAGCAGCAGCAGCTAGGTTAATCATAACTTTCCTTCCAAGGAGTAAGCGTCTTTTAATTTCACCACTGCAGTTACTGTCTGCAGTGATTTTGGAGCCCCCCAAAATAAAGTCAGCCACTATTTCCACTGTTTCCCCATCTATTTGCCATGAAGTGATAGGACTGGAAGCCATGATATTAGTTTTCTGAATGTTGAGCATTAAGGCAACTTTTTGACTCTCTTTCACTTTCATCAAGAGGCTCTTTAGTTCTCTGCTTTCTGACATAAGGGTGGTGTCATCTGCATATCTGAAGTTATTGATATTTCTCCCGCCAATCTTGATTTCAGCTTGTGCTTCCTCCAGCCCAGCGTTTCTCATTATTTACTCTGCATATAAGTCAAATAAGCAGGGTGACAATATACAGCCTTGAGGTACTCCTTTTCCTATTTGGAACCAGTCTGTTGCTTCATGTCCAGTTCTAACTGTTGCTTCCTGACCTGCATACAGGTTTCTCAAGAGGCAGGTCAGGTGGTCTGGTATTCCCATCTCTTTCAGAGTTTCCCATAGTTTATTGTGATCCACACAGTCAAAGGCTTTGGCATAGTCAACAAAGCAGAAATAGATGTTTTTCTGGAACTTTTTTGCTTTTTTCATGATCCAGCAGATGTTGGCAATTTGATCTCTGGTTCCTCTGCCTTTCCAGCTTGAACATCTGGAAGTTCACAGTTCATGTATTGTTGAAGCCTGGCTGGGAGAAGTTTGAGCATTACTTTACTAGCATGTGAGATGAATGCAATTGTGCAATAGTTTGAGCATTCTGTGGCATTGCCTTTGTTTGGGATTGGAATGAAAACTGACCTTTTCCAGGCCTGTGGCCATTGCTGAGTTTTCCATATTTGCTGACAAATTGAGTGCAGCACTTTCACAGCAGCATCATTTAGGATTCGAAATAGCTCAACTGGAATTCCATCACCTCCACTAGCTTTGTTCATAGGGATGCTTCCTAAGGCCCACTTGACTTCACATTCCAGGATGTCTGGCTCTAGATGAATGATCACATCATCGTGATTATCTGGGTTGTGAAGATCTTTTTTGTACAATTCTTCTGTGTATTCTTGCCACCTCTTCTTAATACCTTCTGTTTCTGTTAGGTCCCTACCATTTCTGTCTTTTATTGAGCCCATCTTTGCATGAAATGTTTCCTTGGTATCTCTAATTTTCTTGAAGAGATCTCTAGTCTTTCCCATTATATTGTTTTCCTCTATTTCTTTGCATTGATCCCTGAGGAAGGCTTTCTTATCTCTGCTATTCTTTGGAACTCTGCATTCAAATGGGAATCTTTCCTTTTCTCTTTTGCCCTTAGGACTTCTCAATTTTATGGAAATAAAATCCAGTGTTATTACAATGAGTATAAGGCCATACACGAATATCCTACCACTTCTCCCTGATGTTACTGAATACTCTTTTTACTCTTTTGCCCCTTCAGCCACTGTCTCCTTAAGTCTGAACTTATCAGACAAGCTCCTACCTCAGGGCCTTGGTACATGCTATTCAAGTTACTTCAAAGGTTCTTACACCAAAATATACAAGGCTTCATATTTCATTGTATCCAGGCCACTATTTAAATATCACTTTGCCTATAGGCCCTCCCTCTACTCAGGACTGCTATATTCCTATTTCATTTTTGTCTATAATACATGTAACTATACATATCAAAAGTTTTAGATTTTTAAGGCTTGTATTTATAAAAAAAAGGAGTGAAAAATGAGATTTCAGTATACAGTTTCCAGGAAATCAAAGATGTTCTACATGAGAAAAAAGGGAAAAAAAATAAAAAGCTCAAAGTCTTATAAAAATGGTTAAAATTTAACATGAGATCAAGTTATAAATTTTGAAAATAAACAAAATTCTTAATCTGCAAACAAAATAAATGCAACAAAAATAGCTATAAGAATTAAATTTGAGAGATAGTACCGAAAAAACACATCTTAGTAAAGATCCTATAAGTTAATACAATCTGAATCCTTTAAATAAATAAGAAGTCAAAGCTTAAACAGATAAGAAGCTTAAAATGATAAAGGAAAGATAAAAGATTATGCCTAAAGATACTTCATCAATGATATAAAATATTTGAAAGGTTAAAAAAATCAGACTTACAGATTAAACAAAATTAAAGATTAACAAATGGGTTAAAAATGAAAAAACAGGTTAGAGAAAGAAACAGAAAATAAATAAGAACACAGAGTTTAAAGTTTAGACAACTAGATAAAGGAGAAAGAGGAAGCCAGGTGAAAACTGTCAGGAATGAGTGTCTGAGGAACATATTTGGGGCTCTTCTGCTTGAGCAATGAGGGTGGGGACTAGGGTCTCCCTCTATCTTATCTCCTTTCTCCAATTTATAATTTATACTACCCCTAAATAAATACTCTGATTAAACCAATTCCATTAAGCTTTAAATTATCTACATAGAAGATCCATAGTTCAATAGCTAGACATTTAAGACCCTTTGGAATCTGTCTTGAGATAGGACTGTATTTCTAATCTTATCTCTAGTCCTATCTTCCATGTCTTCAAACATGAACCAACCTTTGTGTGAGGCCTTAATTTCTCATCACATTCCCACTGCTATGCCCTGCTCACATCACCTTCCCTGCCTCAAACAGACTCTACACTCATCCCAATAATTTCCTGATGAACATGTTCCCTTTGCATCAAGGCATATTTTTACTAATTATACCACTCTCTTTTCTTGAGTATTCTAATGTTCTGATTTCACCATCTTTTCAATATCTATAGTCACAGGGTCACCTGAGAACTCATTAGCATTTCAAATTCTCAGGCCCATTTACACCTACTGAATCAATTTGTGGATAGGGTTCAGCAATCTGTGCATAAACAAATCTCTGGGGGATTTTTAACAATGTTAAAGTTTAGGTTTTTTAAATAGAAAGGGAGGAAGTCAAGATGACAGAGTAGAAGGACTTGAACTCACCCCCTGTAACAAAAATATCAAAATTACAAGTAACTGCTGAACAACCATCCACAAAGACTGGAACCTAACAAATAAGATATTCTACATCAGAAGACAAAGAAGACACAAGACAGTAGGAGAAGCACACTTACAATACCATTGATCCCATACCCTCCAGGTGGGCACCCCACAAACCAGAAAACAATTATATCACAGAGCTTCTCCCATAGGAGTGAGAGTTCTGACTCTCACATCAGGCTCCCTAGTCTGGGGGTTTCACATCAGGAAGAGAGGCCTCCAGAGCCCTTGGCATTGAAGGCCAGCATGGCTTGATTGCAGAAATTCCACAGGATTGGAGGAAACAAGCTCCACTCCAGGAAGGTGCAAACAAAGTCTTGTTCTACTGGACCCAGTGACTTCATAGGAGACTGGGACAGACCTACCTGCTGATCTTGGAGGGATTACTGGAGAGGCAGGGATAGCTGTGGCTCACTGTGGGGACAAGGACACTGGTGATAGAAGTATTAGGGAGTATTCATTGGTGTGAGTTCTCCCAGAGGCTACCACTTTGATGCTAAGATAAAGTCCCACCCAACAGCCTGTAGACTCCAGTGCTGGAATGCCTCAAGCCAAACAATGAACAGGGTGGGAACACAGCCCAACCCATCAGCAGTCAGGCTGCATAAAATCTTCCCTGCTACACAATCACCTCTAAATACAGTCATTGACATGGTCTGCTCAATAGAGGGACAAGACCCACCAGTGGTCAGACACCAGTCCCTCCCAACAAGAAGTCTGCACAAGCCTCTAGAATAGTCTCACCTTCTAGGGGGCAGACATCAGAAGCAAAAGAGCTTCAATCTTACAGCCTGCAGAACAGATACTCAGACATAGAAAATTAGACAAAATGAGACAGCAGAGGAGTATGTCCCAGATGAAGGAACAAGATAAAACCCAAGAAGAACAACTAAGTGATATGGAGATGGACAGTCTATCAGAGAAACAATTCAGAGTAATGGTAGTAAAGATGATTCAAGATCTTGGGAAAAGAATGGAGGCACAGAGTGAGAAGATACAAGAAATTTTTAACAGAGCTAGAAGATATAAAGAACAATTGAATAATACAATAAATGAAATGAAAAATATACTAGAGGGAATTAATAGAATAAATGAGACAGGAGAATAGATAAGTGACCTGGAAGACTGAATGGTGGAAATTTCTGCTGTGGAACAGAATAATGAAACAAGAATGAAAAGAAATAAGGACAGGTTAAGATACCTCTGGAATAATACTAAACACACCAATATTCACATTACAGGGGTCCTAGATGGGGAAGAGGGTGAGAAAGGATCTGAGAAAATACTTGAAGACATACAGCTGAAAGCTTCCCTAACAAGAAAAGAAACAGTCACCCAAGTCCAGGAAGTGCAGACAATCCCATACAAGATTAACCCAGGGAGGAACACAGAAAGACACGCATTAACCGAATTGACAAAAATTAAAGACAAAGAGAAAACACTAAAAGCAACAAGATAAAAACAACAAATAACATGCAAAGGAATCCCCAAACGGTTATTGGAAGATTTGTCAACAGAAACTGCAGGTCAGAGGGCAGTGCCGCAATATATTTAAAGTGATGAAAGGGAAAAACCTACAACCAAGAATACTCGATCCAGCAAGGCTCTCATTCAGATTTGACAGAGAAATCAAAAGCTTTACAGACAAACAAAAGCTGAGATAATTCAGCACCACCAAACCAACATTACAAGAAATGCAAAAGGGAATTCTCTAGATGGAGAAGAAAAGGTCTCAACTAGAAACAAGAAAATTATGAATGGGAAAGCTCACTGGTAAAGGCAAATATACAGAAAAGATAGGAAATCATCCACACACAGATGTGAGCCCAAAACCAGCAATCATGAGAAAAAGAGAATACAAATACAGGATATTGGGTGTATTGGAAATTAAGAGACCAGCAACTTAAAGACAACTTGTATGTGTGTGTAGACTCCTATATGAAAACTTCATGTAACTGCAAACCAAGATGCTATACTAGATATACACAAACATACACAGAAAAAGAATTCAGGCATAATATTGAAGATAGATGTCAGATCAAAAAAGAAGAGAACAAAACAGGGAAGGAAGAAAAAAAATATAAAAACAAATCCAAAACAGTTAACAAAATGGCAGTAAGACATATATATTGATAATTACCTTAGATGTAAATGGATTAAATGCTCCAACCAAGACACAGACTGGCTTAATGGATACAAAAACAAGGCCCATATATATGCTATCTACAAGAGACCCATTTTAGATCTAAGGACACAGAGAGACTGAAAGTGAAGGGATGAAGAAAGCTATTCCATGCAAATGAAAATCAAAATAAAGTTGGAGTAGCGATATTCATATCACACACAACAGTAACAGTCTTTATTTTAAAGTAAAGACTGTTACAAGAGACAAATAAGGGTACTAAATAATTATCAAGGGATCAACTCAAGAAGATATAGCAATTGCAAATAAGTATGCACCCAACATAGGAGGACCTTAATATCTATGGCAAATGCTAACAGCCATAAAAGGAAAAATTGACAGTAACGCAATAATAGTGGGGGGGGGGGGGGCTTTAACATGCCACTTACATCAATGGACAGATCATCCAGACAGAAAATCAGTAAAGAAACACAGACCTTAAATGACACATTAGACCAAACAGACTTAATTGATAATTATAGAGCATTCTATCTGAAAGCAGAAGAATACACATTCTTTTCAAGTGCACTTAGAACATTCCCCAGAATAGTTCACATGCTGGGCCACAAATCAAGCATCAGTAAATTCAAGAAAGTTGAAGACAGCCTTCAAAATGGGAGAAAATAATAGCCAATGAAGCAACAGACAAACAATTAATCTCAAAAATATACAAGCAACTCCTGCAGCTCCATTCTAGAAAAATAAATGACCCAATCAAAAAGTGGGCCAAAGAACTTAACAGACATTTCTCCAAAGAAGACATAAAAATGGCTAACAAACACATGAAAAGATGCTCAACATCACTCATTATCAGAGAAATGCAAATCAAACCCACAATGAGGTATCACTTTACACCAGTCAGAATGGCTGTAATCCAAAAATCTACAAGCAATAAATGCTGGAGAGGATGTGGAGAAAAGGGGACCCTCTTACACTGTTGGTGGGAATGCAAACTAGTACAGCCACTATGGAAAACAGTGTGGAGATTCCTTAAAAAACTGCAAATAGACCTGCCATATGACCCAGCAATCCCACTGCTGGGCATACACACCGAGGAAACCAGAATTGAAAGAGACACGTGTACCCCAATGTTCATCGCTGCATTGTTTACAATAGCCAGGACATGGAAGCAACCTAGATGCCCATCAACTGACGAATGGATAAGAAAGCTGTGGTACATATACACAATGGAATATTACTCAGCATTAAAAAAAAATTCATTTGAATCAGTTCTACTCAGGTGGACAGAACTGGAGCCTATTATCCAGAGTGAAGTAAGCCAGAAGGAAAAACAACAATACAATATACTAACCCATATATATGGAATTTAGAAAGATGGCAGCGAGAACCCTGCATGCGAGACAGCAAAAGGAAAGCAGACGTATAGAACAGACTTGTGGACTCTGTGGATGAGGGCAACGGTGGGATGATTTGGGAGAATGGCATTGAAACATGTTACTTATCATATGTGAAATAAATCGTCAGCCCAGGGTTGATGCTCCCGGCTGATGCACCGAGATGTCCCAGGGGGAGGGAATCGGGAGGGAGGAGGGAGGGGGCTTCTGGAGGGGGAGCATATGTATACCCATGGCGGATTCATGTCAATGTATGGCAAAACCAACGCAATAAAGAAATTTAAAAATATATATATATATAAATTTAAAAAAAAGAAAGTTGAAATCATATTAAGCATCTTTTCCAACCACAACACTATGAGATTAGAAATCAACTAAAAGAAATATTAAACCTGTAAAAATAAAAACGTAAACACATGGAGACGATAAGATATGCTGCTAAACAATAAATAGACCATTGAAGAAGTCAAAGAGGAAATCAAACAATACCTAGTGACAAATGACAATGAAAACACAATGACCCAAAAACCTATGGGATGCAACTAAAGCAGTTCTAAGAGGGAAGTTTATGGCAATACAAGAGAAACCTCAAATAAACAACCTAAACTTACATCTAAAGCAACTAGGGAAAGAAGAATAAACAAAACTCAAAGCTAGTAGAAGGAAAGAAATCATAAAGATCAGAGGAGACATAAATGATGGGAGAGGATTCAAATCAATTAAAAAGTTTCAACTAATACCACAGAAATGCAAAGGATCATATGAGAATACTACAAGCAACTATATGCCAATAAAATGGACAACCAAGAAGAAATGAACAAATCCTTAGAAAGCTACAATCTCCCATGACTGAATGAGGAAGAAACAGAAAATATGAACAGACAAATCATAAGCACTGAAGTTAAAATTGTGATATAAAAATTCCCAAACAAAAGTCCGGTACTAGATGGCTTCATAGGTAAATTCTATCAAACATTTGGAACACCTATCCTCCTGAAACTATTCTAAAAAGCTTAAGAGAAAGGAACACTTCCAAAATCTTTCTATGAGGCCACCATCACTCTAATGCCAATACCAGACAAACATACAACAAAGAAGGAAAATTATAGGCCAGTATCACTAATAAACATAGATGCAGAAATCCTCAACAAAATCTTAGCAAACAGAATCCAATAATACATTAAGGAATCACATTCTATGATCAACTGGGATTTATCCCAAGGATGCAAGTATTTTTCAATATCTGTAAATCAATCAAAGTTATATACTACATTAACAAACTGAAGCATAAAAACCATATGATCACCTCAGTAGATGCAGAAAAAGTTTTCGACATAATCTAACATCAATTGATGATAAAAAAAAATCCCTATAAAGTGAGCATAAAGAGGATATAACTCAACATAATAAAGGCCTAATGTGACAAACCCACAGCTAACATCATACTCAATAGGGAAAACCTGAAAACATTTCTTCCACAATCAGGAACAAGACAAGGATGTCTATTCTGGCAACTTTTATTCAAGATTGTTTTGTAAGTCCTAGACATGGCAATTAGAGAGCAAAAAAAGGGGGGGGGAAAGAATACAAATTGGAAAAAAAGTCAAACTGTCACTGTTTTCAGGTGACATAATTCTATACACAAGAAACCTTAAAGATGCTGCCAGAAAACTTGCAGTTCATCAGAATTTTGTAAATTGCAGTATACAAAATTAATATGCAGAAATCTGTTGCATTTCTATACACTAACCATTAAAGATCAGAAAGAGAAACTAGGGAAACAATTTCATTTACCATTACATCAAAAAGAATAAAATACCTAGAAATAAACCTATCTGAGGAGACAAAAGACCTACACTCCAAAAACAATAAGATACTGATGAAAGAAACTGAAGATGACTCAGGTGGAAAGATGTGCTGTATTCTTGGATTGGAAGAATTAATATTGTCAAAATCACTATACAACCCAAGGTAATCTACAGACTCAATGCAATCCCTATCAAACTATTGATACTATTTTTTGCAGATCTAGAACAAGAAATCTTAAAATTTGTGTGGAAAAACAGAAGCCCCCAAATAGTCCATGCAATCTTGAGGAAGAAAAATGGAGCTGGAGAAATAAGTCTCCATGACTTCAGACTATATTATAAAGCTACAGAAATCAAAATAGTCTAGCACTGGCACAAAGACAGACTTACAGATCAATGGAACAGGAGAGAAAGCCCAGAAACAAACCCACACACCTATGGTTAATTAATCTGACAAAAGGAGGCAAGAATATACAACAAAGACAGTCTCTACAATAAATGGCACTTGAAAAACTGGACCACTACATGTAGAAGAATGAAATTAGAACATTCTCTAATATCATACACAAAAATAAACTCAAAATGGATTAAAGATCTAAATGAAAGACTGGACACTATAAAGCCCTTAGAGGGAAAACATAGAACACTTTGTGACACAAATCACAGCAATAAAAATATAGTTTGGATCCACCTCTTAGGGCAATGAAAAATGAAAGCAAACAATTTGGACCTAATTAAATTTAAAGTTTTTGCACAGCAAAGGTAAGATAAGCAAAATGAAAAGACAATCCATAGAATGAGAAAAAAAATTATTTGCAAACAGTACAAATGACAAGGGTAACAGCTCATGCAGCTCAATTAAAAAAAAAATCCCAGTTGAAAAATGGGCAGACCTAAATGTCTCAATACGCATTTTTTCAAAGCATATAGATGGTCAAAAAGCACATGAAAAGATGCTCAACATTGCTAATTATTAGAGAAATGCAAATCAGAACAGCAATGAGGTATCACCTCACACCAGTCAGAAATGCCCATCATCAAGAAGTCTACAAACATAAATGCTAGAGAGAGTTTGGAGAAAAGGGAACCCTACTACACTGTAGGATATGTAAGCTGGAATGCAGGGATTGTAAATTGGAACAGCCACTATGGACAATAGTATGGCGGTTCCTAAAAGAACTAAATACAGAACTACCACATGACCCAGGAATCCCCACTCCTGGGCATATACCTGAAGAAAGTCATAATTCAAAAAGATTCATGTACCCCAATGTTCATTGCAGCCACTATTTACAATAAGACATGGAAGCAATCTAAATGTCCAACAGATGAATGTATTTAGATGTGGTACATATATGCAATCAGATATTATTCAGCCATAAAAAGAATGAAATGCCATTTGCAGCAACATAGATGGACCTAAAAATTATCATATAAAGTCAGACAGAGAAAGACAAATATATGATACCAATTATATGTGGAATCTAAAAAAATTGTACTCAGTGTAGAAAAGTATTTGTACAGAAGAGAAACAGACTCACAGAGTTAGATAGCAAACTTATGATTAACAAAGGGGAAAGGTGGAGGGGAGTTGGAGGGATAGATTCGAAGTTTGGGATTACCATATATACACTATTATATACAAAATAATCAAGAAGGATCTACTGTACAGCAAAAAGGACTACTTGGTGTTCTGTAATAACCTACATGGGAAAAGAATCTGAAAAAGAATAGATATATGCACAACTGAATCACCTAACTGTACACCTGAAACTAACACAACATTGTAAATCAACTATACTCCATGTAAGTTACAAATGAAAATAAATATACTTTAAAAATTAAACGTAAAGTTTATGAGGGACTAAACCAAAGTTTAAGGTTTACGATTATCAATTATCTGTGTTATTTTGTTTTCAGTGCATCAAACATGCTAGAAGGTAGGCTCTAGAGTCAGGTTACCTAGGTCTGAATCCCATCTTGACCTTTCTATGACCTTGAAAACTATTCCTTTTCCTCTCCATACCTTAGTTTCCTCATTTGTTAGAGAGACACAGCATCCTAGTTCCTAGATCCCCTGCCTTCTGACTCTTCCCTATCTACCTCTTTTTTTTTTTTATTGGAGTATGGTTGACTTACAGTGTTGTGCTAGTTTCAAGTATACAGCCAAGTGAATATAGTATTTATATATATATCCATGGTGGCTCAGACAGTAAAGAATCTGCCTGCGATGCAGGAGACCCAGGTTCACTCCTTGGGTTGGGACAATCCCCTACTGACGGGAACGGTTACCCACTCCAGTATTCTTGCCCAGAGAATTCCTTGAATAGAGGAACCTGGTGGGCTACAGTCAGTGGGATGTCAAAGCGTTGGGCATGACTGTGCGACTTAACACACTTTTTTTCCCATTCTTTTTCAAATTCCTTTCCTGTATAAGTTTTACAGAATACTTAGTAGAGTTCCCTGTGCTATACAAAACCAGTAGACTTAGGTTTCTTTTTTTTTTTTATTGGTTTTGCCATACAATGACATGAAACCACCATGGGTTTACATATGCTCCCCCTCCAGAACCCCCCTCCCTCCCCCCTCCCGACTCCCTCCCCCTGGGAAATCTCTGTGCACCAGCCCCGAGCATCAATCCTGGGCTGGCAATTGATTTCACATATGACAATCAACATGTTTCAATGCCATTCTCCCATATCATCCCACCCTTGCCCTCATCCACAGAGTTCACGAGTCTGTTCTATACGTCTGCTTTCCTTTTGCTGTCTCGCATGCAGGGTTCTCGCTGCCATCTTTCTAAATTCCATATATATGGGTTAGTATACTATATTGTTGTTTTCTTAAATGAATTTCTGTATGTACTTTACTGACTCTCCTTCCAAAACACAAACTCTCACGGCATTCAAGTCAAGTTCCTCATGACTCATCAGCACATTTCCTACCATTCCCCACCTTGCTGCTTATACACCAGCACAACTAATCCCTTGCAGCGCTCCCATTGCCCAGGAGAGCCGTATGACTTCATATTGTTACCATTCAGATACAGAGCTCGCTCTGGAACCCTCTTCCACAACCCTGATCATAACCTGCAACCCCTCCCAGCCTCACCTCTTCGGTGAAACCCACCCCAAACCCTTCTCCTCTCCCCAACCTGCTCTATAAATGGTCACTTCTTTCTCTGAATTATCATTCTGTCTGGCACATAAAGCAGTTGGAAAGCTGCAGCTCCTAGAGAGGAAGTGGTACTCATGTGGGACTCTAACATGAAACACAGTATCCACAGACACATGGAAGAGTGCTCATGAAGGTTTTCCTAAGTGGGGGGAGGGGGGAAGGATGAAGAGCAAGATGCCAGTTTACTTGCATGAATCTCCCACTAGACTATAAACTCTGAGAGCAGTGACATTGCCTAGCATATTTCATCACTGTATCTCCATCCTACCCATGCCTCCCCTGTACTCAGTGCTCAAGTGCTTGCTGGATAAATGAACGAATAGAAAGCTAACCATCACAGACAAATAGAGTAATTTAATCATAAAAAGGTAGAAAATAGAAATGGAAGAGAAATATTACCTGTTAGATATCAAGCACTCTCTGAAAGTAACTCATTGAATCTTACAATATGTGCAACTTGAAATGTATCATCCCTCTTTGAGTGTGTGTGTGTGTGTGCACGTGTGTGTGTGAAGCCACTCAGTTGTGTCTGACTCTTTGCAACCCCAGAGACTGTAGCCTGTCAGGCTCCTCTATCCATTGGATTTCCCAGGCAAGAATACTGAAGTGAATTGCCATTTCCTTCTCCAGGGGATCTTCCTGACCCAGGGATCAAACCGATGTCTCTTATGTCTTCTGTATTGGTAGGCACATTCTTTACCACTGCACCACCTAGGAAGCCCCATCATCCTTCTTTCAGAGAGGATGAAGCTGAGACTCAAATCAGTTGAAGTAACTCACCCAAGGTCAAACAATGAGGGTCAGAAGTCATATTTGAACTAAGATTGGTCTGATATCAAATATTCTGCTAAATGACTTGGATTCTTTTTTCCTTAAGAAGCCTGTTACTTAAATAACATTAACAGAAGTAACGGACAGTTAACTGGATGCCAGAGGAAAGATGTGACAGTGATGACAGAAGGAAGAAAGGCAGGGGAGATCTGGGTGTTTGGGGGAGGGTAGTATGGGGCAAAGGAGACAGAAACGGAATGGGGAAAGTTATAGCATGCTGATGAGAAACACTGAGAAAGTGACCTGTGAATAACCAAAATGAATAATAAGGAATAATGGAATGAAGCCCAGGAAAGACAGGCAATGACCACAACAAAAGAAAAAAAAAAAAAGAGAAAAGAGTGCAAGGAGACTCTTAACAAAGGCAGGAAATGCTAACCGTTTTGGAAACAATTTCAATATTATCAAAAGCAAAGCCACAGGGCCTTTCTGCATCTTCAGCACCTCTGGCTGCTAAGCAAGTTACAGTAAAATCCAGAAGTAGGGCAGAGCAGCTCTGCGTGGGAGTTCAAACCACGTCAGCTCCAGGCCCCAGGGGGGATTGCCCCGGGACCTCTCCAAGGTCTGAGAGTTTCATCAGAAGTAGGCAAGGACTGGGTCCCTGTGGGGTGATCTGCTGGAACTGCTGGCCATCTTTACTGGAGAAGTCTGGAGGGGCTCACAGGAATCTTAAAACTTGTAAGAGGAAAAACAGAAAGTCAAGACAATATAGAGGCAGCAGCTTTACAATTCTTTGGCTTCAAATACAACTTATGCAAAACTTTGAAGGGTAGGAAGGATGTAGGTGAGCAGAGAGGGAAGGAAGAGGGTATTTTAGGAGGGGAAACTCCCTGAGCAAAGATTCTCAGGCAGGAATTAGCATGTGATTGTGTGTGTGTGTGTGCGCGCGCATGCGTGTGTGCGTGTGCATGCACGCGTGCACCCATTAGTGCAAGGGATGGGGAAAGTCCATAAAAGGGACACTCCTGCTTGTACTGGATATTTAAATTTTTTCTCTAGTGAAGTTTGGACTGAAGTTCTTCTTGGAATGTCTTTCAGATCACAGCATCATCTTAAGATCAAATGGAACCTCAGAGAATCTCCTCCCAGACGCCAATAAAATGGAGCCAGAGGGTTTATGTAACTTGATCGAGAAAAAATGGAAAAAAAAATAAGAATTACAGTACATTTTATGTTGTTAAATGCTAAGTAAATGCAAGGATAATGTAATTTATTATTAGGACATTTTTGAGAAGGACAAGGCTCCCTCCATCTCTCCCTTGTTTCCTTCTTCTTTCTCTCCATTACTATTTATTAAGTATCAACTGCATGACAAGCACAGTGTAAATGAAAAGACCGACATGCTCCTTGCTTTCACGAAGCTTACATTCTCTGGGGAAAGAAGAGAGGGTGGGATTTGGAGAGAGGGAAGAGGTGAGGCTGCCTTCTTCTAGTTCAGTCAACTGGGCCTGATTCTTTAGTCCCATGTAAAAAAAAAAAAAAAATCAAGTGGTTTATATTCAGTTTCCATTTCTATTTCCAGTATATTTCTAACTTTTCATAAAGATAGCCAAGTTTAACAAAAATTAAGATGATGTGAGTAATTTATAGATTAGTAAAAACAGTGACAAAACATGTGGGGAAGTTTCAACCTTTATAATAATTAAAGAATATAATTTAAAACAAGTATAAGACACTATATTCACTGAATTAATGTAAAAATAAATTTATATTTCATAAAATAATGAAGTTGTTCAATCACTTTGGAGGGTCATCTGGCAGTATATAATAAGAGCCATAGGATTTGTCCTATCTTATGATATAGTCTTCTCATTTGACCAATATATTTCAAGAAAAGTGTCTATAGAAATACCTATTGAAAATGTCATCAGGTATAATATTCAAAGTCCTTTTAAATGATTGACAAGGTAAAGAGAAAACAGAATTTTAAGATCCTATAAAGGGGCTCCTCATCCTGTTATAACAGTAAAAGCTCATGATGAGTCACTGAAGCCCATGGACATGGGGAAATAAACCCTGAACCCATAGTTTCCCTGAGGCTGTTATGCAGACAATAGTTCTGGGAAATATTAACAGGTGTCCCCTGGGGAAAGAGTTTGGGGGTCAAATGTGTCTTAAGAAAGCTGAGAAATACAAATAAAAAAAGGATTTATCCCTTAGGACTTAATGTTCTGTATATTTCTGAGGGGAATTTCTGTAGAAGTCATTCATACACTAATTTGGTAAAAAAGATCCTGATTGCTAGAAGCATCCAGAGAGTAAATTGTGTATAGAAGATCTGTCATGGAACACTGAGGTTTGTATTTACCCAATTTTGAAAGAAAAGGATCCTATAAAATTTAAACAGAAATTAATTGCATTATTCAGTTCTGTAAAATATCCTGAATATTTTACATAAATAAAGTCATTGTATTCATATTATTTTATATGAGTATATCCTACTTCACATTATCTCACATTTCCAATAATTGACATAGTTGACATAATCTTCTAATATATATCTATAACTTGAAATACCATGAAGCACATGACCATTCTCAATTGAATTAAACAAATATGCAATATTATTGTTTAGGATCTGGGCTCTCATCATTTTTCTTATGCAAAAACATCTCAGGAATAACATAGGTTCTCATCAGTAATCATGGCTCATTTTGATGATTGTCTCAGAATCTTCCAGTAGAGGGAGGCTGAGGCGGGAAAGGTTGTACTTGTGAGGAAACTCATAGATGATTTCTGTTGGCCCTTCCCATCTCTGTCCTGGTTGGAAATCACGGTCTTAGACCCTGTAAATTAGGCAAAGTTCTAATCCTTAAGAGGCTTACAAAAAATCATCAGTTACATGTTCACACCCACACATACACCCCTTCTCCTCTTGCCTTCAGTCTTTCCTAGCATCAGGGTCTTTTCCAATGAGTTGGCTCTCTGCATTAGGTGGCAAAGTACTGCAGCTTCAGCTTCAGCAACAATCCTTCCAATGAATATTCAGGGTTGGTTTCCTTTCAGATTGACTGGTTTGATCTCTTTCTGTCCAAGAGACTCTCAAGAGTCTTCTCCAAGATGGCAGAGGAGTAGGTGGATGTGGAATATATCTCTTTCCACTGATACATCAGCAATACACCTTCAGACACAGAAGTGCATGCAGAACACCAACTGAGAGTGGACAGGAGGACCTGACCAGAAGAAAATAATATATAGAACCATACAAAACTCAGTAGGATGAAGGAACTAGGGGGAGAAGCAGGACATGCCCTTTGCAAGTCAGGGAACTAAAGCAGGGGTCTGATCCCCACGTCATGGCAATTGTCTGAGTCAGAGGAGAAACATTTAAGATTGAGATTGAAACAGCTCATCTGTGGCAGCCTAAATGAAATGAGAATCAGACAGGCCTTGCTGCAGCCATACACACCTCAGGCAGGGACGCAGGTCACCTAGAAGGCACAGCAGCTTGCAGCTGGAGTTTAGGGACTGTGGAGCAATCCCAGTGCGAGGGTTGCTGTTGACTGCGGAGAGACAGATCGAGGGGATGTGAGGGAACAGACTGTGGTGGGAAAGGCCTGTGGAGGAAGGACAGGCAGCCATGGAAGAAGGCGATACTGCTGAGTCACACATAGCGGGTGGAGCCATCACCATAGCCCCTCTCTCCCCACACTCCAGCATCCAGAGCTGAACAACAGAGAGGCTGGCCCGTCATAGGCCTGTCGCACTGAACTACAGAGGAGGACCCCACCCAGGGTGCCCCTTTAAGTGCCTGACATGCCGATCTACAGAGTAGGACTGCAGCCAGGGGGTCCCCTATATATATGCCTGATGTGCCGAACAACAGAGAAGGATCCCAGGTAAGGGAGCCCTCTAAGTGTCTGAATAGGCAGAGCTATGGAGAAAGACTGGCCAAAGAGGCCTTCTGATCAGCTGCTACAAGAGGCTCAAAACAAGACTCTGATGAAGCCATAGCTTCTGTGGCAGAGGCAGTCCGTGTCCCTGCACACATGGTGTTGCCAGGGTCCCTGTAAGCCAAGCCGCTGTGCCACCTTTGTGCTCAACCCTCACCGAGGCAGAACTGTCACAGGCAAAAAATGTTTTGAATCTATGAATGCAAGGTCACTTCAATCATGTCCAGCTCTTTATGACCCTGTGGACTGTGGCTTGCCAGGCTTCTCTGTCAGGGAGCTTTTCCAGGCAAGAATACTGGAGTGTATTGGCCAATTGTGGTTGCCATACCCTTGTATGCACTACGTTCCCTGTAGCCCTAGCTGCCAACTCACCTGAGTAGCTGGTGCTGCCAGAATTCCTATAACCCAAGCAGCTATACCACCTCCACACCTGGAACTCACTGTGGCAGACCCAAGTCCTCCAGGGCAGCCTCAGGAGCAAACCCCAGTGGATGATCCACATGCAAAGGTGGACATAAAACCACTCTTGAAACCCAGGGGCAGTGTGACTAAGGAAGAAGACCCAAAACCTTCCCACAAGCTGTACAAGCTGAAGATTAAACTCAAACAAACAACTAGGCAGACTCTGTGTATATGGCATATATAAAAGGATATTGAGAGTTCCCACAAAAGAAAACACACTAGTTCTGATAGCTGTAACATTGGAGGCAAGAACACTCAGGAGTAAGACCAGATTAGAATCTGAGCTGCCGCCACAGCAGGTCCAGAGATCAGCACAGTGTTGGAGGCCATCCGAGGGAGGTGAGGTGAACTGTGACTCCCAGTGAGGGAAAGGACTCTGACAGCAGTGACCCAAGAAAAACATTTATTATTCTTTTGTTTTTGACTTGTTCTGTAGATTCTTTTGGATTTTTTCTTTTTTTTTTTTCCTCCTCCCACCTTGCCCCATTGTAGTTATTGATTTTATTGGCCCTATAAAATCTGATTAAGCTTTTGAGTTTTTTTTTCCTCAGTTACATTTTTATTGTTGTTATAAACCTCTGCCTCTACACTAGGCTTTTGCACTTCTGTGGAGTTTTCCTTTTTTTTCTTTCTTTCTTCTTTTTTCCCCCTCTTTTTTATTTGTATTTTTTAAAAACCAGTTATTTTTTTTTTACATTTATTCCCTTTCTGCTTCTCCTACTGCTCTTTTTCCCATGCAGTTAATTTTTAATGTATATAAATCCTCTTTATCTACCTCTACTTAACTTTGCATATCTGTTCTTTCTTTCTTTTCTTTCTTTCCTTTGCTCTCAATATATTTGTTAGTTTTGTTTTGATTGCTTTATTCCCCACTTGGCACCTTGCTTTAATTTTGTTTTCCAGTTTGTGCTTTAGTTAGTTTTGTTCTTAACTAGTAGGTACAATTTTTTATTTCCTTTCTTCACCAGGTCAATCTATTGTACTTTATATTTGCTGGACTGCTTTGATTTTGCTTATGGGTATATATGTATATATGTGTATTCCATTATTTATTATTTGCCTGCTTTTGTAACTGCCATTTGTCTGGGGTTCATCTTGGGTTGCTTGTTTTTGGGTATTTGTTTTAATCTCACTTAATGCCATAATAAACCACTTGTGGGATCTTCGTTCCAGACCAGAGATCAAGCCCTGAACCTGTGGAATGGAAGTGCTGACTCCAAGACCCTAGACTACTAGAGAACTAACCTTAGGGAGTATCAAATAGTGAGAACTCACACAAAGAAACCACTGGAACACAAGACCCGGCATCACCAAACCATGTGCATCATACCTGATGCACCCACCCTGTGCATCATATCTCATCTAAACAACAATACAAAAATACAAACCCACTCATCAGCAGACAGGATTACCATCTCACTCAGGCTTGCCCATCAGAGGAAAAACAAACAGACAAACAAAACTTAGCAAAAATCTCACCCAATACAAAGCTTACACAAACCACTTGATCAACCTTAGGAGGGCAGAAACCAAAAGGAAGAAAGAATTCAACCTTGAAGCCTGGGAAAAGGAGACCTCAAACATGAAATGTTTAAGAAAAATGAAAAGGCAGAGAAATACTACACAAAGAAAGGAACAAACAGAAAAACAGAAATTCAAATAAATGAAGAGGAAATAGGCAAACTACCTGAAAATGAATTCATAATAATGATAGTAAAGATGATCAAAAACCTTGAAAATAGAATGGAAAAAATGCAAGAATCAATTAACAAAGACCTAGAAGAATTAAAGAATAAACATACAGAGAGACAATCAACACAATTACTGAAATTAAAAATACTCTAGAAGGAAGCAATAACAGAATATTTGAAGCAGAAGAACGAATCAATGAGTTAGAAGATAAAATGCTCTGAAGAGAAGAATAAAGTAAAAAGAATGAAAAGAACTAAGGATAGTCTCAGAGACCTCTGGGACAGTATCAAATGGATGAACATTCAAATTATAGGGGTACCAGAAGAGGATAAAAAGGAAGGGTATGAGAAAATTTTTGAAGAGATTATAGTTGTAAATTTCCCCAATATGGAAAAACAAATAGTCAATCAAGTTCAACAGGTGCAAAGAGTCCTATACAGGATAAGCCAAAGGAGAAACATGGCAAGACACATACTAATCAAACTAACAAAGACTAAACACAAAGAAAGAATATTAAAAGCAGCAACGGAGAAGCAATAAGTAACATACAAGGGAAACCCCATATGCTTAATAGCTGATCTTTCAGCAGAAACTCTGCAACTCAGAAGGGAATGGCAGAATATATTTAAAGTACTGAAAGGTAAATATTTACAACCAATATTACTGCACCCAGCTTTACAACAAATATTAAAGGGAGTTATATAGTCAAGAAATACAAGAGAAAAAAAAAGATCTACAAAATCAACCTCATACAATTAAGAAAATGGCAATAGGAGCATATATATCAATAATCACTTTAAATGTAAATGGATTAAATACTCCAACCAATAGACACAGACTGGCTGAATAGATACAAACACAAGATCCATATATACACTGTCTATAGGAAACCCACTTTAGACCTAAAGACACATATGACTGAAAGTGAGAGGATGGAAAAATATATTCTGTGCAAATGGGAAGCAAAAGAAAGCTGGAGGAGCAATCCTCATATCAGACAAAATAGACCTTAAAATAAAGAAGATTACAAGAGATAAGGAAGGACACTATATAATGATCAAGGGATCAATCCAAGAAGAAGATATGACAATTGTAAACATCTATGCACCCAACACAGGAGAACCTCAATACACAAGACAAAACTAACAGGCATAAAAGGAGAAATTGACAGTAACACAATAATAGTAGGAGACTTTAACAACCCACTCATACCAATGGACAGATCATCAAAACAGAAAATTAATAAGGAAACACAGTCTTAAATGATACATTAGGTGAGATGGATCTCACTGATATCTTCAGGACATTCCATCCAAATGCTGAAGAATACATATTCTCAAGTGCACATGGAACAGTCTCCAGGATAGACTAGGTTTGGTTTGGGTCAGAAATCAAACCTCAGTACATTAAAAAAAAATTGAAATTGTATCAAGCATCTTCTCCACTGCAGCACTATGAGACTAGATATAGATTACAAGGAAAAAACTATAAAAAACAAAAGCACATAGAGATTAAACAACACGTTTTGAAATAACCAAAGGATTACTGAAGAAATCAAAAGGGAAATCAAAAAATTTCTAGAAACAAATGACAATGAAAACATGACAACTCAAAACCTATGTGATGCAGCAAAAGCAGTTCTAAGAGGGAAGTTCATAGCAATACAATCCTACCTCAAGAAACAAGAGAAATATTGACTAGACAACCTCACTTTACACCTAAAACAACTGGAAAAAGAAGAACCAAAAAAGCCTCCAAAATTAATTGAAGGAAATAAATCATAAATATCAGAGCAGAAATAAATGAAAAGGAAATGAAAGAACCAATAGTAAAGATTAATAGAACTAAAAGCTGGTTCTTTGAGAAGATAAACAAAATTGGCAAACCTTTAGCCAAACTCAGAAGAAAAAAGAGGGAAGAATCAAATCAACAAAATTAAAAATAGAAAAGAAGAGGTTAAAACAGACAAATCAGAAATACAGAGGATTATAAGAGACTATTATGAACAACTGTATAGAATAAAATGGATAACCTGGAAGAAATGGACAGGTTCTTAGAAAAGTTCAATCTTCTAAGACCGAACCAGGAAGAAATAAAAATTATCAACAACCCAATTACAAGCACTGAAATTGAAGCTCTGATCAAAAATTTCCCAGAAAACAAAAGCCCAGAACCAGATGGCATCACAGGAGAATTCTATCAAACATGTAGAGAAGAGGTAATGCCTATCCTTCTAAAACTCTTTCAAAAAATTTCAGAGGAACTAACACTTTCAAACTCATTCTATGAGGTCACCATTACCCTGATACAAAAACCAGAAAACAACAACACACAGAAAAGAAAACTATAGGCCAATATCACTGATGAACATAGATTCAAAAATCCTCAACAAAATTTTAGCAAAGAGAATTCAGCAACACATCAAAAAGCTCATACACCTTGATCAAGCTGAGTTTATTCCAGGAATTCAAGCATTCTTCAATATATGCAAATCAAGCATATTACAAATGTGATGCACCATATTAACAAACTGAAAGATAAAACCATACATGGGATGATATGGGAGAATGACATTGAAACATGTTAATTACCATATGTGAAATCAATCACCAGCCCAGGGTTGATGCTCGGGGCTGGTGCACCGGGATGTCCTAGGGGGAGGGGGGGAGGGAGGGGGGAGGGAGGGGGGTTCTGGAGGGGGAGCATGTGTAGATCCATGGCGGTTTCATGTTACTGTATGGCAAAACCAACACAATAAAGTAAATTAAAAAAAAAAAACATACAATAATCTCAATAGATGCCAAAAAAGCCTTTGACAAAATATAGCACCCGTTTGTGATTAAAACTCTTTAAAATATGGGCGTAGAAGGAACCTACCTCAACATAGTAAAGGCCATATATGATAAGCCTACAGCAAACATTATTCTCAATAGTGAAAAACTGAAAGCATTCTCCCTAAGACCTGGAGCAAGACAAGGGTGTCCACTTTCACCACTATTATTCAACATAGTTCTGGAAGTCCTAGCTACAGCAATTAGAGAAGAAAGAGAAATAAAAGAAATCCCGGTTGGAAAAGAAGAAGTAAAGCTCTCAATGTTTGCAGATGACATGATAGTGTATACTGAAATCCCTAAAGACAGTATCAGAAATTTGCTAGAGTTAATCAGTGACTTTAGCCAAGCTGCAGGAAACAAAATCAAAACAACAGAAATCATTTGCATTTCTATATACTAACAATGAAAAAATCAGAAAGAGAAATTAAGAAATCAATACCATTCACCATTGCAACAACAAAAAATAAATATTTAGGAATAAACTTACCTAAAGAGACAAAAGAACTGTACACAGAAAATTATAAGACATTAATGAAAGAAATCGAAGTTTACATAAACAGATGGAGAGATATTTCATGTTCCTGGATAGGAAGAATCAATACTGTGAAAATGACTATACTACCAAATGCAATCTACAGATTCAAAGTGATCCCTACAAAATTACCAATGGCATCTTTCACAGAACTAGAACAAAAAAATTAGCAATCAATATGGCAACACAAAAGACCCCAAATAGCCAAAGCAGTCTTGAGAAAGAAGAATGGAGCTGGAAGAATCAACCTTCCTGACTTCAGATGATACTACAAAGCTACAGTCATCAAGACAGTATGGTACTGGCACAAAAACAGAAATATAGACCAATGGAACAAGACAGAAAACCCAGAAGCAAATCCATGCACCTATGAGTACCTTGTTTTTGACAAAGGAGACAATAATACATAATGGGGCAAAGACAGTCTCTTCAATAAGTGGTGCTGGGAAAACTGGACAGCTACATGTAAAAGAATGAAATTAGAACACTTGTTAACACCATCAGTTCAGTTCAGTCACTAAGTCATGTCTGATTCGTTGCAACCTCATGAATCAAAGCACGCCAGGCCTCCCTGTCCATCACCAACTCCTGGGAGTCTACCCAAACTCATGTCCATTTAGTCAGTGATGCCATCCAACCATCTCATCCTCTGTCATCCCCTTCTTCTCCTGCCCTCAATCTTTCTCAGCATCAGGGTCCTTAACACCATACACAAAGATAAATTCAAAATGGGTTAAAAACCTAAATGTAAATTGTAAAATTCTTAGAGGAAAAATAGGCAGAAAACTTGATAACATAAATCAAAGCAAGATCCTCTATGACCCATGGGTCCTAGAGTAATGGAAATAAAAACAAAAGTAAATAAGTGGGACCCGATTAAGCTTAAAAGCTTTTGCACAGCATAGGAAACTATAAACAAGATGAAAAGACAATGCTCAGAATGGGAGAAAATGATAGCAAATGAAATACTGACAAAGGATTAATTTCCAGTGTATACAAGCAGCTCATACAAGTCAATGCCAGAAAAACAAACAATCCAATCAAAAAGTGGGAAAATACTAAACAGACATTTCTCCAAAGACCACATACAGTTGGCTAACAAATACATGAAAAGATGCTCAACACTGCTCATTATTAGAGAAATGCACGTCAAAACTACAGTAAGATATCACCTCACACTGGTCAGAATGGCCATCAACAGGTCTGAAAGTGAAATTGTTAGTTGCTCAGTCATGTCCGAATCTTTGCCATTCCATGGACGGTACCCCACCATGATCCTCTGTCCATGGGATTCTCCAAGCCAGAATACAGGAGTGGGTTGCCATTTCCTTCTCCAGGGGATCTTCCCAACCATGGAATTGAACCTGGGTCTCCTACATTGCAGACGGATTCTTTACCATCTGGGCCACCAAGGAAGCCCATCATCAAGTCTGCAAACAATAAATGCTGGAGAGGGTGTGGAGAAAAGGGAACTCTCTTGCACTGTTGGTGGGAATGTCAATTAATACAGCCATTATGGAAGATGGTATGGAGAGTCCTTTAAAAACTAGGAATAAAACCACCATGCTGCTGCTGCTAAATCGCTTCAGTCATATCTGACTTTGTGTGACCCCATAGATGGTAGCCCACCAGGCTCCTCTGTCCCTGGGATTCTCCAGGCAAGAATACTGGAGTTGGTTGCCATTTCCTTCTCCAATGCATGCGTGCATACATGCTAAATTGTTCAGTTGTGTCCAACTGTGTGCGACCCTGCGGACAGCAGCCCACTAGGCTCCTCTCTCCACAGGGTTCTCTTGACAAGAATACTAGAGTGGGTTGCCACCGTAGGACCCAGCAATCCCACTCCTAGGCATATACTCTGAGGAAACAAAAATTGAAAAAGACACATATATCCCCATTGTTCATTGCAGCACTACTTACAATAACTGAATCATGGAAGCAACCTAGATATCCATCGACACATGAATATTTAAGGAATATTCACTGTGGTATCGGAGAAGGCAAGGGCACCCCACTCCAGTACTCTTGCCTGGAAAACCCCATGGATGGAGGAGCCTGGTGGGCTGCAGTCCATGGGGTCGCTAAGAGTCAGACATAACTGAGCGACTTCACTTTCACTTATTGGAGAAAGAAATGGCAACCCACTCCAATGTTCTTGCCTGGAGAATCCCAGGGAGAGGGGAGCCTGGTGGGCTGCCATCTCTGGGATCGCACAGAGTCGGACACGACTGAAGCGACTTAGCAGCAGCAGCAGCATTGTGGTATATACACACAATGGAATACTACTCAGCCATAAAAAAGAATGCATCTGAGTCAGCTCTAGCGAAGTGGATGAACCCAGAACCTATTATAGAGTGAAGTAAGTCAGAAGGAGAAAGATCAATATCGTATTCTAACACATATATATGGTATCCAGAAAAATGGTACTGAAAAAGTTTTTTCCAAGTTAACAGATTTATTTGCAAATCAACAGAAGCACATTTTTAAAGGAAGAGAAATTAGAAGATTGTATCAGTACGCAACAACAATAACAACAAAAAGTCTGGAAGGCATCAAATAATACATGAAATTAAAAAGTTGGCATATTTGAGGAAAAAATTCTCATAAGCAGTTAAAAATCATTCTGGTTAGGAAGAAATGTCTGGAATCTGCATGTCATATCTTTTTTCACTCCTTTCATTTTAGGTCTAAATCATAGCATAGGGTGGGAAAATAATGTAACAAAGAGCACTCTTTATATATCCTCACAGAGTTCACAGTTCTAAATTCCAAAAGGTTCAGATTGCAGTTTCATCAAATTTCTGTTCTCTACAGACATGAGACATCACTATTTGGAAAACAGATTTTTGATTATCACCAAAAGTGAAAAAGACCTGGACTTTTCTGCTGGTCTAGTGGCTGACTCTGCTCTCCCAATGCAGGGAGCCTAGGTTTGATCCCTGATCAGGGAACTAGATCTCACATGCTGCAACTAAAGATCCCACATGTTACAACTAAGACTTGGCAGAGCCAAATAAATAAATATTTTTAAAAAATGAAAGAGACCTGGTAAATGTATATTAAAAATACCAAATAAGGAAAGCCCAAGCCAACTATAAGAATCTCTCTTCTCATCATTCTTTCTCTTTTCTACTATGGATAAAATATTTACACCCATTATCCACAATTGCGAAAATCAGGACATGTATAAAAAAAGAAAATTTGAAAAGCCACAGGTGAGAACTATGGCTAATATTTGATGTTTCTTCTGCTAGTCTTTGTACTAATTATATTTTACAAAATCATAAACTTATTGTATACATACTTTATACCCTAATTTTTTTCACCAAACATTTTACCATTACCAGTTCTGTACTTCATTATGTATATATCAAAGAGGTATATATATATTTAAGTGTGATCTTTATTTTTTCTGAATTTTAGAAATAATACATGCTAATTTGGAGGAGTAAAACAAATTACAAAAGTAAAAAAAGGAAAAAGATATACCCTTCTATAAAATCTTAATTCTATCCTTATCTATCTTCACATCAGGTAGCCAACATATTGGAGCAGCAAGGGAGAAACAGACATAGAGAAAAGACATTGCTAGAGGGGAACAGAGGCTGAGATGTATGGAAAGAGTAACATAGAAACTTACATTACCATATATAAAATAGATAACCAATGGGAATTTGCTGTATTGGTCAGGAAACTCTAATAGGGGCTCTGTATCAAGCTAGAGGGGTGGGATGGGGAGGAAGATGGGAGGGAGGTTCAAATGGAAGGCGATATATGTATGCCTATGGCTGATTCATGTTGAGGTTTGACAGAAAACAACAAAATTCTGTCAAGCAATTATCCTTCCATTAAAAATAATAAGTTAAAAAAATAATTAAAAAAGTCTCCAACACCACAGTTTGAAAACATCAATTCTTTGGCACTCAGCCTTCTTTATGGTACAACTCTCATTCTATACATGAGAAAAACCATAGCTCTGACTAGACATATCTTTGTCAGCAAAGCATTCAGCTTTCTTTATAGTCCAACTCTCACATCCATACATGTCTACTGGAAAAACCATAGCTTTAACTAGACAGACCTTTGTTGGGAAAGTAATGTCTCTAGTTTTTAATATGCTGTCTAGGTTAGTCATAGCTTTTCTTCAAAGGAGCAAGCATCTTTTTTTTTTTATTAGTTTTGCCATACAATGACATGATATTGCCATGGGTTTACATATGCTCCCCCTCCAGAACCCCCCTCCCTCCTCCCTCCTTCCTCCCTCCCCCCGGGAAATCTCGGTGCACCAGCCCCGAGCATCAATCCTGGGCTGGTGATTGATTACACATATGATAATTAACATGTTTCAATGCCATTCTCCCATATCATCCCACCCTTGCCCTCATCCACAGAGTCCACGAGTCTGTTCTATGCATCTTTTAATTTCATGGCTGCAGTCACTATCTGCAGTAATTTTGGAGCCCCCCAAAATAAAGTCTTTCACTGTTTCCCCATCTATTTGCCATGAAGTGATGGGACCAGATGCCATGATCCTAGTTTTTCTAAATGCTGTTTTAAGCCAGCTATTTCACTCTCCTCTTTCACCTTCTTCAAGAGGCTCTTTAGTTCTTTGCTTTCTGGCATTAAAGTGGCATCATCTGTGTATCTGAGGTTGTTGATATTTCTCCTGGAAATCTTGAGTCCAGCTTGTGAGTCATCCAGCCCAGCATCTCTACTTTTCCTAGAATGTATTCCCTTTGCTCTGGAGATTTCTGCAGTGGCCTCCTAAATGCTCTTCTCATTTTCACTTTCTCTTTTTGTGAATCCATTCCCTCCACATCATTCTGAATAATCTTTCTCAAATATAAACCAGGCCTGTCTCTCGTTGTTTAGTTGTAAAGTCATGTCTGACTCTTTTGCAAGCCCATGGATGGTAGCCCACCAGGCTGTCCATGGGATTTCCCAGGCAAGAATATTGGAGCAGGTAGCCATTTCCTTCCCCAGAAGATCCTCAGGGGATCTTCCTGATCCAGGGACCCTACCTGTGTCTTTTGCATTGGAGGTGGATTCTTTACCACTGAGCCACCAGGGAAGCCTTGCTCCCTTCTCACTTAGAGTAAAACCCAAAGTTCCTGTCAAGATGGAGTAAACAAAGCCCTGAATGATAAGACCCCTACACAGCTTTCCCCTCCTCATCTCACAGTAGTATGCAGGCACTCTGTCTCCCTTTCTCTTCTAGAATTTTCCTCCCTCAGGAACTTTGTACTTGCTCCTCTCTGCCTGGAGTAACATCCCCAGACACAACAGTTAGGCTGAGGCTTGGAGGACAAAAGGGAACCTATTGCTAATATTAGAGATATAAAGGGAACATTTCATGCAAAGATGGGTATAATAAAGGGCAGAAACAGTATGGACCTAATAGAAGCAGAAGATATTAAGAAGAGGTGGCAACAATACACAGAAGAACCATACAAAAAGTATCTTCAGGACCCAGATAACCACGATGGTGTGATCACTCACCTATAGCCAGTCACCCTGGAATGCATAGTCAAATGAGCCTTAGAAAGCATCACTATGAACAAGCTAGTGGAGGTGATGGAATTCCAGTTGAGCTCTTTTAAATCATTAAAGATGATGCTGTGAAAGTGCTGCACTCAATATGCCAGCAAATTTGGAAAACTCATCAGTGGCTACAGGACTGGAAAAGGTTAATTTTCATTCCAATACCAAAGAAAGCAATGCCAAAGACTGTTCAAACTATTGTGCACTTGCACTCACCTCACAAGCTAGCAAAGTAATGCTCAAAATTCTCCAAGCCAGGCTTCAACAGTATGAACCAAGAACTCCCAGATGTTCAAGATGGATTTAGAAAAGGCAGAGGAACCAGAAATCAAATTGCCAACATCCATTGGATCATCAAAAAAGCACAAGAGTTCCAGAAAAATATCTACTTCTGCTTTATTGACTACACCACAGCTTTTAACTGGGAGGATCACAACAATCTGTGGAAAATTCTTTAAGAGATGGGAATGCCAGACCACCTTACTTGCCTCCTACGATATCTATACGCAGATAAAGAAGCAACAGTTAGAACTAGACATGGAAAAATGAACTGGTTCCAAATTGGAAAAGAAGTATATCAAGGCTGTATATTGTCACCCTGCTTATTTAACTTCTATGCAGAGTACATCATGTGAAATGTCAGGCTGGATGAAGCACAAGCTAGAATCAAGGTTGCAGGGAGAAATATCAATAATCTTAGATACACAGATGACACCACCCTTACACCAGAAAGTGAAGAACTGAAGAGTCTCTTGATGAAAGTGAGAGGAGAGTGAAAAGTTGGCTTAAAACCCAACATTCAAAAAACTAAGATCATGGTATCTGGTCCCATCACTTTGTGGCAAATAGATGGGGAAACAGTAGAAACAATGAGAGACTTTATTTGGGGGGCTCCAAAATCACTGCAGATGGTGACTGCAGTCATGAAATTAAAAGATGCTTGCTCCTTGGAAGAAAACTTATGAACAACCTAGACAGCATATTATAAAGCAGAGGCATTACTTTACTGACAAAGTTCCATCTAGTCAAAGCTATGGTTTCTCCAGTAGTCATGTGTGGATGTGAGAGTTGGACCATAAAGAAAGCTGAATGCTGAAGAATTGATGCTTTTGAATTGTGACATTGGAGAAGACTCTTGAGAGTCTCTTGGACTGCAAGGTGATCAAACCAGTCAATCCTAAGGGATATTAGTCCTGAGTATTCATTGAAAGGACTTATGCTTAAGGGGACGATCCAATGCTTTGGCCACCTGATGCAAAGAACTGACCCTGATGCTGGGAAAGATTGAAGGCAGGAGGAGAAGGGGATGACAGAGGATGAGATGGTTGGATGGCACCACCGATTTGATGGACATGAGTATGTGCAAGCTCTGGAAGTTGGTGATGGACAGGGAAACCTGGCATGCTACAGTCCATGGGGTCATACAAAAGTTAGACACGACTGAGTGACTGAACTGAACTTATCGCCAATATAGTTGCTCCCTGACCTTCCTGTATGCCATGCTTCTCTGTTTCACTCTCACAATAACATTTATTTCCTGCATAGCACTTTTCTTTGAAAGATAATTATCTATTCACTTATTAATAAATTGTCCCCACAAAACTAAGCACCCTGATAGCAAGATGCTTGTCTGCTAATTCATTCCTGTTTTCCCAGGAACTCACACAGCTCCTGCCACACTTTTCATTTTCAAAAAACATTTGTTAAGTGATTTAATGAATGAAGAGTATAAATCCATAAGTAATATGCCAAATTGAAATCTCATGTCTCAAGGGGCTTGTGACTATCTCAAATTAATATACTGTGTTGAAGTTGAAAGTGAAAATGTCACTCAGTCATGTCTGACTGTTTCCAACCCATGGACTGTAGCCCACCAGGTTCCTCTGTCCATGGAATTCTCCAAGCAAGAATATTGGAGTGAGTAGTCATTCTCTTCTCTAGGGGATCTTCCTGACTCAGGGAATGAACCCAGGTCTCCTGTATTGCAGGCAGATACTTTACCATCTGAGCCATCAATATGCTAAATTGAAATCTCATGGTCCCAAGAGGCCTGTGACTATCTCTGATTAATATAATATACTATACTCTAACATATGATACTATAATATAGTATACTATAATGTACAATGAGCTTCCCTAGTGGCTCAGCTGGTAAAGCACCTGCATGCCAATGTAGGATATGCAAGAGACATAGAAGCTCAGGCTCTAGAAAGTTGGAAGAAGCTTTCTGTTGTCTTAAAGGCTAGGGCTGAGTTGACATGGCGTCACTTCCAAACTACTCTATTGGTTAAAGCAGTCACAGCCCAGCCCAGATTCTAGGGAAGGAGAAATAGCCACCAAATGTTGATAGGAAAGTAGCCAAGAATTTGTAGCCATCTTCCATCTGATGCACTAATCCTATGAGAAAAGGGTATGATCATCTCCAAACTTTAGCTAAGACTATTGAGGCACAGAGAGTTGGTACAGCCAGACAGGCCTTTGCCTTAATTTCTACACTGGTTAAAATGAGATAGTCAATACCTTTCTAACAATATTTTACAGAGTAAAATACTAAATGAAAATTGAGTAGCGATCATGTACAAAACACTGTACTCATCATAGCAGAGGAAAAAAGAGGAATAAAAGCCTCTTGTTTTTTTGTTTCTCGTTCTACATGTGAAAATTATTTGAAGATAAAAATCTGTAATGTATATTTATGAATGAAGAAAATGTGTGTGTGTATATATATACATATATATTTGAATATTAGTCCTTAAAAAAGAAGGAAATCCTACCAAATACAGAAACATGGATGAACCTGGGGAACATTGTGCTGACTTCAGTTCAATAGCTCAGTTGTGTCCAACTCTTTGCGACCCGATGAACCACAGCACGCCAGGCCTTCCTGTACATCACCAACTCCTGGAGTCCACCCAAACCCATGTCCATTCAGTCAGTGATGCCACTCATTACCGTCATCCATGGTGATGCCATCTCATCCTTTGTCATCCCCTTCTCCTCCTGCCCTAAATCTTTCCCAGCACCAGGGTCTTTTCAAATGAGTCAGCTCTTTACATCAGGTGGCCAAAGTATTGCAGTTCCAGCTTCAACATCAGTCCTACCAATGGACACCCAGGACTGATCTTTAGCATGGAATGGTTGGATCTCCTTGCAGTTCAAGGGACTCTCAAGAGTCTTCTCCAACACCACAGTTCAAAAGCATCAATTCTTCGGTGCTCAGCTTTCTTTGTAGTCCAACTCTCACATCCATACATGATCACTGGAAAAACCATAGCCTTGACTAGATGGACCTTTGTTGGAAAAGTAATGTCTCTGCTTTTTAATATGCTGTCTAGGTTGGTCATAACTTTCCTGCCAAGGAGTAAGCGTCTTTTAATTTCATGGCTGCAGTCACCATCTGCAGTGATTTTGGAGCCCAGAAAAATACAGTCATCCACTGTTTCCCCATCTATTTTCTATGAAGTGATGGGACCGCATGCCATGATCTTAGTTTTCTGAATGTTGAGCTTTAAGCCAACTTTTCCACTCTCCTCTTTCACTTTCATCAAGAGGCTTTTTACTTCCTCTTCACTTTCTGCCATAAGGGTGGTGTCATCTGCATATCAGAGGTTATTGATTTTTCTCCCGCCAATCTTAATTCCAGCTTGTACTTCCTTCAGATTAGCGTTTCTCATGATGTACTCTGTATATAAGTTAAATAAGCAGGGTGACAAGATACAGCCTTGACATACTCCTTTCCCTATTCGAAACCAGTCTGTTGTTTCATGTCCAGTTCTAATGTTGCTTCCTGACCTGCATACAGGTTTCTCAAGAGGCAGGTCAGGTGGTCTGGTACGCCAGTCTCTTTCAGAATTTTCTACAGTTTATTGTGATCCACACAGTCAAAGGCTTTGGCATAGTCAATAAAGAAGAAATAGATGTTTTTCTGGCACTCTCTTGCTTTTTCAATGATCCAGCAGATGTTGGCAATTTCATCTTGGTTCCTCTGCCTTTTCTAAAACCGGCTTGAACATCTGGAATTTCACAGTTCACATATTGCTGAAGCCTGGCTTGGAGAATTTTGAGCATTACTTTACTAGCGTTTGAGATTAATGCAATTGTGCTGAGTTAAAAAGGGCAAATACTGCATAAATCCATTTATCTGAAGGATCTAAAATAGTCAAACTCATAGAAACAGAGAGTAGAATGGTAGTTGCCAGGTGCTGGGGGAAGAGGGAAATGAAGAATTGCTGTTCAACGGGCAGAAAGTTTCACTTCTACAATATGAATAAGTTCTAGAGATCAGCTGTTCCTCATGGTGACTATAGTTAGCAATACTGTACTACACACTTATACATTTGTTAATGAAGTAGATCTCATTTTAAGTGTTATTACCATAATAAAAAGACATTTCAAAAAAAATGGGGGAAGAATAAGAGCTAAATAGGTCATAACAAATAGGTACTGCAAAATACTAATTGTCTTTAAAATATTATATGATGATGATGGGAGTAGCACAACAACATGAATGCACTTAGTACCACTGAACTAAGTATGCTTTATATTATGTGACTTTTACCAGAATAAAAAATGTTTTAAATATATATATTCATATAAGTATATACCACAGATGGTATTTCAAATTCTTCTTCTTGTTGTTTAGTTGCTAAGTCCTGTCTGACTCTTTGAGACCCCATTGCCTATAGCCTGCCAGGCTCCCCTGTCCATGGAATCATCCCAGCAAAAATACTGAAATTTTATCTCCAGGGGATTGAACCCACATCTCTTGTATTGGCAGGTTGATTCTTTGCTGCTGAGCCATCAGGGAAGCTCTATTTCAAATTCTTAAATAAAAGCAAACCTATGCTAGATAGACAGACAGACAGATAGATATTAATAGATAGAGATTTGAGAAACTGTTATCTGATGTATTCTACATAACCCCATGGGAGCAACACCAACTTTAGCTTCAGGAGATCAAGGTGCTAAAAGTGATTATTGTGGCTCAGATGGTAAAGCGTCTGCCTACAATATGGAGACCCAGGTTCAATCCCTGGGTCAGGAAGATCTCCTGGAGAAGGAGATGGCAACCCACTCCAGTACTCTTGCCTGGAAAATCTCATGGACGGAGGAGCCTGGTAGCCTACAGTCCATGGGGTTGCAAAGAGTCAGACACGACTGAGTGACTTCACTTCACTTACTTCACTTAATGGTACTAGGATAAATCATCAGCTTTCTTGGGTCTCTTCATCTGTTGCACCAAATGGCTGCCAGGAGAAATCATCAGCTTTCTCGGGTCTCTTCATCTATTACACCAAATGACTGCTAGGTTTCCTCCTCAATTTGACTATCTATGATTCAAGATTTAAAAAGTACTTTTGTGATACTATTTTCCAGTGCTACAGGATATCTCCCTTTACCTAAAACAGCTACTTGATGCTGGTTCTAGCAGAGAAGTCTTATTGGCTGTTTTAGGATGGAGCCACCCTTATGGGAGGAAAAGTACTCTGATTTCCCCTTTGTGACAGGTACACTTCATTCAATACAAGGTGCCTGTCTTGGTCAGCTCTGCTGCTAGTGGGTTATCTCAGCATAGGAGGTGTGAGGTGAGAAGAGGAATAATATGGTTATATCAGTACCAGAGTCAGAAAGTAATACTGTTTTTTGTTGTTCAGTTGGCAAGTCATGTCCAACTCTGCAACCTCATGGACTGCAGCACACCAAGCTTCCCTCTCCTGTATTTCCCAGAGTTTGCTCAAACTCATGTCCATTAAGCTAGTGATGCCAATCAACCATCTCATCTTCTATCACCCCTTTTCCTTTTGTCCTCAATCTTTCCCAGCATCAAAGTCTTTTCCAATGAATTGGCTCTTTACATTCTGTTTACTATGAATCTATATATTCTGAGGAATTTAAATGCCAAAGCAGCTTATTCACAAATAGCAAACACCATTTTCAGCATCTGCTATAAGAAAATATCATATGCTGGGAGGCTTACACTGCAGACATTTATTTCTCACAGTTTCAGGGATTGAAAAGTCCAAGGTCAAGGTAGTAGTGGTGAAAGCCCTAGGTTCTTGGTGAAGGCTCTCTTCTTGGCTTGAAGACAGCCTCCTTCTCACTCTGTGCTCACATAGCCTGTCCTGGGTACACACAGAGAGGGTTCTCTTCCTCTTCTTATAAGGACAGTAATCCTGTAATGAGGATCTCACCCTCACAACTTCATCTAAACCTTATTCTGTTCCAAAGCCCCACTTCCTAATACCATCACATCAGGGCTCCAAAAAGACAAATTTTGGAGGGACACGAACATTTAACCCATAGTAGTGTTTTTGTTCAATGACATCAAATGTCAAAACATTCACAAGAGCTATGGAACCCCCATTCTTTCAGGAAATGTGTACTACACCAAATTCTGTTTCCTGCTTTTCCTCCTCTCTCAGGAGTATAACAATGGAAGATCAAAATAATTATCACAGAAAAACAACATCAAACTTTCATTTTCCAAGCTAGTCACCACAACAAACACACATTCTTGCCTTGGGCTTTGAAGAGCTACCTTCATTTCCTCTGTTACTGGCTATCAGTGGGTTTGGGTATGACACACCTTCTTTCTCACTCATAGCCATAAAGGTAAAGGGTACAGAGAGAGAGAGTAAGACTCACGAAGCCATGACTCATTTTTGCATCTTTTGGTTTTTGATCAAATGCCAACAGATGGCAAGAGATAAATAAATGAGTCTTCAATAATGGGCTATATGGAAACCAGTAACATTCTGGGTGATTATTCAAGTTTCATTATTAATTTCCTTTCTCCTAAAAGTGTAAATAAATGTCTTGCAATTTACAAAGGATACATTCCTAACACTTTCTGGGAGGAGAGAGAAGTTGCACTTTTCAGCTGTATGTGTGACTTACAGACATGTGAGTAAGAGATGAGGTAATAACTGTTCACCATAAACCTGTGGTGTTTCAGATCACCATGGAAAATGTACATTATTTATGCAACAAACTATAAAAAATATTTTTATTTCAAAACACATACATTTTCTTGCCTTAATAGCAGTGCACAGAGGGAAATGCTTTCTAAGATGACCCAGATCAGCATCCTACACAACATAACTAGGATACCGAGGTGGAAGGAACCTAAGAAAACCAGCCTCCTCATAATTATAAAAGAAGAATACTATAGTCCCCAAATAAATGACTTGCCCAGGACAACAGAGACAATGAATGCTATTTAGTCACTCAGTCATGTCTGACTCTTTGTGACTCCATGGATTGTAGCCCCCCCACCAGGCTCCTCTGTCTATGGGATTTTCCAGGCAGCAATACTGGAGTAGGTTGCCATTTCCTTTTCCAGCCAAAGAATAGTTATGGCCAATAAGTAAAGGTCTCCAGAGTCCCATTACAAAGCCTCTTACAGCATCCCTGATGCCTCTTGAAATGATGGTCTCAGCAATGTAACTTTATACCCCTGGATCAGGACATTTTGAAAAGAGATGCAACAACAGTCCTCCTTTGTTAAGTATAGCATCTAGAATGTAGCAGGCATGTATATGTGTGTATGTGTGTATATATATATCTGTGAAGTATATAAAAAAAGCTACATCACATTGGACAAAAAAATTCTGACCTACCAACAGGGCCAAAAAAATAAACAATTGAGTTAGTTGATATTTAGTACTTGATCAGTAAGACAACCTTCACTCCCCCAATGTGTAACATTATTTGGCAAAATAAGATCCAGTTTATATGCTTTATGACATAATTTCCAGGAACTCATTGTGGTGAAAACTGGGGACTTTCTGCATCAGTGTGTTGGACAGCACCCTCCTTGACCTCATCAGCAGAAGTGTTGAAGATGACTCTCCCCAGCAGTGTTATCAAGGTACCACTGACAGGAATGCGGTATGGTGACCCCAAGAATGGTGGCCAGACTCTTGGCAACCTACTTCACCAGAAAGTACCTGCTAGTGATAAGACTATGCTCTTCATCTCTCTCTTCAGAGAAAAATTGAAGGTCTTTAAACGTTATTTACTAGGTTCATTTAAGCCTCCAACTATTGATCTTCCAAATTTGATAATACAACTGAAAAATTAGACAATTTTCTTTGTATTTAATGATATGAATGGGACTAAGACCCAGGTGGTTTCTAAATCCTTCATTCAATTATTTTATGAATTTTACATTAATATAATCCCAGTACCTAGAAAAGCAACAAGGACTTACTGTGTAGCACAGGGAACTATATTCAATATCTTGTAATAACCTATAATGGAAAAGAATCTGAAAAAAAGATAGGTGTACACATATATATGTATAACTGAATCACTTTGCTGTACACCTGAAACTAACACAACATTGTAAATTAACTATGTGTGTGTGTGTTAGTTGCTCAGTTGTGTCCAGCTCTTTGCAGTCCCATGAACTGGGGCCTGCCAGGCAAGAATATTGGAGTGGGTTGCCATTCCCTTCTTCTGGGGATATTCCAATCCAGTGATTGAACCTTGGTCTCCTGCATTGCAAATGGATTCTTTACCATCTGAGCCACCAGAGAAGTTGTAAATTAAATCAATTCTAAAAATGGTTAAAAAATTAAAATAAATTAAACTCCCCCCAAGTGCTTTCTCAATTATACACTTGTGAAATATGATCAGTCAGCCCATTTTATCTATCATGCTCAGATTATATTCAATTCAGAGGTCATGTAATACAGGGAAAGGTGAGGACTTTGGAAAGTCTAGACTCAATCCCTGGCTTTTCTATTTGCAAGATGAGTAGTTTGAATAAACCACAATCTACCAGAACTTTAGTTTGCTCTTTTATAAATTGGAGATAATTGTAGTATGGCAGAACCAACACATGTGTTCACCAAACCCTTGTTTTTCTTTTTCTAATCAATAGAAAGATTGCATTTCTCAGCTTTCCAAGGACTGAGCTAAGGCCATTAGAAGGAGGATATGGAAGAAAGGGAGATTTGATCTTTAAAAATATCCCATGGAGACACTCAGCTCTCTCTTCTCATGCTATGGTAAACTCAGAGGCCATGTGTCAAAATGTGTTCTATGTTTTCTTAGATTCTGTATTTGTCTACATGAAGTAGAAGTGAAAGTTGCTCATTCGTTTCCAAATCTTTGTTACCCCATGGACTATACAGTCCATGGAATTCTCCAGGCTAGGATACTGGAGTGGGTATCCTTTCCCTTCTCTAGGGGACCTTTCCAACCCAGGGATCAAACCTAGGTCTCCCGCACTGCAGGCAGATTCTTTACCAGCTGAGCCACAAGGGAAGCCCATTAATCAGAATCAAATGGCAAAAGTTGTTTACATCTCCCCTGTGACCCAGTTTTCTTGAGTGCACAAAAATTATATCACAAACCCTCCAACAAGTACCAAGTCCTTATATTCAGCTGCCTTCTTGATCTAACTCTCAATATACCAAGCCAGTATTTCTCCTGCCCTAAATCACTCAGGGTCAGGTACCAGAGAACTAGAGACCAACCCTATTGCCCAGAGCCTACCAACATAATTCAAACCAGTCCTAAGCAGTTTCCCTGCTCTGCTTTGCCTTTCCCACAGAAAACACAATAAAGATTCTGGACCTATGTGTCTTCCCTTATACCTGCTTCTGCCTCTTAACTAACTCTGGTGCTTCCCCAGGTGTCCCTGCATGGTAAGTCAAGGTGCTATTTCTCGGGTAACTGGGAATAATGGCAAACGTTTCTTTCAATGGCATTGATCTCCTCTGTTGTCACTCAGTCATCTTTATAAATTAAGATCCAGGCAGAAATCAAGATGATGGTCTCATAAGATGAAGAATCCTTTCTGACCAGCATTGGACTTTACACAACTGGATGATAAACGTTTGTTTTCCTAAAGCATTGAAATTTTAGGGGTGATTTGTTACTACAGCTTAGTTGAACCTGTCCTGACCAATATAAAATCCTCACATCCCAAGTGTGTTTCAATGATTAGGAAAAAGTAAATGTACATACACTATGTACAGTTAATGATATAAAGTAGGAACTCCAAAAATGGTAGTTGCTATGATAATTCAACAATGTCTAAAAGTGTATAAAAGCAAGTATGGTGTTTATTACTCCATCAAGTGAAAATAGCAAAACAAATTTTCATCAAATATGGAGCATATGTTTGAAATATTGACTTACAACAGAGATTGTGGTGTACCAAAAAATACACTTTGGCAATTTGTTCAAAGGGATGTTCACAAAAAGTGTAAACAAAAGACTCATTTCTTGGAAGGGGCACTCCCTGTGCTAGACCACACAGAACACAACAATGAATTCAAACAAAAATCCATGACAAAATACAAGGACAGATGCTATGAATAATAGGCATTGCTTTGCTGTATCTTGTTACATGAACAACCTACATGGCCAGGATGATTTATTTATTATGAGATGGTTAATGATGCAAGCAGGCCACTTAGTTTGTATAACTCTTCACAGTTTACCAAATGCTCTCAAAAACATTCTAATAAGAGCCATATGAAATGATCAGAGAAGTGATATGCTGTCAGAAACAAAAGAGAATTCCCCTGTGTACAACTACCCACTTCATATGCTATTTCCAGGACTTAAAAATTGTATTTTTTTTTTCTAACAGGAAGAAGTTAGAGGCAATGGGGGCATTAGGATCCATACAAGTAACCTACAAACTTGCTACTTACAGTATATCTTTGGACCAATATCATTGATAGCACCTGGAGCCTGTTAGAAGCTCAGAAACGCAGGTCCTTCCAGACCTGTTGAGTCACATTCTGCTTTTCAATGAAATGTCCAGGTACTTCCTATGCTCATTAACATTTGACAAGTGATACTCTAGAATGGTATCTCTAAAACTGTGTGCCTGAGATTCGCAAACCTCTCAACTGAATCAGGTAAAATAGCATGTAACCTCAAAGAAATAAGACTACAATATGACTGCAATTAATGAACTTGAAAATTCAACCATGTTAGTGTTTTCTATCTGAAATTGAAAACTATTAATGGCATTGGAGACAGATTACTTAGAGTCTAGAAATAAGAGCCTAAAAACATAGTTTTGCCTAATGTTTTCTATGGCATTTGATATAGTTCTAACCTACCAACCTACATATTTGTTCTAAGAGATGATGAGTGCATTTGATCAAAGCTTAACACCTTACATAATATCTTCATAATCTAATTTTATCTTTCTGATTATAATTTTACAACCAAATTTATATATAATTTTTAATATTTACATATACTACTACCCATTTTTTTCACAGTTTTACTCTCCTCAATTTTTTTTTCACATAAAGAGAACTGACCAATCAGACCAAAACATTCTATGTTACCAACAACTGTACTTTCCATTACAACTTAATATATTGTCTGCCTATTTTTAAAATCAGTCAATTTGAGTAGTTAGGGCAAACAAGTGTACCTGTGTCCACTCTAAAGTCAATATTAAAATTTTCTGGACATTGATGACCACTTCCTAGAAACATGACTGTGGTTATTGCAGAATGATATGCCTTAATAACAGTAAACACATTAAGCACTTAGAGCATATAAATGTTTGCCTCTTTAATTCTTACAATTATTATTATCTTCATTTCACAGATGTGAAAACAGGAGAACAAAATCATTAAGTACTTGACTAAATTATGAGGTGATAGAAATAGCATTTTAATCCAGCCAATCTGGCACCAAAGCCACCTCTCTTGACCACTTTGATATATTTCTTCCATCCTGTCTCTCTATAATTATTAGTTACTGGTCTCTTCCTCTTTACTTCCCCTAACCATAATTTTTGGATTAAATTCAAAAACATTAACAGAACTAAAGAATCAGGAAATAGAGCACTTGATAAAACAAAGAGATTAAAACTTCAAATCTCAGTAAGTAACTCTTTCACCTACGTGACTGAGTATGCTCCCCTGAGGCATACAGGTTAAACCACAGATATGCTAGATCCTAAAAAAGATACTCTCTATTTTGCACCTCCTTGGATTTGCTTCCTCTGGTATTGAAAACTGAATGGCACAGAAGCCAAGACTGGACAAAGCCAGGGAAGGGCAAGGAGACAGAATTACTTCAGTAGGGGCTTAGGCAAAGAGGAGTCTCTAACTCCATAACAAGTAGCCGTATTGGTCTTTGAATCAAGGATTCCATAGAAATACTAAATGTACTTTGCCTTGCTTGAGCCTCACTGAATATACTTCTCTTGTCTGTGTCAGGAGCTTCAGCCACAAAGAACTCTAGGATTTGCAACCCTAGATCTCTGGCCAAATACCTGTACTATCCACATGACAAACACAACAGAAATAGTAAATCATTTACAAATTTTTTAAAAACACTGGTAAACTGAAGCATAAAGATATTTACGTCCATTCCTGTGAGATGGGCAGCATGAACCTGGAACAAGTTCTCTAAGGTGTCTCCTAGAATCTTTACAGCCCTCCATTACAGAAGACTAGAACTGTCCAGTGAACTGGGACATCAGATCTTTTTCCATCTGATATTTGTGACCTTTTCTCTGCCCGGTACATCTATGAGAAACAATACATTTCCATAGTTATAGTAATACTTCAAATGAGATTTGTATAAAACTACACATCTTCCTCAACTTCAGTGGGTAACATCCCCATAAACCCATTGTAAGTTGAAAATATCCTGGGTCAAAAATGCATTTAATACCCCTAACCTCCCAAATATCATAGTTTAGTCAAGCCTGTCTTAAATGTCCTCAGAATGCTTTCATTAGCCTACAGTTGGCAAAATCATCTAGCACAAACCTATTTTATAAGTGCTGGATATCTCATGTTACTGGATACTGTACTGAAAATGAAAAACAGAATGGTTGGCTGGGGGCAGATGGTTGTAAGTTTATCAGCTGTTTACTATTGTGATAGTGTAGTTGACAGGAGCTGTGGCTCATTCCCACTGGCCAACATCATGAGAGTGTATTGTACTGCATATCGCTAGCTGAAGAAAAGATCAAAAGCCAAAGTAAAGTTTCTACTGAATTTGTACTGCTTTTGCACCATTGTAAAGTCAAAAAATTCTAAATTGAACCATCATAAATTAAAAATCACCTGTGCATCTTCCGACTCCCTTCAGTATAAAATAATGAAATCATGCTGCTCAGCATTTGTAAATATGCCAAATATATGTCATTGCCTCAGGGAGAAGAAAACCAGTTCAGTAAAAATGAACAGCAATGTAAGACTTCAGTATAAACTTAAACTGAACTTGAACGTGTAACCCGTTCTGACATGCCTTATGACTAATAACTGGGCTGCTTTTCTCCTCCTGGTTCTTGGCAATACCAAAGAAACAATGACTGATTGAACAAGCAGTAATGAACAACTGCAGTCACTTACCTCGTTCTATGAAAAGTAAAATAGTTTAGTTTGTTATGTATTTATAATTTTTTAACCAGTTTCCCAATGTTTCCAAATACTTGTCATCTATCCATCTATCATTATCTAGAAAGCATTAGGATAAATTCCCAAAGTCAGGAGGAAGTTGTTTGCATGTGATCCCCCTGGCAAATAAAAATAGTAACATTTAGGGTTAACTAAATTCTTTAAAAGTATTGATCATGGCAATTGATGGGTTCATTCACTTTAATGGCAACCCACTCCCGTATTCTTCCCTGGGAAATCCCATTAACAGAGGAGCCTGGAAGGTTTCAACCCATGGGGTTGAAAAGAGTTAGACACCACTTAACAATTAAACACCAACAAGCTTCTAAGTTTGTATTTACTCAATATTTTTTTAGAAAGTAGATTTAGAATTTAAAGCATGCAAAGTTAAACAAAGCATCTATTTTTAGCTTGATCTGGAGTATAAATATGTCTGAAAAAATGCATTTCTGACAGCTTATTTTCTGCATTTATGAACCCCTGCTTCACTTTTTCAAAGATTTAATAGTTTAAGAAGCATAAAAATTACTGATTCCTATGCAGTAAATCAGAGCACAAGACACTGTGATAAACTGTAAAAGATGTGTCCATGAAACATTAAGAAGAGACCAGAAAATTTACAGTAGCCAACACATGGGAGCAACCTAAGTGTCCATTAACAGATGAATGGATAAAGAAACCCATGGTGATATCATGACAATGTATGGCAAAAACAATAATAAAAAATAAATAAAAAAAAAAAGAAAATGTGGTACATATATATATATAAAATGGAATATTACTCAGTCATAAAAAATAATGAAATAATGCCATTTGTAGCAACATGGATGGGCCTAGAGTTTATCATACTAAGTAAAGTCAATCAAAGAACGACAAATATCATATGATATCCCTTATGCATGGAATCTAAAAAAATGAACTTATTTACAAAACAGATTCACAGACACAGAAAACAAACTTATGCTTACCAAACAGGGACAGAGGAGAGAGATAAATTGGAAGTTTGAGATTAATAGATATATACTACCATATGTAAAACAAACAAGGACTATAATACAGAGTAGAGGAGGAAACGGCAACCCACTCCAGTATTCTTGCCTAGAGAATTCCACGGACAGAGGAGCCTGGTGGGCTGCTGTCCATGGGGTCACACAGAGTCGGACATGACTGAAGCGACTTAGCATGCCTGCATGCATTGGAGAGGGAAATGGCAACCCACTCCAGTGTTCTTGCCTGGAAAATCCCAGGGACAGAGGAGCCTGATGGGCTGTCGTCTGTGGGGTCACACAGAGTTGGGCACGACCGAAGCGACTTAGCAACAGCAGCAGTAATACTGATAACTATATTTGATATCTTGTAGTAACCTGTAATGGAAACAAATCTGAAATAGATAACTGAATCATTTTGCTGTATATCTGAGACTAACACAATATCATAAATAGACTATATTTCAATTAAGAAGAGAAGAGACTAGATAGTTCACCACATCAAAATGAGATTCAACAAGAATGAAGCTGATAGAGAATTTTGAAGGAGAGGAAGTGCAATTGTAAATGAGAAAAACTAAATGTCATAAATAAATCAAATTAAATACCAGATGAAAATAATCAACGTATTTGAGCATAACATGAGAAATAGTTACAATTATGAGAGTTGTACTGCCAGATATAATTGATAGTTAAAAACAATTCAAGGTACAGATTCACTTCAATAACTACTAAGATCAGCAAGAAGGAGTTTACATTATACCTTGTATAACTGGAAGCAAAGTTGAAATAAACACATACATTTATATCAGTGTGAAGCAATTATTATTTCAAATTTTAAGAACTCAGGGAACTAAATCAATGCATTAAATATAATCATTATCACCAGACTGGCATCCAGAAGGTTTTCATGACTTTACTTTTCCACAAAGGGTCTGATTCCCACACCATTGCTAACTCTGGGTGCGTGTGTATGTGCCAAGTCACTTAAATCATGTTCGACTCTTTGCAACCCTATGGACTCTAGCCCACCAGACTTCTCTGTCCGTGGGATTCTCTAGGCAAGAAGAGTAGAGTAGGTTTCCATGCCCTCCTCTAGAGGATCTTTCTCATCCAAGGATCAAACCCACATCTCTTACATCTCCTGCCTTAGCAGGCAGTTTCTTTACTACTATAGCCACCTGTGAAGCACTAAAACCATGGGTATTGCCTTTTAACTAAAAATTTTCCTACTTGCTAAGAGCAAAATCATATTATCTTATTTTTATTTCCATTGCACTTGAACACACTTTTGCATATTTCTTGCACTTTCATATTTGTCTTTGAAATTTCCTGCGTATGCCTCCTGCCCACTTTTCTGTTGGAATATTCATTTTTCTCTTATTAATCTACAAAAACTTTCATATATTCTGACTACTTATATGCCACATATGTTGAAAATAGCTTTCATGACTGCAAATTTGTTTTCTGATCGGTTCCAACAACTCTGTTCTATTTGAGAGCCGTGTAACTGTGTTATAGACTATTCAGGCTAATAGCAACAGATCTGTATCTAGCTAACCTTACACACTCATTGGCTTTCAATGGATCTTCTGTTTACTTCAAAGAAAGAAAGCACCCCAGGCTCACACCTGAGTCCTCTGCCTTTCTCTCCCCTGCTCAATCTTCTTTCAGAAGTTCAGGTACTCCAGTAGTTAATTTATAAATGTAAGTCACAGTTCTGGACACAGTCTACCCAACAAGAGAGTAGTATGAGATTTCAGAGTCAGAGATTTCATCTGCCTGATGAACCCTTTCATCAGGATTCCATTCATTTATCACCCACGCAAATACATACAGCATCTCTTAAGCATACCTAGTACCTATGAAGTATTGCAATGTTTCATCATCTCAAATTCAATGATTTGAAAGTAAAGTCACCTGCTGCCCCATAAAGCATCTTTCCTCTCCAAATTCTTTTGTTCATTGTATCCTCAACTTTCTGCTGCTGTGTCTGAAAATGTCATGACTCTTTGCTCTCTGTTGTTATGACATGCAATCAATCTTTGTTCATTTTTCCTCTAATGGCTCAAACTTTTTATTTCCTTCTCTCAACTGCCACTCTGATCCATGCCCTCAGCATCTGGCACCTGTTGAACAGCCTTGATATCCAATTGGCCTCACTGATTCCCATCTGTTTCCCACTTAGTTGGTTTTGTATCTTGTGCTGGATTGTTCTTCCTGCAGGATGGCTCTGAAGATATCACTCCTCTGTTCAAGAATCTCAAGTGCTTCTTCTGCCTGTGTAGATAAGCCCAAATCCACTTGCCCCTCATCAGAAGTTTCTCATAAGCCAATTCTACCAACCCAAACTCATCTCCCCCTACTCTGTCAGAGACACAATGTTCGTGTTCTGTCTGATTATCAATCAAACATCATCCACTCAATTCTTAACAGCACAGCTCAAGTCTTCTCGCTTCCAGGAAGTTGGCCCCAAATAAAACCATATTTAATTTTCTTAGAACTAGAGCAGACTTCAGAGAGCACCCTCAAGGACTCTGAGGTGCCAGAAATCTTAAAGCTTGTTCAATAAAAATTTATCAAACACTCATTATGCACAAAACCCTGTGCTAGGAACTGGTGGTGAGAAAAATAAGTAGATGTGACCCCTCCTCTCAAGGAGCTCATGCCCATTGAAGTGGCCAAGTACATATCAAAATATATCATTTTATTAAAACCTGGGAAATTCTAGGTTATAGGTAACCACAGTGCTATAAGAGTGAGAAAGGGGGGCATTTAGTCCAACTAGGGTTTCCAGGAAAACATCCTAGAGAGATATCATGTGACAAGAACGTTAAAAGATGAGTAAGAGCTGTTAAGACAAAGTAAAATGGGAGGAGAGTTTGAGACAAAGGGAACAAAATAAATAAATCCAGAGACACAGACAATGGGGAAGGAGGGAGGAACTAGAGGCAGGATTATTAGGCTATAATGTTGAGAACAAGAACTGGTGAGAGATAATTCAGGAATCAATCAGAGGGAGTAAGCCAGGCATGTAGGGCTATGTAAACTATAGTAAGAGCTTTGCACTCTGATCTGTAAATGATGAGGAGCCACTAAAATTATTTAAAGAAGGAGGTTAAATGATGTGGTTTTGTGTTCTCTCTACACTGTAGAGACTAAATTGAAGGGAAGCAAGACAGAAGAAAGGAGACTGAGTACATATTGCAGTGCACCAAGAAAGAGAAGCTAAGGGCCTGCACGACATCACTGATATAAGGGACAGGGCTAAAAGGACAGACTTGAAAAAATATTTAAGAACTAAATTTGCTGATTGTCTAGACAGAAGGTTTAGGGAAATGAGAAATCTCACATGACTCCTTAAGTCTCTGGTTTGGGAAGCTAGATGGTGGTGCCAGTAAACTAGCAATAAAGAAGCCAGGCAGCATTGTAAGGGGTGGGGTTGATGGTGAGGACTGAAGGTGGTGAGTAGAGAATGACTGTCACAGCTAAAGATAACAATTTGGCATTGATCATTATTCCACTGATGGATAAACTGATGATAGTGATGAGATTGCCCAAGCAAAGTGTGCACAGACAGAAATAAGTTTTTTAAATTTTTTAAAAAATTTATTTATTTTAATTGGAGGATAATTACTTTACAATATCCTGATGGTTTTTGCCATACATCAACATGAATCAGCCACAGGTTTACATGTGTCCCCCCACATCCTGGACCCACCTCTCAACTCCCCCCCATCCTTGTGGGTTGTCCCAGAGCACTGGCTTTGAGTGCCCTGCTTCATGCATCGAACTTGCATTGGTTATCTATTTTACATACGGCAATGTACGCGTTTCAATGCTGTTCTCTCACATTGTCCAACCCTCGCCTTCTCTCACTGAGTCCAAAAGTCTGTTCTCTACATTTGCGTCTCCCTTGCTGCCCTGCATGAAGGATCATTGTTATCCTCTTTCTAAATTCCATATATATATGCTAATATACAGTATTTGGGTTCTTTCCAACTTACTTCATTCTGTATAATGGCCTCCAGCTTTGTAACCCTGGGATACACTAATGGTCAATGGATATGCACAAAAGGAAGAGTTCGTGAAGACCAGAAAGGAATAACCAAGGAATTAGGACTACCAGGACAGATTGGAGTCAAGGAAGTGAAGACCAGCGAGTTTTAGGATGGGGTGTGTGGATAAGGACTGCAGAAGCATCCTCTGGCGTGGCAAGGTAAAGTTCACGGATGACCTGCAAAAGCAAACATGGACTCCAAACTGAGATGAGTTGAAGAGTAGATGAAGCACAGGCATGGCAGTGTTAACTTAGCTGAGAAGGAAAGGAGAAGAATTAGAACACAACTAGTGGGGTGGCAGGGCCAAGAGACAGCTGACTAGGAAAAACTATTATAGAAGCAGATAGTAAACTAGTCATTATTTAACTCATTGCTTTAAGGAAAACAAGAGAAAACATTTGATAGAGAATTCAATGCCCAAATATCTTTTTCAGTCACAAGACAGGAAGATGATGAAGTTTCTGCTCCTGCCAGGAACCTGATGCTTGTCAAACTGATCAGGCATCTCCTGGAATAACTCAACTTTGGGGTGTAATGATTTTGCTTTCTGGAAGCTGGGCACCACTATTTCTGTGAGGAGTCACTGCACCACCATGTGGCCAGTCATGAGTTTTTCTCAACTTTCTCCCATGGGTAGTTCTGGTTTGAATCACCGAAAAAGAGAATTCTGCAGCTGAGGGAGACCTTCAGTTCAGTCGCTCAGTCGTGTCTGACTCTTTAGACCTCATGGACTGCAGCACGCCAAGCTTCCCTCTCCATAACCAACTCCTAGAGCTTGCTCAAACTCATGTCCATTGAGTCGGTGATGCCATCCTCTGTCGTCCCCTTCTCCTCCTGCCTTCAGTCTTTCCAAACATCAGGGTCTTTTCTAATAAGTCAGTTCTTCCCATCAGGTGGCCAAAGTATTACAGCTTCAGCTTTAGCATCAGTCCTTCCAATGAATACTGATGCTCTATAGCTCTGGTTTGAATCACAGAGAAAGAGAATTCTGTAGCTGGTGGAGACCTTAGGGGCACTCTTCTCATCATACAAAGACTTGCTTCATTTTTAAAAATCTCTTTTTGTTTTGACTTGCATATTATATCTTGTGCATATGTAAGTGATTGCATGCACACATACATATATACACAAATATATGTTTTAAATACATATATACAATCTTTAAGTATTCATTTAAACCCAAGAATAACATTCTTATCAGATTCTCTTGATTTAAGTTTAACACATTGATAAAAGGCAGCAACTTGCACCAATCTTTATTTCTAAACTAATCTTTAGCAACAATCATATTGCTAGGAGGTTAGTATAATATTTTGTGTAAACTGAGCTATTTCAAATTATATTTTTAAAATGTATATGTGCTCACATGGAATGGTGAAATAAGAAACAAGCCTTAGGATCAATTATCTTAAGATATTAAACTCAGGGACTTCCCTGGTAGACTAATTTTAAGACTCTGCTCATGGTGCAGGGGGCCCGGGTTTTGATCCCTGGTCAGGGAACTAGATCTCATGCACCACAACTAAGAATTTGCCTGCCGCAACTAGAAGATTCCACGTGCAGCAGTGAAGATCTTCCATTCCATAACTAAGACCTGGCACAGCCAAATAAATAAATAAAAATATTTTTTTAAATATACAAAACTCGGTTCTACATTATCATTTTGCTTTTCCATTTATCATTTTCTCTGATGATTTGAGTAACAGATAACATAAAGAAAGCTTGGAGGTTTCATAGGGGAAAGAAAAGTATTAAAAAATCACTCAAAATTCCATAGCCTAATAATCACCTTTAAGATTTTGGCACATTCAATGTTTTCTAAATGTTTTAAGTTAAGCATATCAAACTAGTCATTTTAACATAGCACAGGGGACAATAGCCAATATTTTATAATAACGTATAAGGGAAAATCGTCTGAAAAAGTAAATATATACACACATGCATACACATACATGTATATATCTGAATCACTGTTGCACACTTGAAACAACATTGTAATCGATTATACCTCAAATTAATAGATGTGTATGCATATATATATATATATATAAGCTAGTCATTTTATTTATTCCATGGAATTAGGCAAGAGTTAAAATTTTTTTTCATATTCATAGAAGTTCTTTCACCCTTTAAGTCCACCTGACCAAAATATTCACCACTTTGGAGACTTTAAGCAAATGTCAAAGAAGGAAAGTAGACCAAGTCTGACAAAGTCTGGGCAAGCTTTGTCCAAGGTGACATCTCCAGCCAAACTACTCATTTGTTCATCAGTGTGTTACCATTAATTATTTCTGAAAATTCATTACTGTGTTGGTTTCTCTCTGCAACTTTTTATCTCCCAGTCCAAAGATGTTTCCACGGATTCTAGATCATTTGGAAAGGGAGCGCCCTAAATCAGCAAGACTACAACATTTGAAACGTTTCAAATCAAAACAATAGACTTCTGCTGAATGCAGCATTAATAGAAGAAGTGCTAATGATTGCTTTCCAGGTGGCTCAGTGAGTAAAGAATTTGCCTGCAATGCAGAAGATATAAGAGATGTGGGTTTGATTCCTGGCTTGGGAAGATCCCCTGGAGGAGAGCATGGCAACCCACTCCAGTATTCTTGCCTAGAGAATGCCATGGACAGAGTAACCTGGTGGGCTACAGAGTCCAGTCAGAATAAATAAATAAATAAAGCCCCTTTATTCCCTCACATTAAGACCCAGCATTTATATAGATCACCTGTAGTGTGGGAATGATAGAACCCTGAACCAGTGATGGCCAAGTCCCTGGGAGGCCTGATGCTCAAAGATAAAAGGAATAAATGACTCAAGAGGTAAAAGAAAAAGTCATCCTCAGTTCATTTTTAAATAAAAGAAAGTTGGAGGAGGCAGAAGAGGAAGACTGTTAAACACATGTGTCTCAATTGCCCCTCTCCCAGGCTTTGGCCCCTAGAGGGGGAGGTACAGTCAGGTAACGTTGTGGTCAGGAGGAGTTTCTGCTCCCCACTTGACTTGGAAAATAATTACCTCCTGCACCAACCTGGCACATGACCACATCAATTAGGAGGCCCAGGGAGGAGGAGATCTCAAAAGTTTAGCTTTCCAAAGTTTCGGTTCTCATGGTCTGTGGGGGGTGAGGCAAAATCCACAGATCAACCACTGATTCCCAGTGACAGTGGTCTTATTACTGATTCTGAGGTGGACCTGTGGGCCAGGGACCAGCAGTAGCGCATGGTGGAGACTCAGGCCTGCAGCCAGTGGGAACCAGGTGTAAGTCATCCCAATCCAAGGGGCACAGCCGGGTTCTGAGAAGCCAGGAGAGAAATGGGGCAGCAAGATGAGAGTCACCAACTGCACAAGAAAAGCAAAGAGCAGACAGGTAAACAGGAACCTCACTTGGATTCCAGAGAACATGGGACCCAAAGACACAAAATCCTCTTCTCAGACCTCCTTCCCCAGGTGTGTAGATACATGGGAGAAACACAGGAGGAAAAGAGAGCAACCAGAGAGAAGGCATTTTTCCTGTAGGGAGACTGAGTACCATCTAAAGGAACCGATTAATTATCAAATTTTTTTTTTTTGATAGCCAGCAGATGAGTCTCCTTGAAGGAGGGGAGTTTGAGGGAGAATGGATATGTATGGCTGAGTCCCTTCAGTTCACCCGAAACCATCACAACATTGTTGATCCGCTATACCCCAATACAGAATAAATGGTTTAACCAAGAAGAACATTGAGTGAGGGGCGGTCCATAGTGAATGTTGAATGTGACAAACTCTTGCCCCCACTTTGAGAACTCTAGCAAAAAGACCCTTACACTCCTGGCAGGAATCCAGCCAACTGGTCTAACTTAAGCAATGTGATACAAGACACAGATATGATGAGGACTATCTTCACTGTGTCTCTCACCTCAATCAGACCATCTTTTTTAACTTTAATACAGAATATGTTAGGAAGCCAGGTCCATATCCATATGTTTTGGCTTGTCATGACCTTGTGCTGATCAAAGCTCCTATGAACTCCTCTATTCCTTTAGCTTCAGCCAGCTGAGGATGCTCTTTTCCTACCAGAGAATGCCCCTGCTTTGCCCTGCTCCTGAGGGCTGCATGTAGGTAGTGAGATGAGAAGCAGAAAATACAGAGCGGCCACTCCATTTGATGACGTTTCTATCAGATGCCCAAAGCACGGTCCCATACAACAGCCCTGCAAGATGAGGATGACTGGGGTCACCTATGTGGTGACTCCTGTTTCTCAATCACCGTCTTGCCCACTGACTTTCCCAGGGGGATCTTATAAACTCTCAGAAAAACTAAAGCCAAACCATGATTCAAAGACTCTATTCAGCATTTCATCTCCTGGGAACAGCCACAACACTGCTAATATAGCTCTTTCTATATACAAATAGATCTATGCTTATTGCTCAGATTTTTTTAAATTATTTTTTAATTGAAAGATAATTGCTTTACAGAATTTTGTTGCTTTCTGTCAAACATCAATAAGAATCAGCCATAGGTACACCCATGTCCCCCTCCCTCCCATCTCCCTCTCTATTCCACTCCTCTAGGTTGTTACAGAGCCCCCTTTTGAATTCCCTGAGACATACAGCAAATTCCCATTGGCTATCTATTTTACGTATGGTAATGTAAGCTTCCATGTTATTCTCTCCATACATCTCACCCTTTCCTTTCTCCCCTCCCCCCAAGTCCATAGGTCTGTACTCTTTTGCTTGTGTTTGCTGCCCTGCAAATAAATTCAGCAGTACCATCTTTCTAGATTCCATATATATGTGTCAGTATACAATATTTATGTTTCTCTTTCTGTCTTACTTCACTTTGTGTAAGAGGTTTTAGGGTCATCCACCTCATCAGAACTGATTCAAATGCATTCCTTTTTGTGGCTGAGTATTATTCAATTGTATACATGCACCACAACTTCTCTATCCATTCAACTGTCGATGGTCGGTGGACATCTATGTTGCTTCCACGTTTTGGTTATTGTAAATAGTGCTGCAATCAACACTGGGACATGAGTCTTTTTCAATTATGGTTTCCTCGGGGTATATGCCAGTCATGGGATTCCTGGGTCATATGGCAGTTTTATTCCTAGTTTTTAAGGAATCACCATACTGTCTTCCATAGTGGCTGTATCAATTTACACTCCCACCAGCAATGGGAAGAGGGTTCCCTTTTCTCCACACCCGTCCCAGTATTTATGGTTTGTAGACATTTTGATTACGGCCATCCTGACTGGTGTGAGTTGGTATCTCATTCTAGTTTTGATTTGCATTTCTCTAATGATGAACAATGTTGAGCATCCTTTCATGTGTTTGTTTATCACTTAGATTTTTCAAAAGCCACACGACACTGTTTATGGATTCACTACAAACACCAGCTGTCAGAGGAAAGTGAAGACATGAACGAGCACAGCGTGGCCGCTGTCACTTCGGTCACATCTACTCCGGCCTGTGTACTCCCGACTGTGAGTGAAGACTTAGCCAACCCTCTGGGAAGCATGAGTCTACAGGAGACACTTCTCTGGGGGTGCCTCTAAAAGGGAGGAACGCCAAGAAAACAGAGATCTTCTCCTCCACATTGACACAGACCACCTCGCTAGGGGCTTCAAGCCCCTAGCTATGCTGCTACCTGGCAAGAATGGGATTTCTCTGTCTGTGAGCATATAAGAAACATTCCTTAAAAATTCCCAAGTGTACTTAAGTGACAAGAGTGATAGAGAAAAATGATCAAGAGATTGGGCTTTGAGATTAACTCAAACCCAGACTCCAAAACCTACTAGCTGTCACCTTAGACAGTATACGTAACGTATCAGAATTCATTCTCTTTATCTGTAAAATAAGGATTGTTACGGTCACACTTTTTTCCCCCAATCAATACCATTCATGCATTAGATGAAGAAATACTTGTGCATTTATTATGTGCCAGGCATTCTATTGGTACTTAAGATGCACCCATTAAAGACAGAGATTTCTTTAAAAAAAAAATCCCTGCCCTTACCATAACTCAGTTTTTAATTACTATTTATTTTGGCTATGCTAGGTCTTTATTGTGGTGTGCAGGTTTTCTCTAGTGTTTGTGCACCTGTTCTTGCCACTTATGGGCTTAGGTGCTTGGTAGCATGTGGGAGCTTAGCTCCCCAGTCAGGGATAGAACGGGCATTCCATGCATTGGAAGGCAGATTCTTAACCACTGGGCCACCAGGGAAGTCCCCTGTACTTACATTCTAAAGGAGGATATAAACAAAAAATAAGCATTAAGGAAATGTAGTAAACATGCAGTATATTAGAAGGTAAGTCTAAGAGGGAGAAAAATCAGGATACTGCAAGTGTGGGGGTCAGGTTTGCAATCTTAAATAAAAGGGTGAAAGTCAGCTTCAACGGGAAGAAAAAAATTGAGCCAAGACTGAAAGGAGTGATGCAGGGACTACGTGACACAGTGCAATTAAATGCTCTTACTGCCCACCTCACCTGGCATAGCCGGTGCTCGGCAAATTATGATGGTGGGGAGGAGGAAGGAGAGGAGAAAGATGAATGACAAGAGATCAAGGTCCCAAGTGGGCAGATGAGCGAGAGGGGCTGTAACATTCTCGTGACAGTGACACTCTTTAACAATAGTTAAGGTGACACTCCTTAATAAAAGTAACTGTTATTTATCAAATTTTCGCTATGTGCTAAGCATAGTGCTAAATTTTTAAATATTTTATCTCATCTAATATTTGTCAACAGCCCTATGAAGCCAAATCAAGGATGATAGAGATAAGTTATTGACTCAAGGTCACACAGCCAGCTGGCGATAAATTAGGGGTCACCAGAGCCTTGGCCAGAGGCTTTAGCCGTTGTTACTCTTGGTCCCCTTAATGTTGTGGTTCCCAGGTTTGTTCTCGGACACCAGTGAGACTAGTGGAAGCATGGGTCACCAGGAGGAAACGGAGGCACATACACAGTGGCTGGGTCAGGGTGACATTGCTCTCTTCCCCTGCACTGGATGAACTGCCTGGCTGAGCACCAACACCACATAACTTGGACAGAAAGTCTACCAGACAACAACCCTCCCCAAACATAACAGGAAGAGTCACTGTGGAATCATCTTTTGGGGGGATTTTAAAATAATAGATGAGAGCTTCTCCAAGCTCAAGTGTGCTTTTTAGCAGCCCAGGCCCCAAAGATGGTACACGATAAAAGAAGAATGGATGTTCCAGGAAGCATGAGGCCCTTTGTCTGTAGCATCCACTCAGGGTCAGGTCATGGGAAGACTCAGTGACACACATGTGTTGACTGACTCCAGAGGACCTTGCAACCTGGATTGATCCAGTGCTCCTCAGACTGATTAGAGCAGCCACCTGACCTGTGGGAATACAGGTCTGAGACCCTGCAGCACGCCCTGCACACACAGAGGAAACTCAGGGTGTGTTTAAGATTTCTCTCAAGCTCAGGAGAAAAGAGAGTCTAAATGTAAATTCAAATCTATGCTCAGAAAGCAAGCCCTCTCGTGCATTAAAATGTTGGAGGGAAGAGAGAAAGATCACGGAACACGAGAAAACAAAACTGAGAAATTTTACCCCGTGCCTTGGTTTCACAGAGTCAAGAGCAGAAACTGAAACCAGCAGACATTTCTGTTAAAGGGTTCACCTTCTGGAGCCTGACAACCCATCAACGATCTCAGACTAGCTAAAATATGCAAGAGGCTTCCCACCACAAAGCCCTGAAGGGCAAACCAAGCCAGCTAAAGCCAGCCAAAGGGGCTCTCATCAACACAGAAACAATTGAACAGCGAAGGGGAGATAAGGCGAGCCAACTCCTCCCCCACGTTCTCCGAAGCTCTGAAGTCTGCCACTTGCCGCCTGAGTGACAACATGAACTTGGGCAGCTCCGATACACCAAAAAAAAAAAAATGGGGGAAGTGATACTGGCGACATTCTCCATGAGAGAAATGAGTAATAGTGTCAAAAAGCGCATGGTCTACTGCCCCTAGAGACTTTAGCATGACACCTCCCCCACCGAAACAGTGAGCCAGCAACAAATAGCAAATGTCACAGAAAACAAACCTCTTGCTGTTGGGTGACCCCCTCAGCTGAGGCTTGGAATGGAGGAGGCCAGTAAGAACAGAGAGGTGGTGAAAAGTCACACAGTGAGGCCCCAATAAGGCTTTTATTCACAGGCTACATAACTGAGCATCCCTAGGTGCCACGGTCATGCTAAGTTTTCTTTTTTTTTAAATATTTTATTGCATTTAAATGAACACCCAGGGCAGCCACAATCCACTTTGTTAATAATGTAAGCATCAGAAGTCACACACTCACATATACCTCCCTTCCCAATATACTGTGTTATAAATAAAGAGGAAATTTAAAATGGGTAGCCAGTTCAAGTCAGTCTGTCATGCCTGAATATGGCTAGAAGCAGAGGATGTGCTAAAAATAGATAAGCAAGTAAGTCTCTTCTAACGTTCACCCCATCCCCTCATGAATGGTACCGTGTTCTCATTTCCCCTTCTGCTCCTGCTCCAAGTCACTGCACAGCTCTGATCTCATGCACCCTGAATGTGGCAACACGAAACATGGGGCCCTACAGGCAGCAAAGTTGTACCTGCCGCTAAAGAGTGTTTTTTCAAGTCAGGGCTTCATTATAAGATGGGATTAATCAGGCTATCCCTGTGATAATCCTTCCATCTTTACCACTAACAACATTGCCAGAATTCCCACCTTGCCCCCAAACTGAGTGCACAAAAAACTACAAGTTAGAGGAAAAAGAGAAACTCTATTCTCCTATTGTTGGCTGACTAGATCCCCATTGTCTAAAGGACATATCTGACATATAGTGAATTACTGATGAAGACCTTTTAAATGAATTTCCCACTGAATGAAAACAGTTATCTTTCTCTAGTAGGTAAAAGACTTAACAAACCATTTGAAAACTTGGTCAGCTTTTTTACATTTATGTAAATAAATGAGATGAAGAGATGGGTCCTATGAATGAGCTTCAGGATGGGTCTGTAAGTTTCCTTATTTTATTGTTTTTTGGTGTGTTTTTAACTAACCCTTATGTGCTACAAACTAGGAATCTATACGTTGTATATGTTATTCTTACCAGGTATTCATTCCCCCAAGCACCTAGCTACACAAAAGTGTTAGAATACTGCTGTGTTACAGAAGATGGGAAGGGAGTAAGGTTCTTGGATAGAAAGGATTCTTGGAAGAGTTGTAATAGGAACAGATACTAGATGCCCTTAGTCTCTCTCCCTTGAGAACCCTTTACGTTACTTCATAAGCTAACAAGTCTGTGCTTTTGGCTTTACTTCACATAGTTCAGGATCCAAGGGCATAGCCTCAGTTTCACTTTCATGTCACCATAATCCGATGACCATTTTTCTCCCAGTCCTCACCCTTGTCCATCATTGACTTTTGATCATTTCCTCAACCATTACTGAATACTATTACATTATTCTCTTTTCATTTTTTTCAAGGTCCCCATTTTTTGCTCCTTCCCTGTGCATTCCCCAGTCCCGTTTGTTCATCTCATCCTTATTTCGCACACTCATTCTTACTCACTCAGTTTAACTTCCGTGTTTGTTTTCCTTGTGGGATTACTCATATTCTTTTTTCCTTGTTACTTTCTTTTTTGCATCCTCTTCCAACTTACTTCCCTTTTTGTAAAATTCTCTTTTTTCCCTGAAGTTCCATTTCCTTGCTCTTCTGTCTTTATTACTTTTACCCTTCTGCCTCTCTCAGATCATATAAAGTTTGGCTTCTGCATTCTCATTTAGAAAAAAATTATAGTTCTTAAATGTCAGTTACTTGAATCCTCATATTTTATCTCAGACCTCTTTGGTTTCTTTTATAATTTTACAGACCAGCACTGATGTATAGCAAAATGTCCTTGTTTCAAGCTTCTTCCCTTCACCTGTAACCTTTATTCACTCACTATAATAAAGGAAGACACATAAGCCTTAACAGGTTAGAAGGGATAAGGTTGACAAAATTATAATGAATCACCCTTTTATCCTCTTCTATTTCTCCCTTATTTACAGTTTCTCTCTGACAAATTGTGCACATATTTTATCTACTTAAATTCTGATAACTGGTGAGGAAGCTATAGAATAAAACAGCAAAACTTTTCTTGGGAATCCAGAGAAGATATGCAGCAAACTGTCCAAGTTTCCAGAACAAGATACTTTTCATTTTTTTATTCCCATGCTTAGGGGAACCCAATATTTGTGATGCTACATGCTCTAAATTTGAGTTGGCTCATTTCACACTGACAGTCATCCTGTGAAGTACATATTGCTAATCTCGCTTTACAAAAGAGGAACTTGTGTTACAGAAAATTTGAGTATCTTGTCCCAGATCACCTGGCTAGAAAGCAGAGACACTGAAATTCAACCCCAGATTAATCTCTCTCCTATTCTAGTCTTCCTAGCTGCATAGGACCTATCCCAGTTCTAGGAACATAGTAGGCATTCAGAGAATGGTCCTCAACTTTTAAGGTAAGAGCAGTAAAGTCGTGCAAAAAGTGTCTCTCCTCATCTCACACTATGGGACTGCCCCAAAGCTCACTTGTTATTACCACTGTACTGTCCCCTCTCTCAACACACCTGTCTTGGTACTCCCTTGTGAAACACTCCACACTTGAAAATTCTCTCCCTAGCATCCCTTGTCCTTAGGATGTCTGGACCTCTTTAAGGGACATACAACTAATAATATACACACGCGCCCATAAAAGGACAACCTCTTCTGTGCCCCTTGTCTCGCCCACTCTATCTAGCATAGTGCTGCACTGCACTCTCATCATTATTGTCGTCATCACTATTGTCACCTTGATATGGATGACGGATACCCTAGTGCGTTCACTGTGGTCTCTGTACTTTTCTGTACCTTTCTATTTTTGAAAATCACATAAAATAGTAGGAATAGAAGAAGTCTTTGGACACCCCTGTTCAACTCAGCATTCACCCTGTGTAAAACTGAAAACATGTACTACAGGTTTTAATAATAAAAATTATAAAAGGACACTTTTATGAATTTGTCTTAATGAACTAATCAGAAATGCAGGTTAGGAATGCACAAGGAAATCTGAGGTAATGTTTTTAAAATACTGCAAAACTGGAAATTGTGTGGCTGTCCAATAGGATAGAAATGTGTCTTACTAAAATATATCTACTTAATGGAAAAATGGGCTTCCAAATTAACTTAAAGACTTTCCGAAAATGTTGATTATATAATGGAAAACCATAAATCCACCATATGATTGCAATTTGTTTAAAAATACACTCACACACAGACACATATGTGTTTGTGTGTGTCCATATAAGAATATATGTAAACATGTAGCTATAAAGTGCATATTTTATAGATGTATTCATAGACACAACAGAAAATTAAACACCCACTATTTATTGCTGGAAGGTGGAATTCTACTTTTTTCCCTGATATTATTCTGCATTTTTCAACTTGAACTTGTTTCTTCCTCAACTCTACCTTCTCTCCAGGCTCCAGGTACAATGTCCTCCTCTCCTCATATCTCTTTTCTCCTCCTCACCTTCATGACTACTTTAGTCAGGGAAAATAATTAATTAACTTAATTAATTAATAAACTTATGGAAAGACAAAACAAAATCCAGAAGGAAAGATACTTAAAGTGTTGATGAACTTATATTTATCAGTGACTTCTTAAAATTTCTGCATGCTTTTATACACTTTCTAAATTTTATTCTATAATCAGGAGAAAAAAAGTTTGAAATATTAGGAAAAGGGAATATTTTCAGGATTGCACAGTAAGGGCACCCATAAATCTGCTCCTCCATAAAAACATGAGAATTTGCGGGGGTGGGGTGTGTGTCAAAATCGACTTTTTCTGAACTTTGGAAATTAACCAAGGCCATACAAAAATCAGAGGGGAATTTATTAAAGAAAAACAGCTCAATCTCAGTAAGAACAGTAAACTCTGTGACATTCCCATAGTCCTCTCCTTAGCTCCAAGCTAGCTTTGAAATCCAATAATCCTAGAAGCACAGTAGCTGTGAGAACCAGCAACCCAGCAATGAATGGAGGGAAAAGAATGGATCTGAAGTTCCCCAGAAAGCTCCAACCCCAGAGAATCATCATTATATTTGACCTGTATGGTAATTCCTTGGAAAAGCCCTAGTCACAAGGTTTCTTATTTTTTTGACCTAACTCAGAGCTCACTCCCTAAAAAATCCTACCCTCGGGTCATCTGCTAAAAACAACCTGGTAACTGCTTAACACTGAAGTGGCCTGCAGCAGTGATACCAGCAGGGATGAACCACATGCTGGTCAGAAAATCTGGGGAATAAAATCTCTATAGCAGGCTTTTAGAAGCTCCAATATGTTCCCAGGGACCTAGAAGGATGTTCACATTTAAGGTTATTTGCCTGTGTAAGAAAGATATGGCAAAGATTCTAGTACCTCAGCTGTCTGAACTAGAAGCTCAGTTCACACAAGCAAGAAGCTAAGGCTAAGGCAGAGTCACAAATGTTCAGAATGTTGAAGGCCTGTCCCAACACACACACACACAGAGAGAACCTTACAGTAAAGAGGAGGAGACTTACTGATTCAAAGAAATTATTGAAATTTTCACCAAAATCTTAGCTGATCATTAAGCTAAACAAGCAGACATGTGTCACTGACTTCACACAACGAAAGATATAGATATTACAGAATTCAGCCAGGAAAGTGAATAAGCAAATAACAAGGGAGGAAAAGAAAGACCCAGGAACAACAAGAGCAACAACAATAAAAAGCTAGAGGAGAGGGGAATCTGATATTCAGAATGCCACATTATTTTTTTTAATGTCCAATATTCACCAACACACACACACACACACACACACACACACACAATACATGCAAAGAAAGTATGGCCTGAACACCCCAAAGCAGCATACAACAGAAAGCATTCTAAAAAAACCCCAGAGAATTCTATGGCAGTTCAGTGGTTAGGAATCAGTGCTTTCACTGCCATGGCCCAGGTTCAATTCCTGGTCAGGGAACTAAGATCCTGCAAGCACCCCCCCCCAAAAAAAATAGATACTAGATTTAGTATCAAAAACTTTAACAAACTATTATAAATATGTTCAAAATTTAATGGGAATCATATCTGAAAAACTAAAGGAGAATACAAATGATGCTAACCAGATAGGAAATATCAATACATAGATATTATGGGGGAATCAAATAGAAATTCAAGAATTAAAAGTACAGTAATGAGGGACTTGAAAGAAGATCTGAACTGGCAGCAAAAACAATCTACAAATGAAGACAGATAGATTGAGATTTAAATCAGATATTCTGTTTGAAAAAACAGAAAAAAACATGAAGAAAAACAATTAGGACACAAACTAAGAGTTCTGTGTAATACCATAAATCACACCAACATACATACATGTATCAACATACATATATGGGTGCCCCAGAAGGAGAGGAAAAAGACATAAAGAATATTTGAGAAATAATGACTGAAAACTTCTTCAATTTGATGAAAAACATTCATTAACACACCAAAAGTGTCCAACAAATTCCTACTAGGATAAACTGGAAGAAATACACACCTATCCATATCATAGACATACTATAACTAGACAGAGGAAAAGAAGGGGAGAAAATAAAATATTTTCAGAAAAACAAAACCTGAAATAACTGCTATCAGATCTACACTATTAGAAATAGGCAGCCTTAAAAGACACTAAACATGAGGCTGTTCTCTATGTCTGTTTCTCCATTGCTGCCCTGCAAATAGATTCATCAGTACCATCTTTCTAGATTCCATATATAGGCATTAATATATGATATCTGTTTTTCTCTTTCTGACATTCTCTTTCTCTAATTCTTTCTCTTTCTGTGGCTAATTCACATTGCTGTACAAAAGAAATCAAACTAATATTGTAAAGCAATCATCCTTCAATTAAAAATATTTTTTAAAAGACACTAGACAGTAAGTTGGATGCATACAAAGAATTAAAGAGCGTAAGTGTCTGACTCTTTTGCAACCTTATGGACTGCAGCCCACCAGGTTCCTCTGTCAATGGAATTTTCCAGGCAAGAATACTGGAGTGGGTTGCCATTTCCTCCTCCAGAGGATCTTCCTGACCCAGGGACAGAAACTGTGTCTCCCACATCTCCTGCATTACAGAGGATTCTTTACCACTGAGCCACCAGGGAAGCAAGTAAAGTACAGAGGTAAATATAAATAGCAATATAAATGTTTGCTTGTTAAGTTTTGGGTTTTCCTACTGCTTCAAAAGACAATTGCACAAAGCAGTAATTATAAAATTGTGCTGATGGGCTAATGATATGTAAAGATGTAATTTGTACAGCAATAACAGTACAAAGGAGAGAGAAGGGAGTGAAGCCATGTTGGAGGAAGTTTGAACAAGAATGTTTTAAGATATTAATTGTAAGCGTTAGGGAAATGTCTATAAAAATATGAAAATTAATCAAAGAAACAAGGGAATTAAAATAGCACACTAAAAAATAGTATATAAATAACAAAAAGACAGATGTAAATCTTACTTTAAAGTAGTTACAGTGAATGGATTAAACTTTCCAATTGAAAGATGGATACTGGAAAAACTATTTAAAATACAAAAACATGATCTAGCTACATGTACTAGACAAGAGCACATTTTAGATCAAAATAAACACACAGGTTGAAAGTAAAGGAATGGGAAAAGATATATGAAAAGAAAGCTGGAAAGCTATAGTAATGTCAGAGAAAATACACTCTTTTAAAAAATGTTACTAGTGGAAAAAAAGACTTTTTATAATAATAAAGTTCAATCCAACAGGAAAGTATAACAATTATAAACATGAATCCATCTAATAACAGAATACAATGTGCAAAATATAGCACATAAAAACTGAGAACTGAAGGGAGAAATAGAAAATTCAACAATAGTAGATGAACATTTCAATAACACATTTTCAGTAATGTATATGGCAAAGACAGAACAGCAATAAATGAGAAGACTTGAGTAAAACTATAAAACAAGTAGACTAATCAGCCATCTACAGGATATTCCTTCCTCCATGCTACCATCAATAGCAGAATAATGTTTTTTTTTCAAATGCACATGCAAAAGTCCACAAGGTATAACATAATCAAACAAATATCAATAAATTCAATAGTTGAAATTATACAAAGTATGTTTTCATACCATAATGAAATAAAAATCAAAAACAGAGATTTGAGAAAATGACAATATGTAGGAATTAAACAATGATTTTCTAAATAATAGGTCAAAAAAGAAATCACAAAGTTAAATTTAAAAATACTTTGAGATGGAATGATGGTGAAACACAACACACCAACACTTATGGGTCAGAGCTGAAGCAGTGCCTGCAGGAAATTTATAGCTCTAAATTCCTATTCTTAAAAAAGAAATCCATCCTTACTCTAATCTTTAACCTTAAGAAATTAGGAAAAAGACCAAATTAAAGGCAAAGCATACAGAGGAAAGAAAAGAATAAGGATTATAATAAGTGAAAGACAGAATGGAAAAACAATGAGAAAATTCAATGAAACCCAAAATTGGTTCTTCAAAAAGACCAAAAAGATTGACAAACATTTAGCTAGACTAATGAAGAAGAAGAAAAAGAATCAAATTACTAAAATCAGGAATTAAAGAGAAAGCATCACTACCATCATTACAGAAATAAAAGAATTCTAAGGAATTACTGGGAAAAACTGTACACCCACACATTAGATAAATGAAATTAAATGAAATGAACAAACTCTTAGAAAGATACAAACTATAGAAACTGAAAAAGAAATTGAAAATTTGAAAGCACTATATTAAGTAAAGGTATTAAATTAGTAATTTTCAAAAGCCCAACTTCAAATGGCTTCACTGGTGAAATCTATAAAATGTTTAAGGAATAAGTATTACCAATTATTCACAAATACTTCCAAAAGATAGAAAAGGGTGCACTTTCCAAATCTGGTATGATGATCATGTGTTACCACAAAACCAAAACTAGACAAATATCACTAGAAAAGAAGATCAATATCCCTCAGTAACACTGGATCAAAAACACTCAGTATATTACTAGCAAACCAAATTCAGCAACAAATAAAAAAGAATTGCACACCACAGCAATGTTGGATCTATCCTAGGAATGCAAGGTTGATTTAGCATACAAAAATCAATATATCATATTAATAGAATATAAGAAAAAAACCAGATGATCCTCTCAACTGATGCCAAAAAAAAGCATTTGAAAAATCCAATATCCATTCATTTTCAAAACATCCAACACACTATGCCTAGAAGAGACATTTCTAGATCTGATAAAAGTCATTATGAAAAACCCACAGGAAACATCATATTAATGGTAAAATGCTGAATGCTTTATCCCTATAATCTAGAACAAAAATGTCTGCTCTCACCACTTCTATCCTGTAGTACACAGGAGATTCTATCAAGGTAATTGATAGAAAAATAAATTACAGAAATCCAGATTGGAGATGAAGTAAATCTACTTATATTTGCAGACGATATAATCTTATATATAGATAATGCTAAGGAATCTGTGAGAAAGCTATTAAAATATATAAGCATATTCACAAAACTTGAAAGAGACAAGATAAATACAAAAAATCACTTGCATTCTATATGCTAACAATAAACAATCTGAATAAAAAATTAAGAAATAATTTCATTTACAATATCATAAAAAAGCAAAATATTAGTCAACTCAATTTAGTCATTCAGTCATGTCCGACTCTTTGCAACCAGGTGAACAATAGTACACTAGGCTTTCCTGTCCATCACCAATTCCCAGAGCTTGCCCAAACTCGATGCCATCCAACCATCTCATTGTCTGTCATCACCTTCTCCTCCTGCCTTCAATCTTTTCCAGCATCAGGGTCTTATCCAATGAGTCAGTTCTTTGCATCAGGTGGCCAAAGTATTGTAGTTTCAGCTTCAGCATCAGTCCTTCCAACGAACACCCAGGACTGATTTCCTTTAGGATTGACTGGTTGGATCTCCTTGCAGTCCAAGGGACTCTCAAGAGTCTTCTCCAACTCCACAATTCAAAAGCATCAATTCTTCAGCTCTCAGCTTTCTCTGTGGTCCAACTCTCACATCCATACATGACTACTGGAAAAACCATAGCTTTGACTTTCAGACCTTTGTTGGCAAAGTAATGTCTCTGGTTTTTAATACGTTGTTTAGGTTTGTCATAGCTTTGCTTCCAAGGAGTAAGCATCTTTTAATTTCATGTCTGCAGTCACCATCTGCAGTGATGTTGGTGCCCCCCAAAATAAAGTCTGTCACTGTTTCCCCATCTATTTGCCATGAAGTGATGGAACCAGATGCCATGATCTTAGTTTTCTGAATGTTGAGCTTTAAGCCAACTTTTTCTCTCTCCTCTTTCACTTTCATCAAGAGGATCTTTATTTCTTCTTCCCTTTCTGCCATAAGGGTGGTGTCATCTGCATATCTGAGGTTATTGATATTTCTCCTGGCAATGTTGATTACAGCTTGTGCTTCATCCAGCCCAGCATTTCTCATGATGTACTCTGAATATAAGTTAAATAAGCAGGATGACAATATATAGCCTTGACATACTCCTTATATGATATTAGAGAATATTCTAATTTCATTGTTCTTCATGTAGCTGTCCTGTTCTCCCAGCACCACTTATTGGAGAGGCTGCCTTTTTTCCATTGTGTATTTTTGCCTCCTTTGTTGTAGATTAATTGACCATAAGTACATGGGTTTATTTTTGAGCTATCTATTCTGTTCCATTGATCTATGTGTCTGTTTTTGTGCCAGTACCACACTGTTTTGATTACTGTAACTTTGAAATATAGTCTGAAGTCAGGGAGTGTGTTCCCTAGTTACTTTTTCAATATTGTTTTGGCTATTCAGGCCCTTTTCTTTATACAAATTCAAAAATTATTCTAATTCTGTGAAAAATGCCCTTGCTATTTTGGTAGGGATTGCATTGAATCTGAAGATTGCCTTGGGTAGTTAGTCTTGGTTGGTATAGTCATTTTAACAATATTAATTCTCCTGATCCAAAAACGTTGTATAGCTATTTGTTTATATCATCTTCAATTTCTTTCATCATTGTATTATCGTTTTCTGAGTACAGATCTTTTGCCCCCTTGTTGTTGTTCAGTTATCCAGTTGTGTCTGACTTTTTGTGATCCCATGGACTGCAGCATGCAGGCCTTCCTGCCCCTCACCATCTCCCAAAGTTTTCCCAAGTTCATGCCCATTGCATCGGTGATGCCATTTAGCCATTTCATCCTCTGATGCCGTCTTCTCTTTCTGCCCTCAATCTTTCCCAGCATCAGGAACTTTTACGTTAAGTCAACTGTTTGCATCAGATGACCAAAATACTGGAGTTTTAGCTTCAGCATCAGTACTTTCAATGAGTATTCAGGGTTTAATTTCCCTTAAGACTGAGTGGCTTGATCTCCTTGCTGTTCAAGGGACTCTCAGAAGTCTTCTCCAGCAACATAGTTCAAAGGCATCACTTCTTCAGTGCTCCACCTTCTTATGGTCCAGCTTTCATGATGTTGCATGACCACTGGGAAGACCATAGCCCTGACTATGTGGACCTTTATCAGCAGAGTAACATCTATGCTTCTCTGCACTGTCTAGGTTTGTCATAGCTTTCCTGCCAAGAAGTAAAGTCTTCTGATTTCATGACTACAGTCACAATCCACAGTGAGTTTAGAGCCCAGGAAGAGGAAATCTATAACTACTTCCAACTTTCCCCCCTCTATTTGATGAAGTAATGGGGCTGGATGCCACAATCTTAGTGTTTTTAATATTTAGTTTTAAGCTGGCTTTTTCACTCTCTTCCTTCACCCTATCTTGAGGTCCTTTAGTGTACCTGCTTTAGGTAAGTTTATTCCTAGGTATTTTATTCTTTTTGATGTAATTATACATAAGATTGTTTCTTTTTCTTTCTGACAGTTTGTTGCTAGGGTGTAGAAGTACAACAGATTTCTGTATATTAATTTTTCATCCTGCAACCATACCAAATTCATTGATAAACTCTAGTAGTTTTCTGTGGGTTTCCCAGATGATGCCAGTGATATCCCTCTTAATACCCCCTCTAAATTGTTACAGAGTCCCTGTTTTGAGTTCCCTGAAACAAACAGCACCCTTCTAGATTGTCAGGGTCCCTGTTTGAGTTCCCTGAGACATACAACAAATTCCCATTGGCTATTTTACACTTAGTACTGTAAGTTTCCATGTAATTCTCTCCATACATCTCACCCTCTCCCTCCTCCCCTCCACCCCACCCCCCATGTCCATAAGTCTGTTCTCTATGTCTGTTTCTCCATTGCCACCCTGCAAATAAATTCATCAGTGCTAACTTTCTAGATTCTACATATATGCATTAGTATGAGATACTCATTTTTCTCTTTCTGATTTACTTCACTCTGTATAATAGGCTCTAGGTTCACCCACCTCATTAGAACACATTCAGTGTGTTCCTTTTAATGGCTGAGTAATATTCCATCGTATATATGTACCACAGCTTTTTTATCCATTCATCTGTCATCTAGGTTGCTTCCAAGTTCTAGCTATTATAAACAGTGCTGCAGTGAACAGTTGGGTACATGAGTCTTTCTCAGTTTTGGTTTCCTCAGGGTATATGCCTAGTAATGGGACTCCTGGGTCATATGGTGGTTTTATTCCTAGATTTTAGGGAGGGAGTTTTCTTGTTTCTTGGGTTATGCCTCTATTGCTATGAAGTTCCTTCTTAGAACCACATTTGCTGCATCCTATAGATTTTGTAAATTTATATTTTCATTTCTTTATCTCTAGGTATTTTCTGGTTTATCCTTTGACTTCATTATTGACTCCTTTGTTGTTTTGTTTTTAGTATGTTCTTTGCTCTTTCTGTGTTTCTTCTTCCCTCATTTTTCTCTCTGTGGTTGATTTTTACTTTCATACCATTGTGGTCAGAAAAGAGGCTTGAAACAATGTCTCTCCCCTTAAATTTGCTGAGACTCGTTTTGTGACCTAATATATAGAATATCTTAGACAATATTCCATGAGGACTTGAAAAGAATGTATGATGTGTTTTGTTGGATACAGTTGACTGTAGATATCAATTAAGTCCAACTGGTATGTTGTGTTATTTAGGACTTCTGCATTACTGATTTTGTCTTAATGAGCTGTCCATTGATGTCAGTAGAGTGTTAGTTCTCTACTATTATTATATTACTGTCAATTTCTCCCTTTATGTCTATTAATATTTGTTTTATATATTTAGGTCTCCTATATTGGGCATATGTATGTTAATGAGTATAATATCATCTTTTTATATTGATCCCTTTACTGTTATATAATATCTTTGCTTTTATGGCCTTTGTTGTAAAGTCTATCTATTTTGTCTGATATGAATATGGCTTACCCCTGCTCTCTTGCTATTTATGTTTACATAACCTCTATTTTTCCATCTCCTTACTTTTGGTCTGCATGTCCTTCACCCTAAAGTCAGTCTCTTGTAGGCAGCATACTGTAGGTCCTCATTTTTTTTTAATGCAGTCTGCCACTTGTATGTCTTTTGATTAGAGCATTTGGTTCATTGCCATTTAGAGTAATTATTGATAGGGATCACAAAGTGTCAGACAGGACTGAGCAACTAACACAAATACTTACTATCATTTTAAACTTTGTTTTCCAGTTGTTTTTTGTAGTTCTTCTTTATTCCTTTTTGTTTATCCTTTGGTGGTTTGATGATTTTCTTTCGTAATATGCTTGAGTTGCTTTCTCTTTTTTGTGAATCTATTTTATATGTTTGGTTTGTGGCTACCCTGGAGTTCAAGTATGGTTGACCCATCACTATAGATTCTTGTTTAAATTGATAGTTATACAAGTTCAAACGCAAAATAAATTTATATTTTTTTACTTTTATCCCTCACATTTTGTGATTTTGATGCCTTATTTTACATTTTCATGCTTACCTTTTTGCTATTCATTTTAGTTCTAATCACTCTTACAAAAATTTTTTATTGTTTTTAAATCTATGTACTGGCTTATTTAAGTGATCTTCAATCCTTTTGTATGTTTGCCATTCCTATTATGATTTATAGAAGACCACCTTTCAATATTTTTTTTAGAAGAGATTTAGTATCACTGAATTCTTTTATAGTTTTATTGGTGGTGGTGGTGGTGGTGATGGTGGGTTTTTATTTTTGCTTAAGAAATTCTTTATCTCTCCTGTTCTAAATTATAACCTTACTTGGTAGAGAATCCTGGGTTGCAGGTTTTTCACTTTTAGGACTTTGTAGTCCTTTTCAAACTTTCATAGATTCAAAGTTCCTGAAGAGAAATCAGCTAATAGCTTTAGGGGGCTTCACATGTAACTGACTTTTTGTTTCTCTCTTGCTGCTTTTAGAATTCTATCTTTAACATTTGCCATTTTAATTGTATGTCTTATTGTGGGTCTGTTTGGATTCATCTTGTGTGGGACCCTCTGTGCTTCCTGTACCTGTATATTTGTTTCCTTCGTTAGATTTGAGAAATTTTCAGTCATAATTTTTTCCTTTTTTTTATAATTTTTTTCAAATACATGTTTGATATTTTTCCTTTTCTCTTCTCTTCCTGGAACCCCTGTTATCCTAATGCCAGTACGTTGTTTTTGTTACCGTAGCATTATAGTAAGCTTTGAAATTATGAAACATGAGTTCTCAAACTTTGTTCTTCTTTTTGTCTTTTTTTGATAATTGGTTTTGATATTTGGCTATTCTTATTTATTTTTATTCCCACATTAATTTCTTGAACCAGTTTGCTAGTTTATACCCTCAAAAGCTATCCTTGATATGACAGGCATTATGTTGAATCTGTTAAGCAATATAGGGACTATTGTCATCTCAAAAATGCTGTCTTTTAATCCATCAGTGTTGGTTGTTTTACATTTATGCATTTTAAAACTATTATTCAATAATGTTTTGTAGTGTCAATGTAAAAGTCTTTCATTTCTTTTGTTAAATATCAGGGGATTTTTCCAACCCAGGGACTAAACCCAGATCTCCTGTATTGCAGGCGAATTCTTTACTATCTGAGACACCAGGGGAGCTCCTTTTTAAATATATTGCTAGTATTTTGGATTTAGAAAAGGCATAGGAAGCAGAGATCAAACTGCCAACATCCATTGGATCATAGAAATAGTAAGAGAGTTTCAGAAAAACATCTATTTCTGCTTTATTGAACACATCAAAGCCTTTGACTGTATGGATAACAACAAACTGGAAAATTTTTAAAGAGATGGGAATACCAGACCACCTTACCTGCCTCCTGAGAAATATGTATGCAGGTCAAGAAGAAACAATTAGAACTGGACATGGAGCAGCAGACTGGTTCAAAATTGGGAAAGGAATATGTCAAGGCTGTATATGTCACCCCACTTATTTAATTTATAAGCAGAGTACATCATGTGAAATGCTATGCTGGATGAAGCACAAGCTGGAATCAAGACTGCAGGGAGAAATATTGATAACCTCAGATATGCAGATGACACCACCCTTATGGCAGAAAGCGAAAAGGAACTAAAGAGCTTCTTGATGAAAATGAAAGAGGAGAGTGAAAAAGCTGGCTTAAAGCTCAACATTCAGAAAACTAAGATCATGACATCTGGTCCCATCACTTCATGGCAAATAGATGGGGAAAGAATGGAAACAGTGACGGACTATTTTCGAGGCGGGGGGAGGCACTCCAAAATCACTGTAGATGGTGACTGCAGTCATGAAATTAAAAGATGCTTGCTCCTTGGAAGAAAAGCTATGACAAACCTAGACAGTATATTAAAAAGCAGAGACATTACTTTGTCAACAAAGGTCTGTCTAGTCAAAGCTATGATTTTTCCAGTAGTCATATATGGATGTGGGAGTTGGATTATAAAGAAAGCTGAGCACCGAAGAACTGATTCTTTGCAACTGTGGTGTTAGAGAAGACTCTTGAGAGTTCCTTGGACTGCAAGGAGATCCATCCAGTCAATCCTAAAGGAAATCAGTCCTGAATATTCATTGGAAGGACTGATGCTGAAGCTGAAACTCCAATCCTTTGGCCACCTGATACGAAGATCTGACTCATTAGAAAAGACCCTGATGCTGGAAAAGATTGAAGGCAGGAGGAGAAGGGGATGACAGAGGGTGAGATGGTTGGATAGTATCACTGACTCAATGGACATGAGTTTGAGTAAACTCCAGGAGCTGGAGATAGACAGGGAGGCCTGGCGTGCTGCAGTCCATGGGTTGCAAAGAGTCAGACATGACTGAGCGACCGAACTGACTGACTGACCACATGCAAAAATAAATTCAAAATGGACCTAAGTGTTAGACAAGAAACCATAAAACTCCTAGAAGAAAACTTAGGCAGAACACTCTTTGACATAAACTGAAAAAATATTTTTTTGGATCTGTCTCCTAAAGCAAAGGAAATGAAAGCAAAAATAAACAAATGGGTACTAATTAAGTTTAAAAGTTTTGGTACAGCAAAGGGAGTCATCAAAACAAAAAGACTACCTACTGAATGAGAGAAAATATTTGCAAATGATAGGACCAGTAAGAGATTAATATAAAAAATATATAGCTTATTTAATTCAATGTTAACATACATGTGTGGGGAACACATGTACACCATGGCTGATTCCTGTGAATGTATGGCAAAAACCACTACAATATTGTAAGGTAATTAGCCTCCAATTAAAATAAATAAATTTACAAAAAAAATAATTCAACGTTTTTTAAAAAAGATTAAAAAATGGAAAGAAGAGCTAAATAGACATGTTTTCCAAAGATGCAGATGGCCAAAACACAAAAAATGTTGATGAGGATTTGAAGAAAAGGGAACTCTCACACACTATTGGTGGGAATGTAAATTGGTGCAGTCACTGTGAAAAGCAGTAGGGAGGCCTCCTAAAAAGTGAAAATAGAACTTTCAAATAACCCAGCAATTCTACTCCTGGGTATATATCTTAAAAAAGAAAAAGAAAAAAAAAACACCAAATTTGAAAATATACACACACCCTAATGTTCATAGCAGCATTATTTATATTTCTATCAACAAAGGAAGGGTAAAGAAGATATGAGAGATTTGCAACAACACAGATGGACTTGAAGGGTATTATGTTAAGTGAAATAAGACAGAGAAAGACAATCACTTATATGTAGAATCTAAAAAAACATTGTATGGTTTGTATATAACAAAAAGAATACAGATTCACAGATACAGAGAACAAACTAGTGATTACCAGTGAGGAGAAGGGAGGGGAGAGAATCATGATATGGGATGTACAAAAAGAGGTACAGATTATTATGTATAAGATAAATAAGCTACACCACAAGGAATATACTTAATATTATATAGTGACTATAAATGGAATATAAACCTTTAAAAATTGTGAATCTTTATGTTATGCACCTATAACTTATGTAATATTGTACATCAACTATACTTCAATTTTAAAAATTAAAAATAAAATTAAATAGAAAAAAATAGCAATATTTGATCATTAAAAACAGAAGCCAGTTTTACTAATTGTTTATTTGTAAAAGTAATTATTTTAAGTGATTTAAGAACACAATGTTTTAAATGTAAATCCATATGAAGCTTCCTTAAAAATTAAAAATAGACCTACCAGGTAATTCAGCTATCTCCCTCCTGAGTATATGTCCAGAAAAGATAAAACTCCAATTCAGAATGATACACGTACCCCAATGTTCACAGCAGCACTATGCATTAATAGCCAGGCATGGAAACAACCCAAGTGTCCACAAGGTGATGACTGGCTTAAGAGCATGTGGCTTATGTACGTGTGCTGTATGTATATGTTTGTGCATATGTGTGTGTGCAGGTGGGGCTTCCCTGGAGGTTCAGTGGTAAAGAAGCCACTTGCCAATGCAGGAGATGTGGGTTCAGTCCCTGATTTGGGAAGATCTCCTGGAGAAGGAAATGGCAACCAACTTCAGTGTTCTTGCTTGGGAAATCTCATGGACAAAGAAACCTGGCATGCTGCACTCCACGGGGTCACAACAGAGTTGGAAGTGACTTAGAGACTGAACAGCAGTATATATATACGTACATACATACACACAATGGGATAGTACTCAGTCATAAAATAGAATGAAATATCGCCATTTTCTGTAGCACAGATGAATCCAGAGAATATTATATTTAGTCAAGTCAGAGAAAGATAAAAGTCACTTATATATGGAATCAAATATATATATAAATTAATCTATGTACAAAACAGAAACAGACTCATAGACATAGTAAAAAAAAAACCTATGGTTATAAAAGGGGAAAGGGGAAATAAATTAGGTATATAGGATTAACAAATACAAACTACTATATATAAAATAGATAAGCAGCAAGTATTTACTATATAGCACAGGGAACTATATTCAATATCTTGTAATAATCTATAATGAAAAATAGTCTGTATATGTGTGCGTATATATATTTGAATCACTTTGCTGTATAGCTATAACTAACATAATATTGCTAATCAACTATACTTTAATTAAAAAAAACAATGAGATAACATTTCATTCCCACTAGGATGACTAAAAGCAAAAAGACAGAAAATAACAAGTGCTGGCAAGGATGTGAAAAAATTTGAACCCCCACTCATGGCTGGTGAAGTTCTAAAATGGTTCAGTCATTTTGGAGAAGGAAATGGCAACCCACTCCAATATCCTTGCCTGGAAAATCCCATGGACAGAGGAACCTGGTGGGCTCCAGTCCATGGGATTGGCTAGAGAAACTTAGCACAGCATTTTGTACAGCATTTCCTCAAAGCTACACACAGACTTACACATGGCCCAACAATTCTACTTCTAGTTGCATACCCAAGAGAATATAAACATATGTTCACACAAAAACTTGTATATATAAAATAGACAGTGGGAATCTGCTGTATAGCACAGAGAGCTCAGCTTGGTGCTCTATGGTGAACTAGAAGGGTAGGATAGGGCAGGGTGCCAGGTCCAAGAGAAAGGGAAATATATGTGTACGTATGGGTACGAGTGTGTGTATACATAGCTGATTCATGCTGTTGTACAGCAGAAACCAACACAATATTGTAAGGAAACCACGCTCTAATTCAAAAAAAATTGTTCTAAGCACCATTATTTATTATAGCCAAAAAGTGAAAACAAACCTGATACAATGCTGTAACATGGATGAACCTTAAGAACTTCATGCTAAGTGAAAGGAGCCGGTTTCAAAAGACTGCATATTGTATGATTCCACTTACATGATCTGTCTAGAACAGGCTAATTAACAGGAACTGAAAACAGATGTGTGGTTTCCAGGGACTAGTGGCAAGGGGAGAATGCAGAGTGACTGCTAATGGGTAATTATTTTTTACAGGGGGTGATAAAAATGTTCTTGAATTCTAGGTGTGATTGTTGCACAACTTTATAACTTTACGTAAAAAACACTGAATTATATACTTTTAAAAGGTGAGATATATGGTGCATAAATATCACTTTAAAATTGTTATTAAAAAAATTAGTAAAGACATAACAGATAAAAATGCCCACACTTCACTCTACCCCACCCAGTCCCTTGCATTTTCCCTCCTTTTTTACCCATCATTGATCTCCATGTATGTTTTCCTTCTGTCTCTCTGACCTATTCCCTCTATCTCAATCACCCGCTCCCCTGGAATCAGTGGTCTGGCTCAGACTGGAATTAGAAATCCCCTGTTGCATACCCTGGCTTTGCATTTAAAGAATTCTGAATTGCTGGGGGGGAGGGTGGAGTCTTAGTCACTCTTTGTGACCACATGGACTGTCGCCCACCAGGCACCTCTATCCATGGAATTCTCCAGGTAAGAACTGTGAATCACTGGGATGAGCAGTGAACAACCCAGAGAGTTAAGGAGTGGTAGTGCCATGGATCTACAAGGAACAGAGTTCTCTCCGTGGCCCCTTGGGGCTTTCTATTCATCTAAGAAAGGAAAAGGCCTGCTATTCCCCTCCTCCTGGGACTTCCTAACCTACAAGTTAACTTCAGAACCTTTCAGCCTAGACTTCCTTATTCCAGGGCTCTCTCTTCCTCTTTCCAATCCCCCACTGCAGTACCTTCTTCTCCCCCAAACTCTCCTCCTCACCACCTTTCTCCTTCCTCTAACTCTAGCAGCTTTGCTTGAAACCCCTTCTTTACCCTATTTATCCCCACATCCATTCCCAGGATCTCTGCTGCTGCATCTCAGGGCCAAACCCTCCCAAATCTGGTCATGGAACAAGAACATATAGGCCTTTTAAGCCACATGGTAGTCTCTCAAAGAATTAGAGCCTAACCATCTGACTCTTTGCAACCTTATGGACTGTAGCCCGCCAGGCTCCTCTGTCCATGGCCTATATGTTCTTGTTAGTCTCTCAAAGAATTAAAGTTCATCATCAAATTCCCCTGCAAGATACAAAATAGATAAAAGGATATGGATAATATGGATATAAAGGATGATATGCATTGCTAGCTCCTGAAAATTGAAATGGGCTTCCAAGTGGCGCTAGTGGTAAAGAAACCTCCTGTCAATGCAAGAGACATAAGAGACTCAGGTTCCACCCCTGATTTGGGAAGATCCCCTGGAGAAGGAAATGGCAAACCACTCCAGTAGTCTTGCTCGGAGAATCCCCATGGACAGAAAAGCCTGATGGTCTATAGCCCATAGTATTGCATAGAGTTGGACATGACTAAAGCAACTTAGCACGCATGCAGACACAAGACTGAAATGTGTTTACTACCTATATTCTTCTCATCTTCCTCCTAATGCCCTCAAGCTAACATTAGTATCTAACAAGGTTAGAAGGAAGGTCAAGCTTTCACTTCTCTAATAAGTGAATAAAAGATGTAGATAAATCCTCTTAAGAGCTTAAAATTTTGTTAAGCAGAAGAAATTAACTGAACTGATTCTAAGACCATGAAAGTGACCATTTTACATCATTATAGACCACAGCCATACCCACAAATATTCTCTAATGACTGATATTACTATACTTTTCACCCCTGTGTATGATAGTCCCTTCTACAATTATGAGGATTTCCTACAAACTGATCAAATTGATTGATTGATTGGGTTAGATAATTCTAACCGAATTTCTCTTCACCTCCCCTCAGAGGTGGGGGTATCTGATACTTCATATTCCAAGTCTCCAGGCTCCCAGGGACCCCTGGAAGTAGCCCACATGGCTCATGTAGACTCGGATGGAAAGAACAGACAAGTTAGCTTCAAACCAACAACAAAAGGGGCTTCGGTGCCTCCCCTCTCCAGCTGCCCTAGGACTGAGAACAGGGCCAGCATTATAGGTCCTTGGCTGTGAAGATGCAGAGAGCCATGTGTTTGGTTTAATGCCCTGATGTCACTGTCCTGAAATTCTTAATGATTTTTGAACATGGGGCCATGCATTTTCATTTTGCTCTGAGCCCTACAAATTATGTAGCCAGTCCTGGCAGGCTCATGAGAAAAGTAGACACATGCTAAGTCAGCTTTGGTCCTCTTCTCTTTCCCCACCTGTTTTTTCATCAATTTCCTTGGTCTTCTGCTCCTGACATAGTGGATAGAAAGGGAACATGTAAGGAAGAATTGAAAAGGATATATTTTTCCTAGTGCATGGGTGCTAAGTCACTTCAGTCATGTTCGACTCTGTGCAACACTATAGACTGGAGCCCATCAGGCTCCTCTCTCCATGGGATTCTCCGAACAAGAACACTGAGTGGGTTGTCATTCCCTCCTCCAGGGGATCCTCCTGACCCAGGGATGGAACCCACATCTCTTACCTCTCGTGTGTTGGCAGGCTGGTTCTTTACCTCTAGTGCTACCTGGGCATAAGTAATCAGTTTCAGGATTATTTCATTATTCTGCACTGCCTTAGGAAAGATGAAGTTTCTTCAGGTTTTCTTTTTAAGGAAGGAAGAGACAATCTTGTAAGATGCAAAACCATTTTGTATGTACAAATGTGGTGTGCATGTATTAGAGAAGTGGCGTCTACTGTGTGCCAGATCTTGCATCAGGAACTTGATATAAATCATCGCATTCATTCCTCAGAACAAACTATGAGGTAAATATCACTATTATCTCAACTTACAGATGGAGTAAACAATGCTTAGAAAGAGTAAATAGCTTGTCCTGTATCCCACTGCAGGCCAGGGGCACAACTGGGCTGACTCCAGATCCAAACTAACTATAAATCTCATGCATTCCACCACTAGGCTGTGCAGCCTGGGCTTGGCAGGGAGGGGGTGAGGGATGGTTAGTAGGTGAGTTCCATGGGAAATAATTACTAAGTGCTGATGATGTGCCAAGGATTTTATGTCCGTGAACTCATTCAATCCTTGTAATTTTCTGTGAGATGATGCTTTTTTATCTCCATTATACAAGTGAGAGGAAACTGAGGCATAGAGAGGTTACACAAATTGTCAAAGATCACACGGCTATGAGTATTGGAGATCAATTTTTAAATCACACTTTCTTGCTCTAGATTCTGAACTTTTAACCAATACCTTATTCTGTCTCAAGGCAGGAGAAATTATCTAATAGACTATAACCCAAGATCTCTTCTGATGATAAAGAAGCATGGAAAAATTTACCCAGTTCTTGACTTAAAATCAGCCCTTTTCCTGAATTGACATGAGAATGCCCTGATGTACTTCCCGCGACCCACCACTCAGACAGTGACAAGCAGGATACCTTCCCACCAACCCCCCTCCAATAAGCAGTCACCGTGTCTTTATCTCCCCCTCCTCTAGGATTCCTCTACTATTTCATGAAGACATGCCTTTCCCATTTCTCCCTCAGTCTTCAAGGGTCTCTGAGCAGCAATACTTGACTGTTGACGTAGCAGACACAGAAGGTGGGTATCCAGCCCATATATGTTGATGGCTATCTCCTCACTTTCCCCCACACCAAGCCACACCACTCTTCCTCACCATGGGACCTGCTCAACTAGTTTACTCAGAACAAGAGCAATGGTCTGAGAGGAACAGCAGCCAGCAGGAGAATTTCCAGATGAATATGACCTTCAGGTCCTCCTGTGTTTTTTTCAGCCCAAGATCTCCCTCTCAGTCTTTGCTACTTCGAGCACCTTTTTTAAACAAGAAAACTGTTGCTTTCTCTTCCCAGAGTAGCCACAGCGGAGGAAACCACACACTGACCTATATGTAGAGAAGACCTTGACATATGTGGTTTTGAAATGTGCTAGTTAAGCAGGGGTTGGGTCACTAATCTTAGTATCGCCGGATTATTTCACTGGTTTTTCACGAAAGTTCTAGAGATAGGAGGGGTTTTTTCCTGATGGGGTGTGGAGGAAAAAGAAGAATGAAAAAGGGGAATTACTTGTGACATTAACCTTCCCACTCTATCAGGTGGTCTGGTAAAATAATTTCAAAGGACAATGCTCAATAATATTAAGAGTTCTGACCTCGATAATGGATTGAACTGCTATAATGTAGTATTCAGAAACAAGGTTGAATTACTTTCCCTGCAAAACACCTAGAGTGAGCCTAAAGGAAGCTTTTCAGTAAGTATCTGAATTAGTAGTAACTTGTATTTGTTTCTATTAATTTTATGGATGGACTTTTTCTTCCTACTTCCTCAGCCACACTATAAGCTACGTAAGGGAAGGAACACTTTCATAATTCTGTTGCACAATTAGCTACACATTTCACAATTCTGAGCATATTATAGAAATCTACAATCAAAGGTATCCAAGACAAATCTGGGAGAAATAGATTTCACCAAGGGATTGTGACACAGTCTTCCTTGAAGCACTTGGGATACCAGAACTTTTCCAGGTTTCCAGGGGTACAAACTATTAGTTTGCTTAGCCATCTTGAGCTGAAACAATGCTGTGTTTGGGGTTTATGATAAGAAAAGGAAATCACACATCAGGTTCTTCAAATCAGACATTTAACTGCATAAGGATTATAAGTGAGCAAAGAAACTAGGTATGAGTACAATTTAAAAGGGAAATATCAACCAGAGAACTTTGGATTGGGCAAAATTCTACTCTCTTGAGCTGTGCTCTTCATCTCTGGGGCCCAAATGAATTTGAGAAGTTAAATGTTAAGAAATGTTAACTCTCACATGCTACTTTTTAAAATAATAAGTTTTCACGTTTGAATGCAATTTTATATTTTTCAAAGCGTTTTCATATCCATTATAAAATTAGAGTTCATGGGGACTTCCCTAATTTTATAATGGATATGAAAACGCTTTGAAAAATAAAGAACTGAATGCAATGTGAGTTTCCCTGGTGGGTCCAACAGTTAGGACTCCACCCTTCCACTGCAGAGGGTACAGGTTCAACCCCTGTTGAGGGAACTAAGGTCTTACATGCCTCATGATACGGCTAAATAAATAAAATTGAATAAAAATTTTTAATAAAACTTGAGTTCATCTTGATCTAATGGTCTTGCTGTTCAGTCGTTCAGTAGTGTCTGACTCTTTGTGACCCCATGGACTGAAGCACAGGCTTTCCTGTCCTTTACCATCTCCAGAGTTTGTTCAAACTCATGTCCATTAGGTCAGTGATATCATCCAACCATCTCATCCTCTGTTGTCCCCTTTGCCTCCTGTCTTCAATCTTTCCCAGCATCAGGGTCTTTTCCAAAGAGTCAGCTCTTTGCATAAAGTGGCCAAAGTATTGGACCTTCAGCATCAGTCCTTCCAATGAATATTCAGGACTGATTCCTTTCGGATTGACTGGCTTGATCCCCTTGCTGTCCAAGGGACTCTCAAGAGTCTTCTCCAGCACCACAGTTCAAAGGCATCAGTTCTTTGGTGCTCAGCCTTTTTTATTGTCCAGATCTCACATCCATACATGACTACTAGAAAAACCATGGCTTTGACTAGACAGAACTTTGTAGGCAAAGTAATGTCTCTGCTTTTTAATATGCTGTCTAGATTTGTCATTGCATTTCTTCCAAGGGCAAGAAACACACATCCAGAGAAACTAACTTGCTAAATGTCAGAAAATCTAAGTAAACTAGGATAAAAACCCCAAAGGGCTTCTGGTGCAGTATTATTCCTCCATGGTCATCTACTTCATTGACAACCACTCTTCTATGCACCCTGTTGATAATAATGCTTTGAGTATGAATTTCAGTATTTAACAGTTTACAAAGTACATACATCATGTCATCACAAAAGTATAATTATGTTATATATAAGTATATAAAACCGTGTTCATTCTCCTTGCATCAGTCTCCCCAGATCCTCATGCATCTTACTTCTTTTCTCCAGTCCTATTCTTGACTGAAGAATTCACCGACTCAGTGGACATGAGTGTGAGTAAGCTCTGGGAGTTAGTGATGGACAGAGAAGTCGGGCGTGCTGCAGTACATGGGATTGCAAAGAGTCAGACATGACTGAGCAACTGAACTGAACTGATTTTTGACTGTTTCACAATAATTTCTTCCCAGGTGGCACTAATGGTAAAAAGCCTGCCTGCCAATGCTGGAGATGTAAGAAAGACAGGTTATATCCCTAGGTCAGGAGATCTCCCTGAAGAAGGGAATGACTACCCACTCCTTGAAGAGGAGCCTGGTGAGCTACAGTCTGTAAGGTCACAAAGTGTTGGCCACAACTGAAGTGACTTAGCCTGCATGCAAGCACAATAATTTCTAACTTACCGTCTCCCATCTTATTTTTTCTATTTTCTGGCTTTTTATTTTGGTATGTCCCCTTTTTTTTTTACTCAAGTTAGTTCCCACTTGTTTAGATCAATCTGAGTGTGGGATGTGTGTGTCTGTATGTGTGTGTATGTGGTGTTTGTGTTTGTGTGTGTGTGTGATATAACAACTACCTAATTTTTTTTTTAATTTGGTTTTGGGTTATTTATGGTTTCTTCCCTTAGAAAGATATGCATTTTGTTGTTGTTGTTTTCAAATAGTATGAACACAATTTTGCATTAGATTTTCATGTCAAAAGGAACTTTTTTATTTTAATGGTTCTTAGTTGGGGTTACTCAAAAGCAGAATCACTTGGGTACAAGTGGTTTATTTGAGAAATGATCTCAGAGAAAGTAAGGAAAATAAACACAAGAAAAGGAGAAAAGTCACTTTTAAAAAGTGCTAACAAATGGGTTATCACTGTGAGCAAAGGGGCTGATCTTCCCTGAGAACTTTCTTAGAATACATGGATGCAACTCAGGATCATATCTCTTCCCCCCAATCCCACCCCCTCCACACACACACAAACACACACCTCTAGGTAGCACTTGTTGGCTCTAAAAAAATAGCTCAGAGATAAAGGACAAGGGCAAAGTCAGGAATCCAGATGGTGCTCATATTTGTCAGAGAAGTCCTAGCATGAGTTAATAGGTATCAAGAAAACTTTATTAGAATTGAAACAAGTCATCTTCCCTCAGAGCCAAAATGTCTCACATGGTGATAGAAATAATCAGTGATGTTTTATGACTCATGAACAGAAATCTGGCCATTCTCAGATTCAGTTTTTGAATGGTAAGAAAAGCCAAAATCAAGACCAAAGAATTATTTGTTGTTGTTGTTGTTGTTGTTGTTGTTGTTGTTGTTCATTCGCTAAGTCAGGTCCAACTCTTTGTGACCCCATGGGCCGCAACACACCAGGCTCCTCTGTCCTCAACTATCTCCCAGAGTTGGCTCACAGTCATGTCCACTGAGTTGGTGATACTATCTAACCATCTCATCCTCTGTTGCCCCCTTTGCCTCCTGCTCTCAATTTTCCCCAGCATTAAGATCTTTTCCAATGAGTTGGCTCTTCACATAAGGTGGCCCAAGTATTGGAGCTTCAGCTTCAGCATTAGTCCTTCCAATGAATATTCAGGATTGATTTCCTTAGGGTTGAGTGGTTTGATCCCCTTGCTGTCCAAGGGACTCTCAACAGTCTTCTCCAACACCATGATTGGAAAGGCATCAAGTCTTCAGCACTCAGCCTTCTTTGTGGTCCAATTCTCATACCCATACATGACTATTGGAAAGTCCATAGCTTTGACTAGATGGACATTTTTCAGCTAAGCTCTGCTTTTTAATACACTGTCTAGGTTTCTCATAGCTTTTCTTCCAAGGAGCAAGTATCTTTTAATTTCATGGCTAAAGCCAATATCTGCAGTGATTTTGGAGCCCAAGAAAATAAAATCTAACAATGCTTCCATTTTTTCCCCTGTCTATTTCCTAAGAAATGATGGGAGTGGGTGCCATGATCTTAGCTTTTTGAATGTTGAGTTTTAAGCCAGCTTTTTCACTCTCCTCTTTCACCCTCATTAAGAAGCTCTTTAGTTCCTCTTCGGTTTCTGCCATTAGAGTGGCATCGTTTGCATATCTGAGGTTGTTGTTATTTCTCCCAGGAATCTTGATTCCAGCATGTGATTCATCCAGCCCAGCATATTAGGAGCTACTTAAAGCCAATGTGTATCACCATTTAAAAATAAACTTATAGTGGAAGCAACCTAATAATGAACTTATTAGCAAAGCCATAAGATGTTTGACTCTAAGGAAAATAGCTTGACTCATCCCAACTTAGGCAGTTTCCTTGATACCAATTAGCTGGTTCTAGAGCTCATACCTGATTAATAGAAGCACCATCTGAGTTAATGACCTTGATCTTTTTCCTGACATTTGAGATCCCGAGGAATGAAATGGAGTGACAAATTTAGTTGTTTCTATTATCTTCTGCAGATAGTGTATAATCTTGGGAAATATTGCTTTGTTAGGTTTTTCAGTAGTTTAGTTTTATTCTGCATCACCTATAGATCCTTATGTGAAGCCTCTTCTATTAGAGAGCCCACTGTTCCTAAGACAGGACCAGCTAAAAATCTCGGTTTTCTTTTCTAGCGCATATGCTGGTTTCTATTTGAAAAGTGACATTTATTTACCCCCTGTGGAACTCTTATCTTGCAGTAATATCTCATCCCACATTAACGTAAAGGTCAGCACTTAGGGGGAAAAGTATCTCACAGGTATCTGACAAAAAGCACCAAAATAAAAGAAAAATGCTGCCAGGACAGAAACTATTTCCCTCTCATAATTAACCAGAAAATAGTAACAAAGTAACCAAATGCTAACAAGTGATTACACCCACAGGTAGCATTTACACAAAAAGGAACTTTGCCACGTGATGTAATCCAAGACCTTTCAGGAAAATGTGTAAGTGTGAGTTCTACCTTAGAAGACCCTCAGATGAGTTACATGTCTGTTTCAGTTTCTAACTCTGATTAATTCCTTAATTACAAACTGAGTAGCAATCTACTGGGTAAAGTATTCTTCATAAATACCTTATATAATCCTCATAAGAACTTCATGGAATAAGCTTTATTGCCTTGATTTTTCAAATGATAAAATGAAGTTCAAAAAGTTAGCTGATTCACCTAAAGTCACACAACCTGTAAAAGGAAAATCCAAAACTTCCTCTGGGGTCTTGAGATCCAAAATGAATTCCCTTCCCAAGGAACTGGGACAGGTTTCCACATATGAGGGCACGAATCCATTCCGTCCAGACAAACGTAAGCAGACTACTGGTCAAATTGTGGCTGAGTAATTTCATGTACAGGCACAAGAGAAGGAAGAGAAAGAGTAGAAGAGGGTGTGATGTAGCAGAAGAAATTTTTCAAAGTTTAAAAACACCAGTGGTTTCTAAAAAGTTGAATTAAAGATAAGAAGGAGTTTTCTTCAAAACTTTCTTTTAATAGTTCTTCATACTTCATTGTCTTTATTGGTCTTATTTATTCAAATTTCAGATCTTTTCATTTCTAACCCAGTGCACCAATCAGGAAGTAACTGGTATCAATTCTTAAGTGAAAAAAAAATGTTTATACACATGAAATTTAGGTCATATACTTCTAGAATTGTACTAAATTTATCTGGAATTAAATAATTTTCCTCCTCTTAGGTGGGTCATGTGCAAGTTAAATAAGCTCTCTGAAGGCTTTTTTTATAATGTCAAACTTGGCTGAGAATCATTTCTTGTTTAATTATCCCTTATTTCTTCCATGTTTAATGATATCCAGATGAAAGAAAAATTCTTCTGGTTGTTTTAATGAAGGAAAACATCACCAAATATTAACAATTTACTAAATGTGGTGCTGATTAGAAGGAAAATAGGAAAAATTAGACAGAAGATAGCCTGATTATGAAAGATCCAACTCAAACTACACCCTAAAAAAATATGTTCTCTTAAAGATATATCAACGCATTTTTCAAGGCTATTATGTACCCACATCACATCTTTTTTCTAATTTCTTTACCCCTGTAGATTATAGTCACCTATCAGCATTTCACCCCCATTTCCAATTAAAATCACCAAAGAATCACAGAATCTAATAATTTGGAGTCAAAAGAAACCTCTCAGATGTTACTTGCTTCCAAGATGCATTTAAAGGTAGCATTGATAGCTATTTGTTGCAACATTTATGAAGTTAGGGTTCGAATTTTCTTTTTAAAAATAAGGTATGATTTGGATATGGCAAATTAGGGTGAACCAAGAATCCCTCTGATAACCTTCACATCCAAATTCAGCTTGTTAGAAGGAAGGGGATGAGATAAAGGGACGAGAAGGGAGCAAATCCTTAATCTCCTTATAGGCAGTGAGTTACTATCAAGCACTGAAGTGGGCAAGGGATGTGTATGTCATATAGAGAAAAATCTATTGTGAAATCAGCATTAAGAGACATCATGGCCCTAAGTAAAGTTTTAAGTTTGCCTATGACTCTGCTCCACTTCCTGTAGGATATTATTCCTGTAATAAGCCAGTCAGTGAAAAAGAGCAGCTTGTTGACACTTTTTAAATGCGTGGTAATATAGGAATGAGAAGAAAATAGTTTGCGTAGTCCAAGCCAACTCTCATATTTCAAAAGAAAAACAAAAAATATATAACTTCCAATACCTCATCCAAATCCTCTCAGCTCAGCTTCTCAAATACTCAAATAAAGGTACATGGTCCTTTCAAAGACTCTTTTGGAATACTTCACTTTGATTGGCCTGTTTCCATCAAGAAATGCTCACAGAAGACATCTTCTGACTATGCAATGTCCACATCAGATAAATTAGAATGCTTTTGAAACTCACCATTTTGAAGGAGTTGGACACCATATGGTTTGTTATTCCTGGATCCAGATGCTTCTGTGTAGTAATCAGCTGAATTCTTCCTCTCTGCCGCCCTTAACATGAAGAAAAGTCTGTTCCTTCTCAGCACCATGACCTTGCCTCTTCCCTGGACCTCATCCCACTGTCGTCTCGTTTCTCCATCTTCACTCTTTACCTTCTTTTTGGCTTCCTCCATTCTCCAAGGCAGCCACTGCACTCTTTTCTCTGCCAGTGTAATAAGGCATGAAATCCAGTTGACACACAATATTTCAGTGAAGTCTATATTGATTGCCTGGTAACAAATAACAAAATATAAACAATGCAATCATCTTAGATTCTAGAGAAGTTAGGTCATTCATTAAATTTCAGTAGGAGATGAGCTATGCCTCTACAAATGTCTGCAGTTACTTCAATTCTAAATGTTAGAAAGAAAACGAATCTTTAAGGCTGGCCTTGCATGAAAGCCCTGACCTCTTCAGTGTGATATGGGACCCTAGAGGGGGTTGGGGGAAGATGGCAGGGGTCTGAAAGATGGAAGAATAAATGCTGTAGAATCACAGAGCTACTAGAAACTTCAAGAGATCACTTGACCCAATTGCTTAATTTTTACAAATGAAAACATCCAGTGCCATAGACTTCAAGAGGTTGTTCAAGATCACCATGCTAGCTAGAAGTTTCCAAGAGTTAATTATCTGATACAACAATAGTTTGGCTTATTTTTTATTTATACTACACTTTTTTCAAAAGGGGCATCATGCTGTTAATACCACACCAATCATATGCTATATGACACATAACCAAATTTCTTTTTCTTTTACCCTAATATTAATAACTCGACCTCACTTTTTACCCACTTCATATCTTACCATTCTCTCTTTTTTCCTGGAATACATGTCACCTACTAATCTCATTTCATCTCCTTGGTTTGGTGAATTTGGAAGTGACTTCTGGCCCCACACTGGGCTCTGACCTTGTACTTGATATTCATTCAGTCTCTACTTAAATTTTATCTCAACACACAATGCTTCAAAGAGCTTCCATTCTCTATCTTCAACTTTGTTCCTCCATTCACTTCCTAGGGTACTCAGAAAAAAGTTAGATAGAGCCCTGCTTCTCTCCCAATCCCTGTCTGAGCTTGCAGAAATCCCATAGGAGGGATGCTACATTTGAAGGGATTCAGGGGGAAAATGATCAGCATGGATTCCTTGCACTGAGTACAACTCCTGGATTACAGATCCCTCATAACAAGGACCTCTACCCAGAAGCCCTAGTGTAAGCCTGCACATCAACAACTCTGACCCCAGAACCAATGCAATGGAGACTCACAAAAATTTGAGTTGCCACACCCTCAACAACCAATATTCCCTCAAAAACGTAACCTGGATTTTCCTCGTGGTACAGAGGATAAGAATTTACCTGCCAATGCAGGGGACACAGGTTCGATGCCTGGTCCAGGAAGATTCCACATGCCTCTGAGCGACTAGATCTTGTGTGCCACAGCTACTGAAACCCGTGCGCCTACAGCCTATGCTCTGCAACAAGAGAAGTCACCACAACGCGTAGCCTGCACACTGCAGCTAGAGAGTAGCCCTCACTTGCCACAACTAAAGAAAGCCCAGGTGTAACAGCAAAGACCTAGCACAACCACAAGTAAATATATAAATAATGTTTATATATCTCCATAAGCTATCTCAAGCTGTGACTGACTCTAAAAGAACTGAAGTGCGTTTACCTACAGGGGTCTCTCCAGAAGGCATCTGGGACTAGTCGTCTCTGCCATACTGAGAGTCCACTATACTTCACCTTTCTGGCGTCCTTCCTCTTGTGTCTGAAGCCTCTTCGTGGTTTACTCTCTCCTGTACTATAGGAGAGCACCATTCTGTGCTGCCCCGCCTTGTGCCTTCCCTAACAGTCCTTTTACAGGACCTCTCCTTGTTGTCAATCACTCCTCAGACATATCTACAAACTGTGTCCCTCGGAATTTCTCTAGATTCAAAACATTCAGGTCAGTCACTCCAGTCTCTCTACTCTTTCATTTCTCTCACTCAGCTACCCTCCCTATACCTGCTTTTCGTCTTAACCAGATCCACCAATCTAATAACCCTCTCAAGTTTCTTTCAGATTCACTTCCTTCCCTATCTTGCATATTGCTCTAAATAATTAAAAGCACAGTATACCATTCCTGGGTAATCTTGTCCATTCCTATTGGAGAAGACAATACCAGATACTTTGTCTCCAGCCCAGATCTCCTGCTTAAACTCTGGGTTGAGGCATTAAACTAACTGGCCTTTCCATAGACACCAAAAAACTCAACATCTCCATAACTGAAACAAGCCTATTTTCCAATAGTCTTGTTTTCCTGAAATAAAGAGAGCTTCTTGCATCCAGTAGGGAGAAAACTATTTCCATCAATACAATGACAACTGCCTGCCTGTTGAACAACCTAAATAGAAAATCCAAACCATAAATTATGCTTCATGACTGCTTTCCACTGCTGCTGCTGCTGCTAAGTCACTTCAGTCGTGTCCAATTCAGTGCAACCCCATAGAGCAGCCCACCAGCCTCGGCCATCCCTGGGAGTCTCCAGGCAAGAACACTGGAGTGGGTTGCCATTTCCTTCTCCAATGCATGAAAGTGAAAAGTGAAATTAAAATCGCTCAGTCATGTCCTACTCTTTGTGACCAGATGGACTGCAGCCTACACCAGGCTCCTCCGTCCATGGTATTTCCCAGGCAAGAGTACTGGAGTGGGTTGCCATTGCCTTCTCCATTTCCACTGCTACTGATACCTTAAGCATGCATAGACTCAGACCTTTAGGCAGATATTTAACAAAAACTCTTAAGTAGGGATGCTTTCAGACAACAGTGATAAAATTAACCCAAAAGATTGCAGCTCTAAAAGCTACCCACCGTCTTGAACACGTTGTCTGGTTAGCCTCATGTTGAGTCTTTCCACTGTGAATCCTGATAGATTTGCTTTCTCATATGATCTGATAAACTTCCTTCAATTCTTTAGTCTGCATTTCAGATACAGCTTGCCTATCATCTTTGCTCTTTGGATAGTTTTGGTTCAATCATCCAGTTCAAGCCACACTATCCTTCTAAGTTATTTTTCTCTTGTCTGGTGACCAACCTAAGAAACCAATTTGTTGTTATTCAGTTGCTCAGTCATGTCTGACTCTTTGCAACCCCATGGACTGCAGCACACCAGGCATCCCTGTTCTTCACCATTTCCCGAAGCTTGCTCAAACTCATATCCATCAAGTTGGTGATGCCATCCAACCATCTTGTCCTCTGTTATCCCCTTCTCCTCCTGCCTTCAATCTTTCCCAGCATCAGGGTCTTTTTTAATGAGTCAGCTCTTTGCATCACATGGCCAAAGTATTGGAGCTTCAGCATCAGTCCTTCCAATGAATATTCAGGATTCATTTCCTTAGGATTGACTGGTTTGATCTCCTTGCAGTCCAAGGGACTCTCAAGAGTCTTCAAAATCATAAATTCTTTGGTGTTAAGCCTTCCTTATGGTTCAACTCTCAAATCCATACATGACTACTGGAAAAACCATAGCTTTAACTATATGGACATTTGTCAGCAAGATAATGGTTAAAAGTTTGTAACTAATTTAATCTTTACTTATTCTTTGCCTGAGTCTTTCACTAGAATGAAAGTTCTGTAAAGTCAATAATATTTTTATTTACCACGTTTTTATCTTCAGTGCTTGTAACAGTAGTTGGTGCATAGTATGTGGCCAAAATAAATATTCGTTGAGTACATAGAAAGAAGTGAGATGGCTTTCAGGCTTGTAGATGATGATTGATAGTTGGAGAAGAAATGAATTAAAGGATGGGACTTAAGACCTTTAGCAACTTAAAATTAAGAAAAATTAAAATGAAAAATACCAGGAAGGAAAAAGTCAAAGTATAGATATCTATGGGGTTGCAAAAAGTTGGACATGACTGAAACCCATAGGACAAGTTTCTGCCCCAGAGGCAGACCTAAAGGAAACTAGATGATTAAAAGGCTCAGGAAAATCCCGCCTACCTAGGACTTCAAAGTAGAAGTAACTCTCTAACCATAGCGATAATAAGATTTGGAAAGGACTTTAACATGAACAAGATCAGACATGAGCTTTTTCGGGAAGGGAGATTTGGAGGAGAGCACCTTTTGTTTCAGCACCAAAGATAAACTCTGACACGTGTTCTTGTCTGAGGAACTGAGGTTATCATGGACTTTTTCAACCTCTTATCCTACATGGACAAATGCATCTCCTTTTCTTTCCTCCAGTCGTTAGGACATGGGAGAACTTCTTTCTGATCTCAGTCTCCCCCTATTTCCTTATAGATCTGGTTCTGCTGATGATTCAGTTTCTCTTGCTACCCTTTCTCAATGTCTCTATTATCCATAAACTTGGCCATTTCAGTCTCTCTGAAACGTATTTACCTAACATTACACAACATCCTCATAGGAGAAGGAAATGGCCACCCACTACAGTATTCTTGCCTGGAGAATCCCATGGACAGATGAGTCTGGCAGGTTATAGTCCATAGGGTCACAAGGGTTAGATATGACTTAGCAACTTCACCACCACCACCACACAGCATCCACACAAGACACTGCCCTAATTCTTATCCTCCTCTTTGAGGTCAAGCTTATAGAAGGAGCAGATTATGCCTCCTGTATAATGTTTTTTTTTTTCCTTTAGGTCCCATCACTCAGTAGAAACCCACTCTAGCAATGCCAACAAAACACCTTAATTGTCAAATGCAAAGGGCTATTTTCAATGCTTATCTAATTGATTATGCTATCACATTGTTTCCCAAAGAGAATTCCTTGGGTTCTAGTTCTTTGTGCTACTATTCAGACTAGTTATGTAAGAAAAATGGGGAGAGATTTAAAGTCAAATAAGCTTTGGAAACATTACATTAGAAATTAAAGTGTATAGGTTTCTTAACATCAAACCTTTTCAAAAACATTAATATTCTTAATTGTTGTGTGATTCTGCAACAGAAGTAAGTAGACTTAAGCATTTCTCTCCTTTAATTGACCACAGAATCTTTTTCAAAATAGTATTTCATGGGAGGATTATTCCTTGGAATAGCCTTTGAGAAACACTGCTTATCCTTTGACACAGGTGATACTTTCAATATTTTTTCCTCCTCAGATTCTATGATATGCTGTTTCTGCTCTCTTCTTTCTGTTCTCAAACTTAGCTTCCTCTACTCAATCCTTAAACTTTAGTTTTTTCCTTGCTTTTGTCCTAAGTTTCTTTCTACCTACGTTCTTTTTGAAAGTGAAAATGTTAGTTGCTCAGTCGTGTTCAACTCTTTCCAACTCCACGGACTGTAGCCGGGCTTTTCTGGCTACCAGCTTCTCTGTCGGTGGAATTTTATAGTCAAGAATACTGGAGTGGATAGCCATTCCTTTCTTCAGGGGATCTTCATAATGAACCTGAGTCTCCTGCATTGCAAGCAGCTTCTTTACCATGGATGATTTCATTTTCCATCTTGGTTTTAGTGCTTACTATGAACTGATGATCCTCAAATCTATATTTTTAACCAAGGTCTCTCCATTGCATTCTCTACATGCCATACATCTAAAGGTCTCCTTAACATTTCCACTTGAATATATTCCAAATTATCTCTAACTCAGCATGTGCAAAGTTTTTCCCCAAACCGCAATCCTTTTCTTGTGTTTCCCATTGCATCGAGAAACACCACTAGGCATTTAATCATCCAAGTTAGAAATCATCTAAGATTTTCCTGCCTTGCTCTTCACATATTATCAACCATCAAATCCTGTAGATACCCAAGCTGTCTTAATTCTAAAGATATCTAATCTATTCACATTTCTCCATTTATTGAGCAAATATTTACACACTGAGAACTAACTATATGGGCTTCCCAGGTGGTGCAATGGTAAAGGATCTACCTGCCAAGGCAGAAGACATGAGTTTGATCCCTGGGTCAGGAAGATTCCCTGGAGAAGGCAACCCACTCCAGCATTCTTGCCTGGGAAAATCTCATGGTCAGAGGAGCTGATGGACTACAGTCCATGGGATCTCAAGAGTTGGACATGACTAAGCAACTGAGCGTGCATGCACTAACTACACACCAGTCACAAGTCTAAGTATTTTGGACACAACATCTAACAAAATAGATACCCTATACCAAAGGACCTATATTTTGGTAGTAAGAACATAAACCATATATAGGTGTTAAAGGCTGAATGTGACTCTCCCAAATTCACATTGAAGGCTTTATCTCCCAGTATCTCAGAATGTGACTCTATTTGGAGACAGGATCTTAATAGAAGTAATTTAGTTAAAATAAAGTCATTGATGTGGGCCCTAATTGACTGGTGTCCTTATAAGAGGAGGAGTTTAGGGCATAGGCATATACAGAGGGAAGATCATGTGAAGAAACATGGAAAAGATGGCCATCAGCAAGTCAAGGAGAGAAACAGAAGAAATCAACCATACTGACACCTTGATCTTCTTGTAGTCTACAGAATTGTGAGAAAATAACTTTGTTGTTTAAGCTGCCAATCTCTACTACTTTGTTTTGGCAGCTCTGGCAAATTAACCCATCATGTAAATAAATGTTTAAAAGGAAAAATATCATGATTAAAATTGCTATGAAGGAAATAAAACAGAGATTTGATAGCAAAGTCAGATACTCAGAGACACGGACCAACCAGCCTAGCACATTCTGGGTTGGGCAGGATGAGGGAGAAAAATCTTAGCTAGAAGGTCAATGTGACAAGAGATGAGGCAGAGAGAGGCAGGACCAGATCCCAAAATGGATCTTTTACCTATTTTTCTACTTAAGGTTTTCATCTGTTTTGCATTGTTTTTAGGATAATTTGAATATTAATTGTACTCATTGTCTAACTATAACAATAGCAGTCAACCCAGCCATTTAAGACGTCCTGTTTGTTACCTTAAGATTATAGAAATATCTATAATACTGGAGATCAGGATGGGTTAACCCAGCTCTTCTCTGGGTTGTCATCCTTGAGTAAATTCAGGGTGTGCCAAATAGGGAGTAAATATTTATTCATGAAGCCCAATAACTCCCATAGTAATGAACTCCCTGCTAAAACACTCACCATGGACCTGAGGTCAAAATGGGACTTTCTTAAGTACAGAGCTTGGGAGAATCAATCAAGTCTGTTAAGAAGATGACATAAATTGTTACTCAGCTACTTCACAGGCACATCAACAGTAGGACAGAGAAACCAAGAAAGTCCAGGATAGTAAAGTTATGTCTGGGCCTGCTTCTAGAGGGCAAACTCCAGTACTGACCCTGGTACAGCTCTCATACAGAAGGAGGAAGAGGAGGGAGCACACTGTTCTTACCTACCCATGTTGTAGTCAATGCAGGATAAAGCAGAAAGTCCATTCCTCTACTCTCTAAGACACTGGACCCAGACCAGAGGACATCAGACTTTTCCCCATCAGACTAGCTATTCCTTCTCCCTTGGAGACAAGCATGTAATAGGTGGAAAGAAACACAGAAAGCCCCTTGCAGGTACTTCCCAGAAAGGATGGAAGGGTTGATGGAACTTCCTTTCCACAGGGGCCACAGAAGAATATGAAGTGGGGAGTAAAAGAGTCTTCCACTAGAATCCACCTAAGTTTTCTGTTAATAATTTCAGAAATCATCACACTTTCAGGTTTCGTATTAATAAACAAACACGCATGCACATTCACCCCACTCCCTCTGCAAACTGAGGTTACATGGTAGGCTGAGGCTGATGGGAGGGAAAAGGTTGTGAGCCATCCTGAAGGACCATTTTCTGAGCTAGAAATGTAGCTATTTTAAAAGACTATGTTTCACATAATACATCACAGGCCCTCTGAATTTGCTTGAAACTTATGTAGATGTGGGTCTATTTCATCCTTCAGCAGCCAAGGCAAGAATAGCTTCAGCAGCAGAAACAGCAAATCTCTATAGACCCTCTACTGGGCACAAGTAGGGTGCTGGATTGAAAAGAGTGTCAAGTTCTGTCCCTAACTTCAAGGTCTAGTCAGGGAAGTCGCTGTGCTTAGGACTTGCCTTGTTTACAGAGTTTTCTCTCCTAGATTTTTATACTAGCAAACCTAATGGACTTGAGGACAAGAAGAAAGGATACAGGGAAAGCTTCCAATTGTCTGGTGCACAGATATAACTAAAACTCACAATTGATAGGCACAATCCTAAGGAAGTATGCCACCCTTTTCCCAGATTCACCTCCTGGCTATTAAACTCTAATCTAGGCACTGCTATCAAGAGATTTTGTAGATGGAATTAAGTCCACTTATCAGCTGAGCTTCCCCTGGAGGAGGAAATGGCCACCCACTCCAGTATTCTTGCCTGGAAAATCCCATGGACAGAGGAGCCTGGAGGGCTTCAATCCATAGGGTCACAAAGAATCGGACATGACTGAATTGACTTAGCATAGCATATCACAGCTGAGCTTAAAATAGGAAGATGACCCTGGATTATTTGGCTAGGCCCAACATAATCACATGAGCCCTTGAAAACAGAAGTGGAGGCAGAGGATTCAGAGAGGTGTGACTGAAGAGGTGAGCGGAGGCCAGATGAGGCAGAAGGGGAAGGTCAGAGGGGTTAGAAGCATGAGGATTCAACCCACACAGTTGCTGGATTTGAAGATGGAAGAAGGGGGCCAAGAGTCAGGGAATATTAGTGGCCTCTAGAAACTAGTAACATACTCTGACCAATTGCAAACAAGGAAACAGATCCCTCAGGCCAACATGCAACTGGACCGGGCCAAATCCTGAATGAGCCTGGAAGCAAGCTCCAGACCCTTGTTGATGCCTCATCTCAGTCCTAAGAGACTCAAAGTCTTGGATGCTGTGACTGGACCTCTGTGCTTCAGAACTACAAGATAATAAATGGATGCTAAACTGCTAAATTTGTGATAACTTGTAACAAAGTGAAGTCACTCAGTTGTTTCCAACTCTTTGCGACCCCATGGACTAAAGCCTACCAGGCTCCTCCATGGGATTTCTCCAAGAGTTCTGGAGTGGGTTGCCATCTCCTTCTCCAGAGGATCTCCCCCACCCAGGTTTTGAACCCAGGTCTTTCTCATTTTTAGGCAGACGCTTTACCATCTTAGCCACCAGGGAGGTCAACTTGTAACAGTAACAATAAAACTGATATAACCCAAGAAAGTTATTCCATTAGGAGGCTAACAAAAAGAGAAGCTGACCAGAAAAGGGAGCAAAGGAGATTGTGTATCCCTTTGAAAAATGTTACTTAAATAGCACTGAGTAATGCTGGGAAAGACTGAAGGCAGGAGGGGAAGGGGACAACAGAGAACAAGATGTTTGGATGGCATCACCAACTCAATGGACATGAGTTTGAGCAAGTTCTGGGAGTCGGTGATGGACACCATGGACTGGCATGCTGCAGTCCATGGTGTCGCAAAGAGTTGGACATGACTGAGTGACTGAATTGAACTTAACTGAATTAATTACAATTTCTCTTTGCATTCTAAAGAAATGCTCGCTTTTGTACCTAATTGTATTTTCCTCATTTTGTATACTACTTTATATAAGTTTCTTGTTGTCCACACTTGGATCTTCTCCAGCAAGGATGAATGTTCATGTAACAGACTTCTTTTCTCCCATATTCTTGGATCCAAGAACAGTTTTGGTAGAGGGATGGGATGTGGAGGAGGTGGGAGGGAGGTCCAAGAGGGAGGAGATATATGTATACATACAGCTGATACACTTCATTGTGCAGCAGAAACACAACACTGTAAAGCAATTATACTCCAATAAAAACAAAAAGCACTGAGTTTCTTGGTTGATACTCTTGTTTTTCTTTTAAGAAGTATGCCTCTTTCTGGACTCAACACTAGGGAAGGATGCATTTTCAAAAAAATTTAAATTAAGCAAATTCCCACTAGCATCCTATCCTACACCTTTTAAAAAATAACAGAATGCCTATCAAGACAAAAAATAAGAAGGGTGTACCTTGAGGATTTTGATAGATGATGTTATTATTCTTTCAAACATTCCAGTTCCCCTTTCTGTGGTATTCTTCCCTACAGGATTATATGTCACTGTCCATGACATCAGGCTTAACAGAGTAAGCTTTGGTCCATCAAATGCAAGTGAAAGTTATGCTTGTCACTTACAAGCAGAAGTTTAAGAGCCAGCATGAAGTTCACTGGGGACCACTTCCCTCTTCCATGAGCCTGGCAATGCCCCATATAGAGGCTTCATTGTCATTCTTGGTCTCACAATGAAGATATAGAGCAAGAGCCTCAACTGACCAGTGATGGAAATGTAAATTGAGCAAGAAATAAACCTTTATTGATAGGAGCCACTTGGATTTGGAGGTCATTTTTTATCATAGTATAATTGAGCCAAGCTGACTGATGTAGGTGTAGTACTAAAAATGTCAACCCTTTTAAAGTCTAGGAGTCAGTAAGCAAGTCCATCTGAAGCAAACCTTTCTGTTCAGGGTGGGTAAATATAAAAGGATCCTCTTGCTTATGCAAAAATAAGCTGGATGGCATTGTCTGGGTTAGGGATGTGGCAAATTGCCTTGAGTAATAAGTATATTGGTTAAAGAAGTATAGATTCTTCTATGATAACAAGTACACCCCCAAATCTCAAGACTTCACAAAATAAAGATGTATTTCTCATGCTTCCAAGAGACCATGCAGACTGACTACTTTCCTATTAATAGGTGACTTTCCTCTAAGCAGTGACTCAGGGCTCAGACTATTCCCTACTCTTGGCTTTACCATCTTGGAATCCTTTACTTTCAGCCAGGCAGATAAAGGAAACCTGGGGACAATAGGGCATGTGGGCCCACATTCTCTGTATTTCTCATCATAGTTGCCACCTTGAAGCAAGGAAGGCTGGAAAATGAAGTCTTCCTATATGAATCGGAGGAAAATGGTTTTATGAATGATTACATTTTGTCCACCACAATGAAGCACTATCTTCATAGGAGAAAAGTATTAAAGAGATGTGAATTTTCTGCGGCTTTAAAAGAGTGCTACCATTTGGGTGATAATGGTCACCAGAAAAGGTGGAGAATGTTGACTCTCTCTTCACAGTAGTTATTAAACCCAACTAAACCGCTCAGTGTTGGTCCGTTTCTGCCCCTGGTTGTCTGTGTGTGTGAAACAAAAGAACTTTCTGCTAGAGCCGGATCCAAAAGATGCCAAGTGCAGGTGAACCACTGCATAAAATGGAGGTGTCAGGACCACCAAGGGTACCACTGCTTTCGTGGACAAGCCCTGCTGGAGAGAGGTGGAGGGCTGATCTTCCACAGTCCCCAGTGGTGGTAAGCAAGGAACTGACCAGACCCCAATTCGGTGTTTACATAGTGTTAACCCTGAAGTTACTAGGCAGTTTAAGTAAGCGAACCTCAAGAGAAATTTTGGCTTCCTTGCTGAGAAAGTGTGTAGCAGTTCAAACAAATAGTTAGAGAGCAAAAAGATGTCTCATGTTTGAAAAACAAGTTTGTTGAGCAATTCATTCCGATTAACTGAAGAGAAAGATGATAGGAAAATACTAAGGAGAGGAAGGAGAGCTTCAGAATGGAAGAAAGTGAACATGAAAAAGTAAGTAATTCACTTATATTAATTTTGGTTTTTCTGGGATTTCCCTGGAGGTCCAGTGGTTAAGACTTCACCTTTCAGTGCAGAGGGTGCGAGTTCGATTCCTGGTCATAGAGCTAAGATCCCACATACCCGGAAGCCAAAAAACCCCCAAAATCAGAACATAAACAACAGAAACAATATTGTAACTAATTAGATAATGATTTTAAAATAGTCCATCAAAAAAAATCTTAAAAAAGAACTTTTTTTGCTGTTGTTGTTCTTCAATCAATAGCCCCCAGCCCTGTAGCAATGCTAGCCAGGTACGTTAGCTGGCCAGGACAGCAATTACTGAGACAGGGATAGTTTTCTGTGATTCTCAAGTGATTCCACTTTAGAAATTCAGAGTCTAGAGAACAGAGCAGCGTTTCTGCTCTGTGTATTGAGCCACGGCACAGGTAAGAGGATACCCTTCCAGCGTGTGCTTAAAGCACTGTGGGGGTGTTTGACCTAACTTCTTACATAAACAGGATCTACATGTGAGAACACTTTCAAAGTGTGCACATGGAGCTGCGCTAGAGACACAGCAGCAGGTGGGCAGCCAGCCAACCACTCACAGGGAACTGGAACTGACAACCTTCTGAAGCCTGTGGGGCTCCTCACAACCACCCCCACTTGCTCAGCTCACTCAGACACAAACTTAATGAGATGCCTCTCACCTGTGGGCCACCCCTACACAAACCCCAACTGCACATCTGATCTAATCTGCGGAGGCCTTTCATATAGAGAACACACTTGCTCAAACACCCCTCCCTCATGGGAAAATGGCATCTCTGCTCAACAGCACAATTTTCTCTTGGGAACTCACAGATCATCTGCTCTCACTAAAACGATGGAATCATGGACTTGTTAAGAAAGATGCTCAACATCACTCATTATCAGAGAAATGCAAATCAAAACCACAATGAGGTACCACTTTACACCAGTCAGAATGGCTGCCATCCAAAAGTCTACAAGCAATAAATGCTGGAGAGGATGTAGAGAAAAGGGAACCCTCTTACACTGTTGGTGGGAATGCAAACTAGTACAACCACTATGGAAAACAGTGTGGAGGTTCCTTAAAAAACTGCAAATAGAACTGCCATATGACCTAGCAATCCCACTGCTGGGCATACACACCGAGGAAATCAGAATTGAAAGAGACAAGTGTACCCCAATGTTCATCGCCGCATTGTTTACAATAGCCAGGACATGGAAGCAACCTAGATGCCCATCAACTGACGAATGGATAAGAAAGCTGTGGTACATATACACAATGGAATATTACTCAGCATTAAAAAAAAAAATTCATTTGAATGAGTTCTACTCAGGTGGACGGAACTGGAGCCTATTATCCAGAGTGAAGTGAGCCAGAAGGAAAAACAACAATACAGTATACTAACCCATATATATGGGATTTAGAAAGATGGCAGCGAGAACCCTGCATACGAGACAGCAAAAGAAACGCAGACGTATAGAACAGACTCGTGGACTCTGTGGAAGAGGGCAAGGGTGGGATGATATGGAAGAATGGCATCAAAACATGTTAATTATCATATGTGAAATCAATCACCAGCCCAGGGTTGATGCTCGGGGCTGCTGCACCGAGATGTCCCAGGGGGAGGGAGTCGGGAGGGAGGAGGGAGGGGGGTTCTGGAGGGGGAGCATATGTATACCCATGGCGGATTCATGTCAATGTATGGCAAAACCAACACAATAAAGTAAAGAAAATTTAAAAAAAAAAAAGAAAGAAAGAAAGCCAACTGCCATCTCTGGTCATCAAATCAACTGTCTGACTCAATGGAGCTACGAGTATTGTGATCACCCTGTTCTACCCCCGGCCTTCATCTGCCCGTGATGGAGAGCAATTTGAGTGTCTTTGACATCCTCAATCCCTGAACTTTGTTGACATGGGCTCCAAACCCCTAACTCTTAACTTTCCCTGGTATCCCAGGGTTTCCTGTTACGCTGAATAGATGCCAACCTCTCTCACTACAGCCTCTGTTCTTATGATCATTATACTGCTCAGCACACATTGACCACTTGGCGGTGGGTTCTTGCTCCCACCAGAGCTAAGAGACCAGCCATTGGCAGCTGCAAATCTCGCCATTGTGACTTCTACTTCCAAACTCCTGTCATTAACAATTTATTACCCCAGCAGCTCAGAGTCAATCCCCAAAGAAGGCCTGATATTTTAATTCACAGAGTTCTTTACCAAAGAACCAGGAACATGTTTCCCAGCATGTGGTCAGGATGCAGACAGTAGCACCATTTTGAGATCAACCCCAAAGTGATCTTCCTTGACACCCTTGGTAAATAGTGTCCCTTTGGGCTTCCCTGTTGGCTCAATGGTAAAGAATCTGCCTGCAATGCAGGAGACCCAGGTTCAGTCCCTGGGTTAGGAAGATCCCCTGGAGAAGGGAATGGCTGTCCACTTCTGTATTCTTGCCTAGAGAATTCAATGGATAGAGAAGCCTGGTGGGCGCTAGTCCACGAGGTTGCAAAGAGTTGGACATGACTGAGCAACTTACACTTAACACTTTACATTGTCCCAGGCAATGTTTTAAGCCCTAGGGATGAATGGATGAATAAGACACTATCCTTGTCCTAAGAGAGTTCTCTGCTTCTGTGTTGCTCTTGCCTAAACATGGTAGGCATTCACGCCAAAAAGCAGGCAGCTTCTTGAGCAAGCATGGTGTTATAGATGCTGTAGATTACAGCACAAAGGACAGTTCTTGGTAAACCATAATTGTTGGAAAGAACCAAGGAATTCCCCAGCTGGGATTAGGGGTAGCACCTTCTGTAGCCTTACTGTGGATTATTTTGATTGAGTCTAAAGGAAAGGGAAAAATAGACTGTTCATTTGGTTATTTGGTTTTCCCTTCTAACAAGCTGCCAGATCATTACTTTCATGAAGCATTTGCTGTCCCAAGGCAGCTATGCTTTCTGTAAAGCACCCTAGAAAGTGATAAATAAAGATAAATCTAACTGCAAACAAAATAAAGATCTCATGAAATAAAAGCCAAAAAAATTGCTGAAATAATTACATTGTATTAGCAAACAAGTATATAACCTAGAACAACAAAGGTTGAAAGCAAATCATTTATTAAGTTAATAACATGCAAAAGATTTACAGTAGTTTAGTCCTAACAATGCCCTGGGGTTCTTTGTTACAAAAAACACCTAGGTTCTTAAGAAATTTCCCAAGATCAACAACTCTGAGCCAAGAAGAAAATCTCACTTTTATCATTTATGCATATTATAAATCTGGGAAATACTCAAGGGTGAACTGGATCTAAAACCTTTCACATCTCTTCCTTCCTCCCATCTTCTAAAGATATAGGTCTTATGGAAATAAGCATGTTTGGAAGGATGTGGCTGTGGGTGGATTTGAGTAACCCTGAAGGTTTGTTTTTCTGAAGGCATCTGAATATGCCAGTGTTTTCCTAAACTGAGTGAGAATCAAGAAGAGCTGATTCACGTGAATGCATGGCAAAAACCACCACAATATTATAAAGTAATTAGCCTCCAATTAGAATAAATAAACTAATTTTTAAAAATTAAAAAAAAAGAAGAGCTATGAATATAGCTAGGAGGAAAGAGGGTGGTGCTGATTAATCCTGGCAAGACAAAGATTTCTCAAGCCTATGAAATGTCCTTGGACTACTGATCTTTGAAATTCAGCTACAGGTCACCCTATTGTCCTACTTAGAACTTATCTACTGCTACTAAATGATTCTCCCTAGCCAATATGGGCTCTCTGTTAGGTCATATCTAAGCTTCCCCTATTACCGTTTCTCTGCTCCCTCACCACAGGTTTCTTCCATTTAATACAGAACACCCTACCTTCTATTATAAGATAAAGGTCAGAGTCAAAACCAAAAAGTTTCACAAAAACAATAACCGCCTTGCTCCCCACAACCTCTATCTACCCTATAACCTCCCCAAAGGGAAAAATGCAAGAAGGGAGCTTGGTTTGAATGGAAATTGATTAAACTCTTTTTTCCAGTTTCAACACTATTTAAAAAAAAAAAACTCTTGGTTTCTAGTGACCTTTCAAATACAGAATAAATTAAATGTTGAAGTTGTTATAGTTGAAAAACCTAAATTTAAAAGTCATCTAACAATGCCGCCAACTCTTATTTATGCGGCCATCCAAGACCCTGAAAATGCAAAGATTTCTTGCCTGCTACTGGTTTTGTCATACCTTGCCAGGGATGATGATGCATTTTAAATAATGAAAGAACTATCCCAGATACCTGGATCTACAGCTGAACACAGTTCACATGTTACACACACACACACACACATACACAATCAGATTCTACTGCCCACCCTGAGGGATAAAATATTTTTTAACTACTCAAATAAAATGGCACAAGCACCTAAGTTTCAAACTGAGGAAATTCTTCACCCATAGAACAGAGATAAGAAATAATGTTGATTTCCTGCCTACTCTGCAGCCTGATTCTCCTTACCCTCAACTACCTGACTCTCACTACCTGACTGACACTCCACTCCAAAACTGTCTTGCTCATGCTAAATACCAACTTCCTATTTTTATTTAGCTTTAAGCTAAATCACCACTAGAAACTGTCATGTGTAACAGAAGTTTAATGAAAATTTAGGAGGGAGTCCAGCAAAGCTGGGAACCATGTAGAAATAAGAGTCACTCCTGTTCTAAAGTTCCTTGATCACATCCACTACATACTAAGGATTTCCTCAGCCCCCTACTGGATAACCCCTACATCTGTGTCCCCCCTCCCTCCATCTTTCATTTTCAGAAACTCTCTTCCAGGCTACCCACAGATCAGGCTATCCCCTCACTTGGTTTTTCAGAGTAATTAACCTTTCCCTTTGTTTTCCCCTCTCTCCCCAGGACACTCACGAAAAAGGCCTCCAAGGTAATTTTTCTAAGACACTGTTTACCAAAGATAGACTTCTGCTATGCCACGGAGGTTAGAGGTGGCTGTAGCTGGTTTTTGCCTTGAATAACATTCTTTTTCCTTTTTTACCACACACATATAGCCACAAGCATTAAAAACATGTGTGTGTGTGTGTGTGTGTGTGTGTGTGTGTATGTTAAACATATATTCATCTATTAAAGATATTGTCCTTGACAAGTAGAATTTAACAAGTGAAAATCACAGTCATGTCTGACTCTTTGCAACTCCATGGATAGTCCATGAAATTCTCCAGGCCAGAATACTGGGTTGGGTAACCTCTCCCTTCTTGAAGGGATCTTCCCAACCCAGAGATTGAACCCGATCTCCCACATCATAGGCAGATGCTTTACCAGCTGAGCTACACGGGAAGCCCAAGAATATTGGAGTGGATAGCCTATCCCTTCTCCAGGGGATCTTCCCAACCCAGGAATCAAACCAGGGTCTCCTGCATTGCAGGTGGATTCTTTACCAACTGAGCTATGAGGGAAGCAGAATTTAACAAAGTTGGGAGCTTTTGTTTTCTTATAATGTGTGTCATGTGTATGTTGTATAGTATTTTTAATGATTAGGTCCTATTTTACAATTAAATAAGGAAAAACATTGTTAATAGAAACTGAAATCTTGGAGTAATCCTTCTTCTTTGGTTTCCCCACATCCTATCCATCTGTAAGGCCACCTCCAAAATGTCACATCTCATCCACTTCTCTCTTTCTCCACGGCCACCCTCATTTGCAACCCACTACCTTCCAACCTGGATACCACAATAGCTTCCTAAAAAGTCTTCATACTTTCACTCTTACAATTCATTCCCTGCACAGGAGAGAGATTTTTAAAGCATACCATGACACTTCCCTGCTTAAAATTCTTTGAAAGCTTCCTAAGAAAACCCAAACTCTTTCCTAAGGCGTTGCAGGACCTAGTGGTCGCCTCCTTTCTACCCTCATGTCTGGCCATGCTCCCTCTTGTTCACTGTGCTCTAAGCATGTTAGCTGAAGCACAAATTCATTCCTTGCTTAACCTGCTTCTTGGGACCGGTGTCTTCTCTACGTGTCTTAGCATCAATGGTACCTCCTCAGCAGGCACTCCCGAAGCACACTATCTGAAATAAGTCATGACATTATTCTCTATCGAGGTACTAATAACACCTCTAACCTACTTAATTACTCATTTATCTGTACCTCCAATGGGATGCAAGTCCCCTGGGGCAAAGACCACATTTTGTTTTGTTCTCTGTTGTATCCTCTACAGATTAATATAACATGTGGCTAAGAGCAATGTATGGATGAATAAATGAATGAATCACCTTCTCTTTGGAAATTGTAGTGCAAGAAACTTTACATATAGGCATAAAAATACAACTTGCACTTTTCAGGATCTTACCCTCAAACAGGAGGAGTAAGACTTGTGAATAAATAATGACAAAATATTATAAGAACTCAAAAGAGGAAAAAATGCTTTTAATAGTTAAGATAATCAAAGGCTTTGTAGATGAGTGGGAAGTTGAGATGATGGATACTGAGGGATGGGTAAGATCTTAAAGGATGGAAACTGCAATATTCCACATAGAATGAGGAAAGATACAATGCATAAAATACAAAGCACACCTGGGAGATGATATGGAGCGGTTTTACTAGAGGAGGTTTGTGTAGTGTGAGTTTAGTGGGGAAAGGCAGATTGCGATCAGATGTTTGAAAATCATGAATACCAGAATAGGAAGTTTAAACGCTCAGTTTTTCAAAAGGATACTGACATGATGACAGTAAATTTAAGCCAAGGGCATCTTGCAGTGGCATATGAGACCAATTAGAAGGTATGCTCATTTATTAGGGCTTCCCAGGTTGTGCTAGTGGTAAAGAACCTGCCTGCCAATGCAGGAGATGCTAGATAAATGGGTTTGACCCCTGGGTCAGAAAGATCCTCTGGAGAAGGGAAAGGCTACTCACCCCAGTATTCTAACCTGGAGAATTCCATGGACAGAGGAACCTGAAGGGCTATGTTTCATGGGATTGCAAAGAGTCGGTCTCAACTGAAGTGAATACACATGCGTGCCATAAAAGGGTATCACATTTATGAGGGATGGATTTCATAATGGAAATTTGTTTTTTTCAGAGTTGTAGCGGCTCAGAGTCCAGGGTCAAGGTTTGGGCAGGTTTGGCTGCCTTCTTGCTGTGTCCTCACATGGTTGCCTCTCTGTGCATACAAGGGATGGGCTGTTCTCTGTGTGTTCTAATCGCCTCTTATTAGGACATCAGTCCCACTAGATTGAGGCCCACCCTAATGACCTCATTTTAACTTAGTCACTTCTTTAAAGGCATTATTTCCAAATGCAGTCACATTCTTAGATGCTGAGCATTGGGACCTTAACATACAAATTTTAAGAGGAAAATAATTATCCATGAAGTGAAGTGAAAACCACTCAATTGTGTCCCACTCTTTGTGACCCCATGGACTATACAGGCCAGAATACTGGAGTGGAGCTGAGCCACAAGGGAAGCCACAAGGAATTGTCCATAGCAGAAGGTAAGGGAGAGAGGATAATACGGGGGAATGAATGTCAAGATGTCTCATCTTTCCTTTCTTAACGTCATGAGGACCCCTTGTTGATCATGAGGAAATTTTGGAGAGGTCTTGTGTATATTCAAGTATAAAAGAAACCCTATAAATTTTTTTGTATAAAAGCCAAGTTTTTTAAAATTTACCCTTTAATTTTTTTTAATTGGAGGATAGTTGCTCTTTAATGTTGTGTTGATTTCTGCCATACAACGATGTTAACCAACCTTAAGTATGGTTGTCACAGAACACCAAAAAACCCTATCATTTTGATGTAAAGAAATCCAAGATGATGGTTTCTGATTAGTAAACTTTCTCCTCCTTCCTTTGTACAATGAAATTCTTACAAAAGTTGAAGTCAAATTTTAAAATTCTAAATCTTTATATGAAGACCCTGAGGGGAAAATCTTTCCATGGCCTAGTATCAGGAATGGTTACTTTCCTCGTCCTTTCCTTCTAGGGATTGACTGTTCCCTAGGGAATCCTACACATTTTGTAAATAATCATTTTCACTTTCCTGGTTAGTTCCTAGACAGGCCCAACTCCAACAAATGTAGTAAACTTTATAGCATAAATGTTAACATTCTAAGTTCACTCCTGGATTCATCTAGTATCCCCCACACTTCTTTTCCCAATGTCTCCTTTGTCTTATGCATTTACTTTTTTTCATTCTGTAAGATTTCTAAAGTAGTCTTTCCACCCAGGTTGGGTATTTTTTTTTTTTAAATAAGCACTGAATTTTTTTTAGAAAAGGCAAAATCTTACATTAAATTTAGTAATTTTATTTCATAATGGAAGCCTTGAAAATTTTGGTTCTCACTAGATGTTTGTCCATAGCCATAAAACTAACAACAAATTGATAGGAACAAAGTGGGAGAGAGGAAAAAGTGAAGATTCTCTTATTCTAGGAACCTATGTCTAATGGTCAGATTCTTTCCCACTCCTCAGAGCAGCTGGTTACTATAGTCTCTATATCCTCAGCTACTGACTCCAATCACACTCTAAATCTCCTCTCTTCATGGTCCCTCACTATCAAGCCTGTGTTCATTTCTCTGGATTCCTTTAGCCAGCAGGTATCTCTCTTGGTCAGAGTTTGGGGCCCAAACCTGGGTAGTGGTCGCTTGGGTGACATACAAGTGAATACTACAAAAGCATCAGCTCACATGTGACTGTACCTAAACTTTAGACACATCCTGTCTGATACTGGAGACTGTTTTACCATTATATCTTGTCTCTCCAAGTAGATCATCGATCTGAAGGGAAGACATTATCTTCCTTTTTATGAGCCTCTCAACTACATCACAGTGCTAAGTACATAGGAGTTCATCACTAAACACTTGTTAGTATAAATGAATTCAGTGCCTCTAAAAAGGGTAGAAATAGCAACAGTTTAAGGAGAAAGGGAAGCTGCAGGTCTAAGACTCCGTTAACTGTGTCTGCCTGGGGGCTTTACCAAGAGACCAGAATAGACCACGTGGGGCTGACCACAGGATACTTAAAAGAGAGGAATTGCTTGGGAGGAAGGAAGAGAGTTGTCACTTTCAATGTTACTTGGAGAAATATTCAGCCTCAAACAAGGAAAACTGGAAGTCAAAAAGAGTTATAGGCTAGAAAGGTAGGGAGAACATACAGGAAAAATAAAACCAATGGGGAGAAGACGCACATTAAGTGAGCACCAGAGCCAGGCACAATGCTAAATGTTTTACACGTACTAGTTAATCTTCGCAACTAACTGTGGGGTAGGGACATAAGGAAACAGGCTATAAGAAAATAACAAATTCCCTAAAGTCACATAGCTTATGATTTACAGAGCAGAGAGCTGAGCTCAACCTATCTGATAAGAAAGTCCAAGCTCTTGATTCAATACCATGCATTGGACAATCAACATGAGGGGTTCAGACTGAGATGTAAATGGTAGGTTATTATTAAGTCAACAGAGAAGAAAATTAAAAGAATGGCGTGAACGCAAGGCAGAAGTTTCAGGATAAAAAGTCCTGAGCACCAGGCCTGTGTGATATCACATGCGTCGCAATGGTATGGGTTTACTTCTGAAAAGACACCAATTACCCCTACAATGTCCACTTTATTCCATGAAATTTGACATTTACATGTTCTTCTGAGTCCCTATGATAATTCATTTTAAGATATCATAGTTAAGAGAACTTAACTTTTCTTACTAAAATAAAATCTCCCTGTCTTCCTCTTTCATAACATTGTAACTGGACACTCCCAGAAAACCAAGAAAACTGCTTATTTGTATAACACACCTAGTTTTAAAAAGACAATCCCTTAAGAAATTGCATAGACAAGCCACAAATGGGAAGAAAATGTTTTCAAAACAAATATCTAGCAAAGGAATTATATCCATAATTTATAAATAACTCTTAAAACTCAACAATAAGAAAATAAACATTTTGATTAATTACTAAATATTTTGAGATTCCATTTTAAAATGGGCAGAAGCTCTGAACAAACATTTTACTGAAGGAGCTATATGGGGGCAAGTAAGTATACGGAAATATGCTCAGCATCACATGTCATTAGAAAATTGCAAATCATATCAACAGTGAGGTACCATAACATAAAATTAGAATGGTGAAAATCCAAATCAATGTCAATTAGGATGTGGTGCAACGAGAACTCTCATTCATTGCTGAAGGGAATATAGCTTGGCAATTTCCTACAAAACCAAACAGTCTTACCATAGGATCCAGCAATTGTGCCCCTTGGTATTTATTCAAATGAGTTGAAAACTTCAGTTCAGTTCAGTTGCTCAGTCGTGTCGGACTCTTTGCAACCTCATGAATCACAGCACGCCAGGCCTCCCTGTCCATCACCAACTCCTGGAGTTTACCCAAAATCATGTCCATTGAGTCAGTGATGCCATCCAAAATCACTACAGATGGTGACTGCAGCTATGAAATTAAAAGACGCTTACTCCTTGGAAGGAAAGTTATGACCAACCTAGATAGCATATTGAAAAGCAGAGACATTACTTTGCTAACAAAGGTCCATCTAGTCAAGGCTATGGTTTTTCCAGTAGTCATGTATGGATGTGAGAGTTGGACTATAAAGAAAGCTGAGGGCCAAAGAATCGATGCTTTTGAACTGTGGTGTTGGAGAAGACTCTTGAGGGTCCCTTGGCCAGCAAAGAGATCCAACCAGTCAATTCTAAAGGAAATCAGTCCTGGGTGTTCATTGGAATGACTGATGTTGAAGATGAAACTCCAAACTTATGCACACCCAAAAACCCACACATGAACATTTATAGCAGTTTTACTCCTAAGTGCCACAGCCAAGATGTCCATCAATAAGTGAACAAAGTATGATACATTCATAAAATAAATGGAAATGAGCTACTAAGCCATGGAAAGACCTTAAGTGCATACTGCTAAGTGAAAAAGCCAGTCTGAAAAGACTACATACTATATCACTCCAACTACATGACATTTGAGAAAAATGCAAAACTAGAGAGACAGTAAAAACACAGTCTCTACCGGTTGTCAATTCTCCCTAAATTACAAGCTGCCAGGAATTCAAGGAGAAGAAGGGAGGGATGATTAGGCATGCACACACATGCAGAGTTTCTCTCGTTCTTCACATCTTGCATTGCTGGGGAGGATTTGCTACAACTGGTAAACCCATATTGATATATATCACTATTAATTAAAGTCAGTAGTTCACATTATGGTTCCCTCTTTGTGTTGTCCAGTCCTATGGCTTTTGACAAATGCATAATGTCCTATATCCACCTAATGGCATTGTATTGAATAGTTCTATCATCTTAAAATTTCTCTGCATGTGTGTGCATGTGAGAAGAGGGAGCAGTATGGCAACTCTACATTTTTCTGTAAACCTCTATGTCTATTAACTTAAAGAGGAAAAGAAAAATGAAACCTAAATATATCTGTCTACTAGGCTCAATAGCTAATGGCATGAAAAACTGAAGCTGTCAATTTGTATATATGGACATTCTGGTAAACTTGGGCAAATTTCAATTTTCCTTTGTCCTTTGAGATTGTGTTTTACATTTGAAAAAACCCTTAATGCTATTTGTTGCTTTAAAATGCTGCTTATGATGAATGCATCCTTTTTTATACACAGTGAATCTACCAAAATTAACTTTTGTCTTATTCCAGATTAGTAGAAATTTTAGTGCTTCAAGTAGTTTTATGGGTACTTTGGTACCTCAGGTGGTTAAGAATCTGCCTGCAATGCAAGAGACCCAGGTTTGATCCCTGGGTGAGGAAGTTCCCCTGAAGAAGGGAATAGCAACCACTCCAGTATTCCTACCTGGAGAATTCCATGGACAGAGGAGCCTGGCAAGCTATAGTCACAAAGAGTCAGACAGGACTGAGCAACTGTCACTTCACTTCAATTCACTTCAAGTAGTTTTAAGACAGAAATCACATTCTGATTCACAATCATGTGAATTGTTCTTCTCTGAAGAGAATTCATTTTGTTCTTAGAGAAATACCATTTCTGAAAATCATCTCATTTCATCCTCATCCATCAAATGTGTCATTAGGGTTCAGGAACTAATTACCTTTGTAGTACCAAGACAAAGAAAAATGAAAAAAAATGAACAATGATCACATATCTCCATTATAAATTAAGTAAATTGGAGACAAATTCCAAACACTCTTTCCCAAGACACACAGAAAGAGTAAAACTCTAATATACCTACTGGAGAATTATCATCGACTTGTGATGACTTGATGTGGTTTCATACAAGGCGAGGAAGAGTCATTGGGCTGGGTGTTTGTAAAAACAGGGAAGAAAGAAGAGGAAGCAACAAAACTCCTGGAAAGCTGTGACTCGAGTGGGGAGTGAAACTCGAGGGGTGCTGGGACTCTGGGGAATTTCCTCCAAGGTTGGAAAGCAAAACACCGAGAGGACATCAAATCCTTGGGTGACAACACACTCAAGTCAAAAGCTTAAGTTAGAAAAGAGTGCTTGTATAGGACCGAAATATTTGTGCTCAAAGAGTCCTGTCCTTGACAATTCACTTCTTTGGACAGCTTTCCACTAATGGTAGATGCTTCCTTCCTGGTTCATGGTGATGTTCTCAGCTGTATGTAGTTACATGATAAAAATGGAGATTGCAATTCAACATTCCATCGAAAGGTAAAGTTCTGTGGAACCATTTGAATGGAGACTGTCAATCCCTTTCATAGTTTGAATCCATTCTAACAGGTCCCGGTGAGATGATCAACTCCTCTCTGAAGCCAAGAATCCAACTAAGCAAAATATCAAGAGCTCCACCCTAAGAATCATAAGCCTCTGCATCATTCCTGTGAAAAGGAGGAGCTACATAACAACTGTCTCTCCTCAGCCTTCCAGCAATGCCCTTGACTCAGTTCCTGGGCTTCCCAGGTGGCACAGTGGTAAAGAACCCACCTGCCAATGCAGGAGATGCAAGAGACTCGGATTCCATCTCTGGGTCTGGAAGATCCCTGGAGGAGGAAATGGCAACCCACTTCAGTAATTTTGCCTGGAAAAATTCCATGGACAGAGGAGCCTAGGAGGCTACAGTCAATGGGGTCGAAAGAGTTGGACACGGCTGAGCAGGCACACACACGCTGACTCTGCTCCTACATCCCCATCAGGTAGCCAGTCTATCCGCCTCCCACTCAGACCTCTGGGTACTCAAGTTTCTCCACTTTCTCCTCCTCAGACCTCTGTCTCCTAGGACTCTATATTTTAACCAGCTGACTAGGATCTACTGGATGTCTAGGTACTGCCAGGCATCTCCCCCAAATTCTTTGTGTTCATTTTGAAATAAGGAGATATGAAATAATCAAGGGCAAATAAAATTTACTCAATACATACATGTATTTTAAAGATATTTATTTATTCCTTTATTTGGCTGTGCCAGGTCTCACTTGTAGCACGTGGGGTCTTTTAGTTACAGCAATGTGAATTCCTAGCATGTAGAATCCAGTTCCCTGGCCAAGGATCAAACCCCAGCCCCAAGCACTGGGAGTGCAGAGTCTTAGCCACTGGATCACCAAGGAAGTCTCCTCAATAAATACTAAGCAGCAAACTGGGAAGAGGTAAAATAGGGAATGCAAGGGCTAAAAAATAATCTAAACTGATAGTTCTCAAAATGGAAAAGCATCAGAATCACTTTGAAAACATCTCTCAATCTTTTCAGCATCATCCCAGACTCGGTGAATAAAAACGGCAGATAGTGGAGAGAGGAGTGCAATTTTAACAAAGTTCCACAAGTGATTGATTTGCAACTGTGTTTAAATGCAGATAGAATTTTTAGCTGAGCCAAAGCATTTATTTTTGCACCTATTTTTCTTTATGTTCATTTGGAAATAAGGTTTGAAACAATCAGGTACAAAGAAATGAAGGCTACTAAATGCATATGATGTAATGAAGTATCATTTCTGTGCATTTTTTAATTAAACATGTTTTCTTTTTGTCTCAGAAAAACAGTGCTTCTAAAACTTTCTTTTTAAAAAAAATATGAGAATACATTAAGAAATACATACATTAAGAAATCAATTCACCCAAGCACACAGAGAACTTCTAAGTTAATTCTATAGTTAATCTATCATGAACTCTTCTTTAAGATTTTATTGCTCTAATATTTCTGGCATTCAGAAGTACAAAACAGCCAACAATCAATTTTTTAGGGTATTAGTCTGAGTATTAATAGTCTCATACAACGAACACATATATGTTCGAACAGAAGGTTTGGAAATTGAACTGAATCTGGATTGATCCCCCAGAAGTTTAGTTTTGTCAGTAGGCTTTTCCTCCTAAAAATGAAACATCTCCAGAAATGAGTTAATTGATAATTAAGTTGTATACTTATTCATAAGAATTTGCTGCCAATGAACTTCAGAATAAAGCTGCCATATATATTGAGGCATGAGGGTGGGTAGAAGTCAGCTGGCACAGGGTCTCTGGGGGCTGTCCCCCACAGATGTTTTGACACCCTATTAAACATTCTGAAAATCCCACAGGGCTTTAAGCCCCCTATATGGTCTGATCCTAGTCAGAGGTGGGTTTACTGGCGTCACCCAGACAAAAAAGGCAGATTCTGTGTGGGCGTAGGGGTAATTGACAAGCATGACTGAAGACTTGGGGGGCTGAGTAGTTAAAGCTGTGGTTTAGCTAACAATTTCAGTTTTGAGTTGTTGGGGGCCCCATAAGAGCTAGCAAAGACTAGCTCTCTTAGGGGAAGGAATCTGCCAGGCATCAGTTCTAAAGACCTCCCACCAGAACCCTCAGATCCCCTAACAAGCAGGAAATGCTCTAGCAGCAATGGGTAGTGCCTCAGAGTCACTGACCAATTTCTTAAAGGCCACATTTTAAGAGTTGGAGTCAGTCTTCTTGAACATTTTCTAATTCTCAATCTAAGTTTTCTTTTCCCTCACAGCTAATGAAGGTAACCAGAAAAAGTCTGTGCAACTTCTAACACTTATTTATTGGAGTACATTGAGTTGTTAATTTATAAGCACAAATAATCTGTCAGACTTTTATTCCATTTTCTAAGACCCTACTTAGGTTTCACCCACAGTCTAAAGCTTCCCCTGGCTAACCCCAGTAGCTAAACGATTGAATTATTTATGTATAGCTTTATTACTGAAAAACACATTGCATTACATTGGAACATACATCTATCTCCTTGAGGCAAAAGTCATGTTTTATTCATACAATATCTCACTTCCTTTGTTGGTTCTAAACTCAGTATTTCCTGGGAAAAATAAAATAAGATAGAAAAAGGGAACAAGGAGGGGAGAAAGAAAAATGAAGCAAAAAGAAATTGATTCTTTATCTCATATTCAAATAATTATTTCTACATAAGTTCAGTTCATTTTGTTCTCACACAAATAGTTACTGGAATGGATCAAAATACAGTTTCACACAGATCAGAGAAAGAGTAGGTCAACTTTTCTTCCCTTGAGTCCATACCTCAGTAGTAGTTTATGTCTTAGAAACACCTCAGATCACCATATCTGATAACTCTCTAATTCTTTCCTTAGGTTTTTTCCAGCCTAAAAGCCCCAAGGAATGGGTATCCAAGCAAATAGGAGTACAAAACTCTAGGTATAGCACCTGCTCAGTGAATACTTACTAAAGTCCTATAGGAATGCCTTGAAGAAAGAGACAATTATGCTGAAGGCAATTCTATTTTCTCTTGAGTTTAAAAAAAAAAAAAAAAGCACAGTCATCTGCTCTAGAATGACTGAAGGAAATTAAGCCTGGACTCAGGCTCCTCAAATCAGAGCTTTGGCTGGTGCTTTTCTAAGGAGAAATGAACTCACAGTGAATAAACAGCTGGTTTTAGCAGAACTGAATAAACATAGTTTTGGAAGAGAATTATCTTCAAAGGTTACTTTACTTTACTTTATGGACTTGTGTCTGTGCTTCTGAAGGACAACTAGATACAAATTTAGAATCTCATAACTCTAGCTCTATTATTGTTGACAGAAAACAAATGGCCGACTTAGTCATTTCCATTTGCTATGCTTCTGTTTCCTCATTTCTTCAAGAAGCATAATAATCTCTGCTGTATCTCAGCGTTGTTGTAATTCCAAACCAGTATATAATCTAATTCACAACAGTGTCTTCTAAAAGTTCTCTAACCCCAGTTCTTGGTACACAGACAATCTCCCCAAAAGTGTTTATGGAGTGGAGTGGGTCAGAATGAATTTTCTGCATTAATTTTCTGAGTTCAAAGCAACTTTATCATTCTTGGAGGTAGATGCTTTGATCAATGAGATGAAAAATATTCAGCTATACCTATCAGTTTTTCAAAGCTTGGGTCATTGGGAAAACTTATTTATTGTTGTTATTGTTACTATTTTTACCCACCAGATATTTCAGAGTTTTTCCCATGCCATGTTTTCACATCTGACATTGTTTCCATTTTCATATTTCATGATGAAATAAAGATGGCAGGAAGGAGACAAACATAACAGTGTCCAGAGTGTAAATCATTTCCAGTTCTAATTTTTTCCTTTCAGAGGGTCATTGAACTGTAACATGTGGCACTGGAGCAAAAGCATCACAGATGCAAATATAAAGATCCAAGTAAGTAAGAGATATTTGGGTTACTAACAGGACAAGCAACACAATTAATATTGTCATTATAGACTTGTACTGGACACACAAAGTACAAGTTCATTTAACACAATTGTAAAACAATAAATAATAGGCAACTGGAAGGCAGAGAAGCTGAAGGTAGGCCAGTGGGAGATAAAAAGAAATCCTCTGATAAATCAGGGATGATGATAGTAGTATAATGAAAATCATTGTGACTATCAAGAAAGAAGTTAATTTCCTGTCCTCAGAGAGGGTTAGGTGGACAATCACTACTGTAAAACCCATGTCCTCTCAGAGGACAGTATTAGGGCATCACTACCCATTCAACCCAGAACAGCATCCAGCTCCCAAAGTGGAACCACAGGAGACTACACCATAGCATTTAGCTGATATGATTGGGAAAACAAGTAGAGTACAATGACAGCAGAGGGGCTGAGTGGGAATTTTTCCAGACAGAAATAAGCCAAGAATCACCAGTATTGAATGACGATCTGTAATATGGTTGGGATCTGTTGTTTCATTTTTCAGATATTTCCATGAGTGCTTGGGGGAAAAAATAATGTTCCACTAATTACAGACAAAAAAGCTACCCAACTAGAGGAATACATACAGATGTTTCATAAAAGGGGATCACATACACACAAAGCTGAATTAGGTACAAATCAAGGAGCTCACAGTCTAAGATAGGAATTCTTAACCTGGTGTCTATAAACAGAATGAAGGGAAATCCACGAAATTGAATTGAAAATATATACATTATTATTTCCTCTAATTTCTAACTAACATTTTTCATTTCCTTAAGAATGTAGGCAATAAATTAACTCCAGAGGTATCAGCAGTAATTGAGACCTTGTCTCCTACTGAAATGAACTGTTTTCATCTTCTTTATAATCCTTACAGATACTATAAGCTACTAACAGATACACAAGATACACTTATGCTCATCACTGCTGAAGCTACAGTATTAATTAGAGTCACTGGTTAAGTTTATCTAATGCATTAATAAAGACGCATATATATTGCTATATATCCCACATACAGGATTTTTTAATATTTTGGTAACTATACTTCAATATAATTGGTTTCCCCTGTAAGGAAAGGAAAGTTCCTGCATACTTTATCTTACAGACTTTTAAATATTCTGAGAAGCGAATATGTGATGGCCAAACGGATTCATGTTACAGAAGATTAAGGACTCCCGGTCTGAAGAGAAGTCAGACAAGCACAGAGCTCCTGTGTCAGTCTGACATAAGTGTAGCGACTGTCTTTTGATGGAAGTCTGTTTTCTAACCTTCTTGCTGCTTCTCTGAAGCAATTGCCTTCCAATAAGTCCTTTTCCTGCTTATGTAATCTAGAGCTTATATCTATTAAGTGCAACCAAGACTCAGGTGGCACTATATTCAATATTTATATATTATGATTTTAATAAGTATATTTTATGGAAAATGCATAAATAGCTATCACCTGCTAATTCTTCTAAAATGTTAACAGTTTAATAAGTCTCCTTATTGAATCTAACATGCCCAAATAGATGCTACCCCCTACCTCAGAGCAACTACCAAATGACAGGCCTAATACCTAAAAAAAATATTGAATGACATATTGTCTTGAAAATTCAGCCCCATGAAGCGGCCGCCATATTTGTATACTTATAGATACAAACTGTTTGGAATGCCTCATCTTTCTCCACTATCAGCCTTTTCTCATAACTCACTTACTATCACCCAAATAACTTAACAAGGCAATAGGTAATAGTTGATGGATCAGTGATGCAGAATTCAAGAATAGTTCCATTTTGTTCTTCTCTTCAACTAAAAAGGATTTACTTACTGAGGAAAGAAATGCAACCTCCTGGATGTGGCACTCCCATAACCTGGATACTCCAGAGCAAAGTTAAACTGAGAATCTAGAACAGACATTGGGATGTTCTAGATGCCCACTGGGATCTGGTGGGAGTGGCTGTCTGGAGCACAGTGATAAGAAGTGTCTTGAGGCTACATCCCGGCTCAGTGTGAAAGAACACTACAATTAAGGAACAATACTTATCAAGGGCACAGAAGCAGTGACGTGACTGCTTCATATCTTCCTCCTAGCTTAACACACTTCCATGAAAGGTTAACCAAATGGAACCACAAAGAAAGAAGAAAGTCCTTTTGTCTATTGGCTCTTCACAAGTTCAACTTCAATTCTCAACAGGTATGCCAAGATTTCTTAGGATCTTTATGAGTGGTCCAATATCATGAGCTTGTTAGTAGACACAAGAATTAAAGATGTAATAATAGCAAATAATCCTCTTGGAAACCCTCCCCGTCATATTCCAGCTGATCAAATATAAATTTATTTGAGTCCGTCTATAGATCCTGAGCTCTTTAGCCATCGGCTTCACTCCAATGGATGAGTGAGAATAAAGAAAGACTTCAAACATTGGCAAATACTTGAAGATTCAAAACCAAATTGCTCTTTCTAGTTCACCTTGCTTACAGAGATGACACATACCCCTCCCAGAAACTAGTGACTACCTACAGTAGTAAACACTCTGGCACTGGTGGCTCTTGTGTTTCTTCTTTCTAGTCATATAGTCCTTTTCAGCAAGGGTCACTCTTACTCCCAAGAGGAAAGTCAACATGACTCACTTTCAGAAACTGAAAGTACACCATGTCCACATGAGCAGTGCTCTTACTATATAACCACAAACCACATCAGAAGAAGTAGTCAGCTGCTTAGGAAGGAGAAGAGGCAGTGGGCTGAACAAACGCATTCCCCATTTCAGACAGCCAGGCTTCTGGAGGACCACAGGTTCCCCTGCTAAGATATAGAACAGAGGGCAAATGTCAGCAACAAATGCAGCCAGGGTCCTTGGCTTCTGGTCACTGAATGCAGAGAAATGAGGACCTTCCCAAGGCCCCATTGTGAAGCAGTGAGGTTTGGGCCTCATCCTTCTTTCCACTTCCTGGGGCGTGTTCTTCTTCAATTCTATCCTCTTCCCGAACATCCAGCACTCTGTTACCTAACCTTGTGTTAGGGGATTTGGAGGGAGGATTTAAGGAAACAAGGCCTTGGTCTGGGTGGGATACTGTCAGGATTCTATGACTGCGTATCCTGATAATTCTTACCTAGAAGGTATGAGGAATGTGTGCTGTGTGTCAGTCACTCATTCGTGTCCGACCCTTTGCGACCCCATGGGTGTAGTCTGCCAAGCTCTTCTGTCCATGCAATTTTTCCCAGTAACAATACTTTAGTGGGTTGCCATTTCCTTCTCCAGAGGATCTTCCTGATCCAGGGGTCAAACAGAGGTCTCCAGCATTGCAGACAGACTTCTCTGTCTGAGCCACCAGAGAAGAAGGTATGAGGAATGAAACATGGCTAAACTTTAGTCAGCAAAGAAATATAACTCACTCACTCATATTCATCAGATTATTGGTATGTTTGGTCATTTTTGTGCTCACTTTTGACCATGCTCTCATTTGTATCTGTGTTCAGACCTGATTAACGAGCAATTTTTTTTTCACCTTGCCCACTGTGGTTGCAGACTGGCCTTGTCAGATACTGGGGTTGTGTGAAATTGCTTCTGCTCAACCAGAGACCACCACAGCCTAGCCAAGAGCACAGGGCCAGCTCCAGCAATTCCAAGGACTACCCGATAGAGCCAGACCAGCTCCTAGCTCTTAGTCAAAATAGGAGTGGGAATTCTCCCTAAATTCTGATCCTGTTGTATGACTTTAACCTTTCCCTCCACTTTTGGCTTAAAACTATTGGTTTCCACTCCCTTCCTTGAGACAATTCACTCTTTCAAAGTGGCATAAACTAATCGAAGAATTGATCTCAGCTAATAAGAGTTAAACCTTTGTCCCAAAGGAGTTGGAGGGATGTCCTGTACCTACCTTGTAACAGTGATCTTTCAGAGACAAAAGCTGACCCAGATGAGCCACAGTGGTGAACCTGGGCTAAACTGGAACAGAACACCTTCAGGGCTTCACCAGGTAAACTAGACAGACACCTGGTTCTTCTCCCAACATACAGGTCAGGCCCTGAATTTCATACCCACAATTGAACTTCCACATACTGACTCAGTGAGGTGCTCTCTTGTCGCGCCCCTGTTGGTTTCTCCAAGCATCTCTCCCCTCACAGAGAATCTCCTCTCATCTACCTGACCAATCTCTGCTAGTTCTTATATGGAGATGGTATTTTTGAACTCACATTGGAGCTTGACTTGCCAGATCTAATGAGTTGCTTTCACAATGAGGGCTGCTCTGAATAAGCCAACCCCTCTCTTTTCTCATTTACTTTTTTTTATTCAAGTACGGTTGATTTACAATGTTGTGTTAATTTCTGCTGTACATCAAAGTGACTTAGTTATGAGTGCACGTGCGTGCACACACACACACAGATATATATTCTTTTCCATCATATGCAAAGAATACTGAATATAGTTCCTTATGTTATACAGTAGGACCTTATTATTTATCCATTCTATATGTGATAGTTTGCATCTGCTAACTCTGTTGCAATATTCATATCAGATGAAACAGACTTTAAAACAAAGGCCGTAAAGATAAAGGACACTATATAATGATAAAAAGATCAACACAAGGGACTTCCCTGGTGGTCCAGTGGTTAAGACTCCATACTTCCAATGCAGGGTGCCCATGGTTTGATCCCTGGTCAAGGAACTAGGTCCCACATGCCACAACTAAAAGTTTACATGCCAAAACTAAAGACCCTACATACTTCAACAAAGATTCCACATGCTGTAACTTAGACTCGGTGCAGATAAATAAATAAACACTTTTAATAAAAAGAAAAAAGATCAGTGCAAGAAGAGGATTTTATACTCACCAACATATAGGCACCCAAATACATAAATAGAAACAGACATAAAGGGAGAAACTGGCAGGAATACAATAATAGCAGGAAACTTAAACACCCCACTGACATCAATGGACAGATCTTCAAGCCACCATCGCTTGCTTGTCTATATTCTGTGGTCTGAGTAGGACACTGAATTCTGTGCCTTCTCGTAATACTCTGCTGCCACCTGGTGAAAATTCATAACCAAATAGGACACAAGTCACCACTGACTTTCAACCTCTATACACGCTCACACAGACACACAAAGGAAGTATTTACTCCTGCGGGATAAGGGAAGCTGGAATTCCTAAGAACATCTTGTTGATTCTTCAATTTTGTCTGTAATTGGTTTTTAAGAGTAAACGCTACAGCAACATTCATATTAAAACACATACACAAATACCTATCTGCTTACCTTCTGCATGTATATTGGGCCATTTTAATCTTCAAGATAGCTCTATGAGATAATTAATTAAAATCACCACTTCACAGATAAGAAAACTAAGGCACAGAGAAGCTAAGTGATATCAACCAAAGTCAACTTGCTTATTAGGGGAAGAACTGACATAGAACCTCAGAGAGTATGGCTTCAGAATCTATTCTTTTCCGCTGTGACTTTCTGACTCTTACTATGCTACCTGGAGCTCTGATCATTGAAAAAGAAAAACGAAAGAAGCTTCCTATCTCTTTTCTGAACCTGCATCCTTTGCCTCTCCATCCTCCATTTCTCAGGCATCTTAGAGTCCTTGAACCAGATTCCCAGCTTCTGTGGACTCAGGGAACAAAGAATACTGATCACCCTTTGGGATTCACGAGCTATAATAAGGCATCAACAAGAGAAACACAAACCCCCAATTTTCCCCCAGTTCTAATTAATAAGAAATAGTAAGTGATTAAAATATATGTATAGATATATAAGTAAACTATCCTATTTTAAACACAACCTAGAAGCTTAAAGAACCAAGAGACTTAAAAAGAAAATTTTGAAGACCACAGTAACTTCTGAATGAGCACCAAAGAACCAGCAGGGTCACTGTTAAAACCTGCACTGATGTACCTGAGACATAAAGAGAACACCAGGAATACAGTGCTTTGCATGCCAGCCACCACTCTGAGTGACCAGTCTGATGGCTTTTACATAGAGGAGAAGGCAGAGGGCTGGGAGTAGGAGGTGGCTCAGGAAGGGCTGGGGGGAGTCACTCTGAGACATGCCGTTAGGAAACCTTTCCACATATGGACAGGAAAAATCAGCAAAAAGCAACTCCCTCCATGGACACGTATGAGCCATGACAGAGATCAGGAAAGGAACCTACAGAAGACTCTCAGGAAGAAGTGGCAGCCCAAGGGCCCACTCCAGCCCACAGATAGTTTTGTTTGGCTCACTCTGTGCTTCCTCAACTATGAATCAGTGCCAGCATTTTAAAAAGAAAAAAATCAGGAAATTTCATATAAATTTGCATTTCCGAACTCTCTTGAAAAATTGGAAGACTTAGTAATACCAGGTCCGGGTCACCACGTGATAACAAGCTTTCACCCAGGCCATTCAGACTGACCGCATCTGGCAGGGTGCCCACCCAGCCAAGGCACTCATTTCACTTCCCTCCCGGACCCTAGAGGATGTGAGTCTTGAGCTTCTGATCCAGCAGGAGCTGTCCAAGGCTCTGGGGCAGGCTGCTCCACCACAGAGGACTGTTGCTAAGCACTGCGAGCCCACCAACACCCAGGCCAGAGACGGGAGTGTGTACACAGGACTCAGAGACAACAACTTTCCTCCATGTAAGAACTCCCATAATGTGATGCCAACTCAGCTTCCCAACATCAATTCCCATGATCTCCTTCACATATGCTATGCTGCAGCCACACTTCAGTATTTATTGTTCTCTAGATATTCTTCCCAGATCTGTACCCTCTGCCTACAATGCAGGAGACCCGGGGTCGATCCCTGGGTTGGGAAGATCCCCTGGAGAAGGAAATGGCAACCCACTCAAGTACTCTTGCCTGGAAAATCCCGTGGATGGAGGAGCCTGGTAGGCTATAGTCCATTGGGTCACAAGGAGTCAGACACAACTGAGTGACTTCACTTCCCACCTGGTATGTTCAACTTTAACCAACTGTCAAAGCCAACCATAAAAATTGTTCAGTGAAGACTTTTTCAGTTTTTATAAATCAGGATTAATCCCCCTTCCTGTCTTACTTCAATATTAGTTTATACTTCTACTGTAGGAGGATTATCATAGTCTGATTTATATTATGGTTAGTCTTTCTTTCTGTTAACTTGTGAAATCCTGAAAGGTAGAAATTGCCTCTTATTAATTTTTCTTGCCCACCCCCTCTCCTCTCATTTCCTAACCTATAAGTATATTGTTAATATAATTGTTGCTGCTGCTGCTGCCAAGTCGCTTCAGTCGTGTCTGACTCTGTGCGACCCCATAGACGGCAGCCCACCAGGCTGCGCCGTCCCTGGGCTATTCCAGGCAAGAGTACTGGAGTGGGTTGCCATCGCCTTCTTGGAATCATTGTTGAGTGTTTTTAGAAGACTGCGAAGTACACCTTGTTTCTACTGCCATCTAGTGACCATAATGTAGAATTATGCCTGAAACCATTGCAATCCTTAAGAACCAAACATTCTAAATTCATCCTTCTGTTTCTCTTTCCATTATTTCCTATTCCTTCCCTTTTTCTCCTTTACTTCTTTTCCCCTTAACTTTTTATTCATTTATCCTTTCAATCAACACATACTCATTGATCATCTTCTAGGTGTCAGACACTGTGAGCAATTAACAATCATCACAAATATGAATAAATATGAAGGACTCCTATTGCCAGCCAAGGTGGAGCAAGCCCACTGCAGCCTGTATCTCGTATCGATTACAGAAAAACTGTGGGCAAACACACGAAAGCAACTACCTGGAAGAAGATTATGGAGGAGAACCTAAACTTGAAAAATTCGTATAGATCTCTCATCTGAGTTTCTTTGGTATTTTTCCTCTTTTGCCTTCCCACTATGACCCAAGTGATTCCCACTGTTTGTTTTTTTTTCTCCTATTTTTCTCCAGTCCTGCACCAAGGGCAACCCAAATCATGAATCTGCAATGTAATCACCATTACTCCAACACCAAAATCCCTGGGAGAAAATCCATGTTTCTGGCCAAAGTAACTCAAATAAAGGGAACCTTGCGATACAAAAAGAGTGGAGAAATGACTTATGCTTTTCCCTCTCTCTCTCCCCTGTTTATTCTCTACTTGGTACTGAGGGTTGCCCCAGTCATACATAATTATGGGTAATAAGGTCACTAGAACTTCAAATAAACTTTTTCTAGTCAGATGATCAGGAGAAGGAGCTCCTGGAAGCCAGAGAGTTTAGGGGATACACTGAAGAGAAAGAGTCGGAGAGAGATCTCTGAATTTTGTGGATAAAGCCACATATCCTGAATTCATCTCTGAGTGCCCATGCACAGGATAGAGTGAAAGCATAACGACAAAGACCTTGAAAGGCCACGCAGACAAAATGAAAGAAAACTTGCAATCTAAATTTAAAAATTAACTACCAAAAAACAAGGAAAGCCTTATCCAGGAGTTTAATAAGACCTACTCTCAATATAAAATCCAAAATGTCTGGATACAATTGGAAAAAAAAAAGCTACTGACAAGCAAGAAATCAGGGAAATTTGACAACTTCTTACAGGTAAGTAAGAATCAATGAAAGTCACTTGTGAAATGACACAGATATTGGAATCAGACAAAATTTAGACCAGCTATAGTAACCAGACTCCAAGAAGCAAACACTCCTGAAATAAATGTAGAGATAGAAGCTCTCAATAAAGAGACAAACTTGGGGGGGGGGAGAGGAAATCTTAGAACTTAAAAATATCCAAAATACAAAATTTATTAGGTGGTCTCAAGGGAAATAAAAAAATTAAAGGAAAGAGCCAGAAAATTAGTACAGATCAACAGAAACTATTCAAACCTGAAGAACAGAAAGGGAAAATACTGGGGCGATGGGGGCGGGGACAAGCCTACAGGAAAATATCAAACGGTTTACATTTATGTCATTGGAATCATAGAAAAATGTGTAAAAAGGGGAAAGGGTTTGGCATAGAAAAACTGAAGAAATGATGGCTGAAAATTTTCCAGACTTTGTGAAAAAAATAAATTTATAAATTCAAAAGGCTCAGAAAACCCCAGATAGGTTAAATTCAAAGAAAATCATACCTCCATACATTATAATAAATTTGCAGGAAATCAAGGATTTTTTTTAAGTTTTGAAAATAACCAGAGGAAAATGACACATTACAAAGAGAGGCAAAATTATTCTAATTACTGTGGATTTCTTATCAGAAAACATGGAGACCAGAAGATAGTGACACAGTATCTTTTAAAGTAACTATAATGTAATAACTAGCAAAGCAGAACTCAGTGTTTAGCTTACAAAATACCCAACAGGAAAAATATAGTGAAATTAAAACATTTTAAGATGAAGGAAAACTATGACAATTCATATTCAGCAAAACTGCTCTAAGAAAAACACTAAAGGAATTTCTTAAGGCTAACTGAAAGTGATACAACATGGAGATTAAGAAAGAGCAATAATATAATAAACAACAGTGATAGATATCTAGATAAATAGCTTACTTCTTCCTCTTAGATTCATTAAAGTAGATGTGACTATTAAAATCAAAAGTTATAATATTGTCTGATGGGATTTTCAATGCACATAAATGTAATACATTGGTGTGTATGCTCAGTTGCTTGGTTATGTCTGACTCTTTGTGACCCCACAGACTATAACCCACCAAGTTCCTCTGTCCATGAGAGTCTCTAGGCAGGAATACTGTAGTGGTTTGCCATTTCCTTCTCCAGGGGATCTTTCCAACCCATGGATCAAATCTGCATCTCTTATGGCTCCTGCATTGACAGGTGAGTTCTTTACCACTAGCACAACCTGGGAGCCCAAATGTAATACACATGAAGGGAGAGGGGAAAATAAAGAAAACTACATGATTAAAACGTCAACTCTTACTTGAAGTGGCAAAATACTAACTCTAAGTAGACTGTGAAAGGTTAGATATGTATAAAGACCTAAAACAGCAACTAAAAAAAAATACAAAGACATAAAGCCAAGAGATAAAATATAATTTTTTTAAAAATTGAAATAATCTAAAACATGGCAGAAAATGGTGAATAGAGAAAAACCAGAGAAATGGTGAATAGGTAAAAAAAAAGAGAAAAGGAAAACCTAGAATAAATAGAGTACATCTAAATCCAACCATATCAATAATTCCATTCAAAGTGGTCTCGACATGCCAATTAAAAGACAAAGATTGTCAGATAGGAAAAACAGAGAAGGTTCAGTTACATGTTGTCTACAAGAAACTCCATAAATATGATACACAGGTTAAAGTAGAAGGATGGAGAATGATAAAACATGACATCATACAGCTAAAGAACGTGAGAATGACTATATTAATATCCAGGTAGATGTCAAAACAAGGAATATTACTGGGGAGAAAGAGGGGCCAATATACCTAGAACACAAAACAATCCAGATGTGTATACTGCAAACAACAGAGCTTCAAAACACATGAATCAAAAATGGAGAACTACAAGGAAAAATACACAAATCCACAATTTTACTTGGGGACATCAAAATCCCTCCATAATCAGCAGAATAGTAGAAAATCAAGGATTAAGATGACTTGAATATTATTGCTCAGTTTTACCTAATTAATATTCATAAGGTAGTCCATCCAACAACAGAATATACATCTTTAAGTGTACATGGAACATTCACCAAGGTCAATCAGGGGTCAGCAAATTATAACCTGCAAGCCAAATTCAATCTACCATCTGATTTTATAAATAAAGTCTAATTGTAACACAGATATGTCTATTTGTTTGCATTTCTTCTGTGGCTGTTTCTGTGACACAAAAGCAGAAATGAGTAGTTAAGGAATAAATTATGTGGTCTTAAAAGTCAAAACTATTTGCTATCTGACACTTTACCAAAAAAATTACCACTGTTCTGGACAATGCACAAATAACAGTCAACTGAGAAGACTACTAGAGAGCACACGTGCTCTGACCAAAGTGGAATTAAATTTAAAAATAATAAAGATATTTGAAAATTTCCCAATTTTTGGAGTTAAACCACATCCTTATAACTCACTCATTGGTCAAAGTGGAAGTCTCAAGAGAATGTATAAAATATTTTAAACTACACAAATATGAAAATATCACATATCAAATATTTCTGGATGGGAGATGCAACTAAAAAATGCTTCAGGAAAAGTTCTAAGTGATATAACTTGTAAGTGTTTATATTGAAAAATAAGAAAGGCCTCAAATTAATTCTAAGCTTCCATCTTAAGAAACTAGAAAAATTAGAGCAAATTAAATACAAATTGGATAGCTGCTGCTGCTGCTAAGTCGCTTCAGTCATGTCAGACTGTGCGACCCCATAAATGGCAGCCCACGAGGCTCCCCCATCCCTAGAATTCTCCAGGCAAGAACAGTGGAGTAGGGTAAATTGAACAGAAAGGAATACAATTAAGAGCATAAAAAATACTGAAATACAGAATAAAGAACATTTATAAAAACCAGTTTTACCTAAAGATAAAAATAATTCATAAACCTCTAGCCAGACTGACTGAGGTAGAAACAAAAGAGAAAACACAAATTATTGATATCAAGAATGAAAAAGTAGGCATCACAATAGATACTACCAACACTAAAAGGTTATTAAGGAAATACTCCAAACAACTTTAAGTGCTTCCATTCAACAACTTAAATGAAATGGAATGAATTCTTGAAAGGCAAACTACCAAAAGTCACTCATGAGGAGATAAGTAAACTGATATTCTACTAAAGAAATAGAATACAAAGTTTAAAAAGTTTCAACAGAATAATACGGGCCAGAAGGAATACACTATTAAACTCAATCAAGCATATGAGGAAGAATTACCAAATCTATGTCATTTCTTTCAGAAAACAGAATAGGAAGGAACAGCTTTTTAGTTCATTTTATGAGCCCAGTGTTAGCCTGATACCAAAACCAGACAAAGACATCACAAGAGAGCAAAATTATAAAACAATATCCCTCCTGAATATGGACACAAAAGTTCAACAGATTTTATCAATTACAGGAGCATATAAAAAGAATTATATACTATGAGCAAGAGAGGTTTATTACAGGAATGTAAAGATGTTTCCACTTTTGAAAATCACTCCAGTATAATTCATCATAATAGACTTAAAAGAAAAACTGTACAATCATCTCAACAGAGGCAGGAAAATATTTGACAGAACTCAACATCCAGCATGTTAAAAACTCTCAACATTACTATCAAAAGAAAAAGAAAGCTTCGTTAATCTGAAAAGGCAGCTACAAAAAAAATATACCACTAATGCTACTTTATGGAGAAATAATGACCGTTTCCCTAGTATTGACACCTAGACAATGATAACTCCTCTCGCTACACCTAACTAGCACAATAAAGCAAGAGAAGAAAATGAAAAAACACACAGATTGGAAAGGAAGAAATAAAATTGTTTGCCTATGGAGAAAATCCCAATGAACCTATGAGAAAAACTCTTAGAACTAATAAGTTTAGCAAGGTTACAGAATATAAGATTAATATATAAAGTCAACTGTATTTCTTAATAGTAGCAAAGAGTAACTAGAATTTTAAAAAATTAAGCGCTATTTATAATAGATCTTCCCCCTGGTGGTTCAGATGGTATAGCATCTGGCTGCAATGTGGAAGACCTGGGTTCAATCCCTGGGTCAGGAAGATCTCCTGGAGAAGGAAATGGCAACCCACTCCAGTAATCTTGCCTGGAAAATTTCATGGATGGAGGAGCCTGGTAGACCACAGTCCAAGGGGTCACAAAGAGTTGGACGCGACTGAGTGACTTCACTTTATAATAGCATAAAAATGAAATACTTAGGAAATGTACGTTTGATACAAACACACATATCTATATACACCTATATACTCTGTGCTGAAAATAACTCAGCATTAATGAAAACAAAATCAAAGGAGACCTAAAAAAATGTGGAGATATACTGTGTTTATGGATTGGAAGACTCAATATTGTTATGATATCCCTTCTTCCTAAACTGATGCACAGATTCAATAAAATCCCAATCAGAATTCTAGCAGGATTTCCTGTGGAAATCAACAAACTAACCCCAAAATTTATGTGAGAAAGCAAAGGAACTAGAATAGCCAACACAATTTAGAAAAAAGAAGCAAACAGTAAGATTTTCAAGATTTACTATATAAATCAGTGGTTCTCAACCAGAGATGATTTTTTCCCTTAGTTCATTTCAGGTACATCTGGGGATTTTTTTTTTTTTGATTGTCATGATTCAGGGGGTATCTGGAAAGTAGAGGCCAACCATGCTGCTAAATAGCCTCTGATAACCTCTACAACAAAATTACCTGGACCAAAATATCAATAACGATGAGACTGAGAAATCCTGCTACAAAACTACAATAAGAAAGAGTGTGTTACTGACAAAAGAGCAGCCACTTAGATGAATGGAAGAGAAGAAAAGGTCCAGATATAAACCCACACATATAAAGTCAACTGACTTTGACAAAGGAAAAAGTCAATTCACTGAAGAAACAATAGTCTTTTAATCAAATAGTGCTAGGACAATTATATTCATATCCAGAAAAATGAAACATCATATCATATATAAAAAATTTAACTCAAGAAAGATCAAAGACTTAAATGCATGACATAAAACCATAAAGCTCCTGAAACTGAAAGTGTCAGTCACCCAGTCATGTCTGACTCTTTGTGATCCCATGGACTGTAGCCCACTAGGCTCCTCTGTCCATAGAATTCTCCAGGGAAGAATACTGGAGTGGGTTGCTATTTCCTTCTTAGGGGATCTTCCCAAACCAGGGATTGAACTTGGGTCTCCCACATTTCAGGCAGACTATTTACTGACTGAGCCACCAGGGAAGACCATAAATGAAAGTCACTCAGTTGTGTCTGATTCTTTGTGATCCCATGGACTGTATAGTCCATGGAATTCTCTAGGCCAGAATACTAGAGTGGGTAGTCTTTCTCTTCTCTAGGGGATCTTCCCAACCGAGGGATCAAACCCAGGTCTCCTGGTTTGCAAGCAGATTCTTTACCAGCTGAACCACCAGGGAAGCCCAAAAAAGCTCCCAGAAGAAAATTAAGGAGAAAATCCTTGTGACCTTGGGTTAGGTAAAAGACTTCGTAGAAATGGCAACAAAAGCATGACCAAAAAAGAAGAAAATTGGTAAACTGAATTTCATCAAAATTAAAAACTTGTGCTCTGCAAAAGACACTTAAGCAAATAAAAAGACAAACTAATTAAACCATTGTGATACACCACATAACAAAGAATAAAAACTGTATGACCATCTCAGTAGACACAGAAAAAGCTGAATTCAAATTCAATACCCATATAATTTTTAACAAAAGAGAGAAAGACCCTCCAGAAAGTGGGCATAGAAGGAATCTGTGCTGTGCTGAGTTGTTCAGTCATGTCCAATTCTTTGCGACCTCATGGACTGTAGCCCTCCAGGCTGCTCTGTCCATGGGATTCTCCAGGCAAGAATACTAGAGGATTGCCATGCCCTCCTCCAGGGGATCTTCCCAACCCAGGGATCAAACCCAGGCCTCCTGCATTGCAGGTGGATTCTTTACTGTCTGAGCCACCAGGGAAGCCCACAGACAGAATCTACTTAACATAATAAAGGCTGTATATGACAAACCCACAGCTAACATCATACTCAACCACCAAAAGCTTATTCCTCTAAGATCAGGAATAAGACAAGGATGTCCACTCTTAGCACTTCTATTCAACATAGTTTTAGAATTCTATGGCAAAACAGAGGAAAAAAGGAATACAAACTGGAAAAGAAGTTAAACTGTCACTGTTTGCAGATATGGTTTAGTCACAAAAGTCATGTCCAACACTTGCGACCCCATGGACTATAGCCTGCCAGGCTCCTCTGTCCATGGATTGCCCAGGCAAGAATACTGGAGCGGGTTGCCATTTCCTTCTCCAGGACATCTTTCCAACCGAGGAATAGAACTTGGGCCTCCTGCATTGCAGGCAAATTCTTTACCAACTGAGCTACAAGGGAATATTATTTGAAGATGACATGATACTATACATGGAAAATTCTAAAGATGCTCCCAGATAACTTGAGTTTATCAATGAATTTGGTAAAGTTGCAGGATATAAAATTAATACACCGAAATCTCTTGCATTTCTCTACAGTAACAATAAAATATCAGAATGAGAAATTAAAGAAACAATCCCATTTTCCACCACATGAAAAAGAATAAAATACCTAGGAATAAATCTACCTAAGGAGGCAAAACACTCATACACCAAAAACTATGAGGCTGATGAAAGAAACTGAAGATGACAAACAGTTGGAAAGATAGGCCATATTCTAGCATTGAAACAATCAGTATTGTCAGAATCACTATACTACCTAACAATCTACAGATTCAGTGCAATCCTTATCAAATTGCCAGTGGCATTTTTCATAAATCTAGAAAAAAAATTTAGAATTTGTGTGGAAACACAAAAGACCCTGAGTGACCAATGCAATCTTGAGAAAGAAAAATGGAGCTAGAGGAAATCAGACTCCCTAACTTCAGTCTGTACTACAGTCATCAAGACAGTATCTTACTGAAACAAAAGCAGAAATACAGATTAATGAATAGGATTGAAATTCCAGAGATAAACTCACTCACCTAATCTATGACAAAGGAGGCAAGAATACATAATGGAGAAAAGACAGTCTCTTCAATAAGTGGGGAAAACTAGATAGTTACATGTGAAAGAATGAAATTAGAACACTTCCTAACACCATACACAAAAATAAACTCAAAAATTGATTAAAGACCCACATGTAACATTTGATACTATAAAACTCTTAGAAGAAAACATAGGCAGAATCCTCTAAGTTGCAGCAAGATTTTTTGAACCACCAAGAGTAATGAAAATAAAAACAAAAATAAACAACTGGAACCAAACTAAAGGTTTTGTACAGCAAATAAAACCATAATCAAAAATAATAACACCCAGAATGGGAGAAAATATTTGCAGACAAAGTGACCAACAAGGAGTTAACCCTCTATTTTCAGTTTTTTAAGGAACCTCCACACTGTTCTCCATAGTGGCTGTACTAGTTTGCATTCCCACCAACAGTGTAAGAGGGTTCCCTTTTCTCCACATCCTCTCCAGCATTTGTTGCTTGTAGACTTTTGGATGGCAGCCATTCTGACTGGTGTAAAGTGGTACCTCATTGTGGTTTTGATTTGCATTTCTCTGATAATGAGTGATGTTGAGCATCTTTTCATGTGTTTGTTAGCCATTTTTATGTCTTCTTTGGAGGAATGTCTGTTAAGTTCTTTGGCCCACTTTTTGACTGCAAATAGACCTGCCATATGACCCAGCAATCCCACTGCTGGGCATACATACCGAGGAAACCAGAATTGAAAGAGACACGTGTACCCAAATGTTCATCGCTGTATTGTTTACAATAGCCAGGACATGGAAGCAACCTAGATGCCCATCCACTGACGAATGGATAAGAAAGCTGTGGTACATATACACAATGGAATATTACTCAGCATTAAAAAAAAATTCATTTGAATCAGTTCTACTCAGGTGGACAGAACTGGAGCCTATTATCCAGAGTGAAGTAAGCCAGAAGGAAAAACAATACAGTATACTAATGCATATATATGGAATTTAGAAAGACAGTAATGAGAACCCAACATGCGAGACAGCAGAAGGAACGCAGATGTATAGAATAGACTTGTGGACTCTGTGGATGAGGGAAAGGGTGGGATGATATGGGAGAATGGCATCAAAACATGTTAATTATCATATGTGAAATCAATCACCAGCCCAGGGTTGATGCTCAGGGCTGGTGCACCGAGATGTCCCAGGGGGAGGGACTCGGGAGGGAGGAGTGAGGGGGGTTCTGGAGGGGGAGCATATGTAGACCCATGGTGGTTTCATGTCATTGTATGGCAAAACCAACACAATAAAGAAAATTTAAAAAAAAAAAAAAAAAGAAGAAGAAGAAAGAAAAGAAAGTAAGGGAAAACTGTCAAAATAAATAAATAAATATAGGAATTAACCCTCAAAATATACAAACAGCTTATTCAGCTCAATTAAAAAAGCAACCCAAGAATATGCAGATCTAAATATTTCTCCAAAGAAGACACACCATACGGATGACCAAGAAGCACATGAAAAGATGCTCAACATCACTGATTATTAGAGAAATACAAATCAAAATTATAATGAAGTATCACCTCACATCAGTTAAAATGGCCATTATCACAAAACCTGCAAACAATTCAATGCTGGAGAGGGTGTGGGAAAAAAGGAATCCTCCTGCACTGTTAGTGGGAACGTAAATTGGTACAGCCACTATGGAGAACAGTATGGAGTCTCCTTAAAAAACTAAAAATAGAGCTACCATATGACCTAGCAATCCCATCCCTGGGCTAATGCCCAGAGAAAACCATAATTTGAAAAGATACATACACCTCAATGTTCATTGTAGCACTATTTACAATAGCCAGGACATGGAAGTGACTTAAATGTCCATCGACAGCAGAAGGGATAAAGAAGATGTGGTCCATATATACAATGGAATATTATTCAGCCATAAAAGAATGAAATGTCATTTGCAGCATAGTAGATGGACCTAGAGATTGTTATACAGTGAAGTCAGATAAATACAAATATCAAGATATCATTTTTTGTGGAATCTTAAAAAAAATGATACAAATGAACCTATTCACAAAATAAAAATAGAGTCACAGATGTAGAAAACAAATATGGTTACCTGGAGGAAAGGGGGAGGATAAACAAGGAGATTGGGATTGACATAAACACACCACTAAATATAAAATAGATAATAAGGACCTATTGCATAGCACAAGGAACTCTAGTCAGCACTCTTTAATGACCTATATCGTCATTAAAATCTAAAAATGGTCATTAGAATCTAAAAAAGAGTGGATATATGTATAACTGATTCACTTTGCTATGCACCTGAAACACAACGTTATAAAACAACTACACTCTTAAAAATTTTTTTATAAGATAGCCTACTGACTTTACCTGCTCACTGACTACCTGTCCCTCCCAAAATAAAAACATGTTCACACTAAAACCTATTTGCAAATGTTTATAGTAGCTTTATTCACAATCAACTAGGAAAAAGCAAATGTCTTTCAACAGGTGACTGGATAAACAGATCATGAGACATCAATAAAATAGAATATCATTCTGCAACAAAAAGTATGTATTTTACTGATACACACAACAACATAAATCAATCTCCAAAAATGATTGCTGCTAACGGGGTTGGGGCTGGGGAGGGAGCCAGACTGAAAAGGCTACGTATTGTCTGACTCCATTTTTTTTGTTTTCTGGAAAAGGTGAAACTATAGGAATAGAGAACACAGTGGTTGCTAGGGGTTGACGATGGGAGGAAGAATTGATACATGAGCTGTATAAGGAATTGGTGGGTGATATCTTGGTTGTATTGGTAATGATATGACTGCGTGCATTTGTGAAAACTCAGAAATATATACTAAATAGAATATTAATTCATGCATGTATAAATAAATAGGAGAAAAGTAAGTGGATATAACTATCATTGAGTGTCTTCAATATTAGAAAGAAACTCATCACTGGGATCTGAATGATCTTTATGAAATAAAATGAGCCGGTTTGAATACATTGTCTTTAAAGCCCATTTTAGTTCTGAAATTCAATTATTCTACAATTTGATATTGTACAGATACCTCCTCACCATATAGGAGAACAAATAAAGGAGATCAATTTTATTTTTACTGATAATGATAATGAAGATGACATTCTCTCTTTGGATAAAGTAAGTATAGCTTACTAACTCTTCTTAGGTCCAAGTCTTTATTATTTAGAGCAGCAGAGAACCTGCACAATCACATGCTAAATATGGAAATGAGCAAGATACTCCTTCACATTTTTAGGTCTTTCTGTCAAGTTTTTCCAATAGTTTTTATTTAAGAATTTGATTCTTTTATCTAAATAAATATAATTTAGAAAAGCTATCTTTTTTCTGGGTAAGCATTATGTTAATCTTAGATTCCTATATAATATTTTTGAAATACTGGTGTAGAGATAAATGAGACCAAACATAGCTTTTACTAATTCTTGACAAATTAACTTCAATAAGAACTCAGTAATCAAGTATAGGAAAGCATTTAATCTACTTATAAGCCACTTTATTATTTTATTAAGATATTTATAGTTTTGACATTAATATTCAGAGGATATGCTGAAGAGTTCTCAGAAGTAAATTTACCTGTGTAAGTGAGCTGTGAACCAAAGAGAACTTTCAGAGAAACAGAATAATGCCAATCTTGATGATAACACTTCAGTTTACAGACCAGAAAACAAGGTACCAGGGAAGGAAAATGACTGGTTTGTCAAGCTTATATGCCTTACACATTGATAGAGCCAGAACTTTAGAAAACAAATCAGACAGACCAGCACTTGCAAATTTTAACAGCTCAACATAGAAATCTCAGGGTAGTTTCAATTAAATTGACCAAGGCACTTTGAAATTATTAGTCTTAATTTTTGGTTTTAAATCACCTACAATATTTAATAACTGCCCCTTTTCATAGTCATAAAAATAAATCAGACAAAAATCACTCAGAACTGTAATGATCACATTAAAATGATAAAAAATTAGATTTTGTGTGAACTTATTTCACTTCAACTCTTGTTTCATCCATTTACCACATATTTTCATCTGGTAATCTAGCAGGTAATTAGTCATATACGCAATTTTCTACTCTTTAATTTCAGTGCCCTCTTCAACTTCCCTGAACTGCTTCAGTCATATGATGGAGATAATTCCTACATACCCAGGTCAGAGATTAATAGCCTCAGTTGTATTCATGCTGAAGGTCAGTTCTTGTCTGAATACATCTGTAGAATCTACCAAGTAACCTCAAATACAAGGGAAGGCAGTTATTCAAACACAGAATGACTCCTTGTGCCTGAGCCTGGTCCAAGGGCAGGGTTGAAGAGGTAGTACCGTGTGTCTGCTAATAGGCTGACAGGTCATGCCAGCATCTTTGAGGGAGGGTCTAATAAAGAGAAGGTTAAAAAGTTAATCATTTCCCCCAAATCTCTGCTATTACATCGAGAGTATAGATGATTCTGATTTGAAACCCAATGGAACAAAATAAGGATAAAGGGGACTTTCATAATTCTTTTTAAATTGAAAAACACAATGAAGTAAGAGCTGCTTATAATTTCATCACATGAAAATTATACAATATAAATAAAAGATGTGTTGTAGTTCCTCTCACCTTTCCAACACCCTTTTAACCTGCCTCTATCCCTACTTGTTCCAAGTTCATTCCTTGAGGAAACCGTGATTAACAGTTTGTTGAATAACTTTAGACACACACAGTTTTGTACTGAGGTCATGCTATGCTATTGAACTGAAACTGCTAGAAACATATCATAGTCATGTTTTCAGGTCAGTATATATTTTTAATAGTTCCTAGTATTTCATAGTATTTTCAGCCATTTATCTATTGATAAGACACACGGGTCATTTCCAATTTCTTAACGAAAGGTTCTGGCTAAGGAGGTTCTAGCTCAGGAAGAAGAATTAGAGAAGCCTTTTCCTGAAAGAGGCTCTTTGAAATCACACACAAAATACTCATGAAATGAGCAGATGGTAAGGAGAGATTCAAAGAAGCCTGAAATTATAGTCAAACCAAACCTAACTCTACCTCAAGCTTTGTTGTGAGTAATAAGATTACACATATAAAGCATCTGGTGCTACGTTTGGCGACATTAGAAGGTCAATAAACATCAGTTTCCTTCCTGCAACTCTTTAAGTGACTGTGTATGACAGCCAACTGTGTGGAAGTATTTAAATTCCCGAGTTTGAGGCTGGAGGAGATTGAAGTATCCCAGTACCATCCTGGAAGCCAGTGATCACCGACAGATAACAAGTGTCCCAAGATAAAACACGTGCCTTCTTTCCACACAACCTCAGTGTGACAACCTTGCCATCCTGGGGAGGCAACATGCCAACATCCAACATGCCCAACAGAGATGGACAAAGGCAGCCTTTGTCTCAAGTCTGTTTCTCAAGATTTCCATCTTTTTTAAAAATGTATTTCAAGTTGTATTTATACTTTAATTTTTATTAGAGTATAGCTGATTTACAATGTTGTCTTGTTTACAGGTGTACAGAAAAGTCAATCATTTATATATTTATACATATATCCACTCTTTTTTAAAAGATTCTTTTCTCCTATAGGCCAGTGTTGGTCAGTCACTAAGTAATTTCCAACCTTTACAGCCCCATGGAGCCTGCCAGGCTCCTCGGCCCTGGGATTTCCCAGGCAAGAATACTGGAATTTCTATTTCCCTCTCCAGGGGATCTTCCCAGCCCAGGGATTGAACCTGTGTCTCCTGCATTGGCAAGGGGATTCTTTACCCCTGAGCCACCAGGGAAACCCTATAGGCTATTACAGAGTATTGAGTAGAGTTCCTTATGCTAATATGACAGATTCTTCTTAGTTATGTACTTTATATATAGTATTAATAGTGTGTATACGTCAAGGATTTCTACTTTGATGCCCCAAGAATCCCAGTCTCTTTATACTTGTTACCCAAGGGACCTTTGGCCACCATACCAGGAGGATTCCTAGGAACTTTGCCTGTTATTTTAGAGTTCTGAAAATGATCATTGCTGTATATATACACGAGAAGTTTTTCTATAGAGAATAAATTGTCTCTAAATGTTTCCTAAAAACTTTGATATATTGCTTCTATTTTTATTATATCTCTCATCTCATTTAGTATAATTGGTTTCTTTCCTGTTTCCTGCACTAGACTATAAAATCCTTACTGGCAGAGACCTTCTCTACTCTTCACTCCTGAACTGTGAGGGACTTAAATCGAACCTACCGAGCCGTGTATCTGAAAGAACACAGGGTAGAGAATCAGATCTGGGTGTTACTCCTTACTCTGTTAATAACTTGCATCTGATCTCAGAAAAGTCTCACCACCTGTCTGGATCTCAGTTTTCCTCATCTTTAATACATCTTTACAGTAAAGGAACAGAATAAATCAAATGTCCTTTACAGTCCCTTCAAGCTCTAACATTTGATACTCATAACTGATATCTGTCACCAGGAATCATGATAGTGAAACAGAAAATGCTTACTACCTTGATATAGATTGTCACTACAATGTACATTTTAATTAGTAAAAGTGAGTTTCATTTAACTTTTCTTATTTATACTTGTATATTTCCTAAATTCACCTCAGCTACACAGAAATTATTCCTCAGAGCGGGCTTTTACAAATGGCTTTGCAAAGGGTATCACTTATCAGTTGACTTTCATTATTTTCTTTTTCAAATGGTGCCTTTTCTTGACCTTCCCCTTAATTCCAGCTGTTTCTGTACTCTTACCTTGGCTAATTATTCTACAATCACTTCAAAGTATTACAACAATCACTAAGATTACTACTAACAGTACTTTTTAATAATTGAGATAATATATATTTTCATAATGCTTTAAACTTAATCACGGTCTTTCACGCATATCTCCTTTGGATCTTAGAAGGATGTTAGAGAGACATAGTAGATAATACTACATTCTTGATTTTACTGCCGAAAACCCTCAGCTGGAGAGACTGGCTAAATCACCCAAGTCGCAAAGCTAGTAACAAGTGTCACTGCGGCAAGCAGTAGTAGTGCTAGTCGCTCCGTTGTGTCTGACTCTCTGCACCCCCAGCCCGCCGGGCTCCTCCACCCATGGGATTTCCCAGGCAAGAGTACTGGAGTGGGTTTCCATTTCCTTCTCCAGGGGATCTTCCCGACCCAGGGATTGAACCTGGGTCTCCCACAGTGCAGGCGTACTCTTTACTGTCTGAGCCACCAGGGAAACCAGCGATGAGTTCCTCCTTCCCTATCAGTAGCAGCTAAACAGAGTTGGATCGTGAAAGAAAATTCACAGGACCCAAATGACAAAGCTAAAGCAGACAAAAGACACAGTAGTAGTACACCATCCACAGGACAACCACAGGGTCTCACAGAAAGGGGCTTGGGGGAGCCAGGTGCAGGTTCCCACTGTCCTAACTCTCTCAGGGCTGCAGCCAGATGGACTTTCTCTAGTGACAAATGCGCAGAACAACTTGGCAAAACCTCAGCTGAGACTACTTTTATTTTGCTCATCACTTGGACATAATCCTGCTATGTACTAGCTCAACACCAGAGCCAGAATTCTGAAGAGCTCAGTAAAACTAGGTGCAAATACACACACACACTTTTCTCCAGATTTAGATTACATACATTAGATGTGTCCAGTTTTTACTGTCAATCATATCTCAATAAAATGGGTTTAAAAAGACTAATGCCACTACCAAGCTTAAGCAGTACCTACAGCTGCCACTAGGCAGTACCAGCAAGCCAAACATGCATGCAGGGGCAGAAACAAAATGAAAAGAAACAAGAGAAGAAAAGGATGAATGGATACAACCAAAATTAAATATTTCCTAATTATTTGTAAGAGCCATATATGAGATAGAATCAGTATGGTATGGGAGGAGGAAGTTATGTGTCCCCTGATTTCACGTTATGATATATCCCCACATAGCCTCCTAATTTGAGCTTTTAAAGCTCTCAATTCAATGTCTCAGTATCCCTGAAGGAGAAATATCACATATGCAATCATCAGGCAAATGACAGACATTAAAAATGAGAGTAGATGAAATCACCAATATACATTTCTAAATATAAGTCACTGTTCTATTGATTCTACCACTGTACAAACTTTAACTTGGGCCTCACTCCAACTCTGTCACATTTATGTAAGTCAAGCTTGAAAAGCAGGTATTATTTACCACTCCTTCCTTTGTTTAGTGAAGGAGATTGAGGCTCAAAGAGGGAAGTTGTCCACAATCATAGCACTGGCAGAGCTGGAATTCAAATCTAACTTCAAAGCCTTTTCTCTTTAAACCATAAAACTGGGAGACAGGGTTCCTGAATCATTACTAAAATTATGTAAAATTTCCTTGGAGAAGGAGGAAAAGAAAATTATAAATATCAACAGTGGTTATTATGTTTATCTATTCCTTTGAACAGTCAGGAACCCTGCTGACACATTTACAACCACCATCTAGGGAACTGTTGTTGGTTGCCTCCTGGCATAATTTTCTCCCCCTTTTCCTGGAACAAGATTCATATTTTTCTTTGAGGAACTGCTTCTCCTAGAGTCTTCACATGGTGGTTAATGTGGGTTTTGCACCACCTTCAGCTCTAGAAGTGACCCTTATGTCTATCATTCCACCCCTTTTGCCCAGTGATTGTTCAGAGTGTATTCATGAGCTAATTCTGGCTTTTGAGACATATGCTGAGGGCTTCTTGGAAAGAAGGTTCTTCCCCCTTCCATGGGAATTACCAGAAGAGAACTCTCTTCTTTTAGATAGTGGGATGTGAAGGTGTAATTTCTAGAACTGCCATGACCATTGTTGCTTCCCTGAAGTACGACAGTCTGAGGGCATAGCTGATGCAAGAAGGAAGACACAGCAAGAGATTTGTAAAGAAATGCAGCTAGAGGCCCAAAGAAATTGTGAGTAGCTGGATCAAACCACATCTGAAGCTAGACCTACTTCAAAATTTTATTTCCCTTAAACTATCTTGAGTTTTCTATTATTCACAATCAAAGGCATCTTAACTGATTCATATAAGCACTAGCCTTTACCCCTGTTTTAAGAAAAAGAAAAGGAGGACTTAAAAAATTTGCCCAATTTTATACTATTTATAAGAAAATTTGAGCTTTCTGGCCCCCAAGCCTGGGGAGGGGCATGCAAGGGGTTCCCCAATGGCTCAGCAGGTTAAGAATACTCCTGCAACAAAGGAGACACAGGTTCAATCCTGGGGCCAGGAAGATTCCCTGGAAATGGAAATAGCAATCCACTCTAGGATTCTTGCCTGGAAAACCCCATGGACAGAGGAGTTTGGCGGGCTACAGTCCAAAGTCACAAAGGGTCAGACATGACGAAGCACGCAGGCATAGCATGGCCCCCAAGCCTTAGCTATTGATTGCAAATTACAACTTTCACATGCCAATATCCCAAAGAAGGGAAATGCCTCTTTCCCTTAGGCTTTAGCTAGGAGCTGCTGTTTAGCCCTTCTCCTTAATTTTCTATGGAACTCTTTAAAGAGCCGCTTCTGATCACATATTCACTGCACTAAGATGTTACTAGATCGATGATTTGAACTCCCAAGTGCAAAAAAGATTGTTCTGTTCGATTTCAAAAGCGAACTAGTAGAATGACTTGGAGCCCAGGCATCAATTATGTGTCTTCCCGATGGGTTTCTGGTCGTTTCCTATGCTTAGACACAGTCATTTCTGGATCTCTGGTGACATCGTAGAGTATCCGTCGGGTCACTGGCATTGCCAGGCAAAGCAGAGTCAAAGGAGACATTGTGACAGCGGCCGTGTAAACACATGGCTCATCACAAGCTTCCCCAGAGGTAAGAGGGTGATCACAAACGAACCTGCAGCATCACTGAAGCACCTGCATGGTACCAGTTTAGAACTCCTGTCTCTACTCACACGCTACTTAGCAAAGACTCCCAAATGTCCCCACCCCCAACTAGGCTCAAGCTGTCTCCTGGCCGCTTAACCAAACCTATAAAATTACCCTTTGTGACGGTACAAAACAAGAAGAGCCTATGGAAGGGAGTTTCATCAAAACACTTTCCAGTGCGATCCACCAGAAAGACTTTTCAAAAGGATCTTCTTACCAAGTAAAATAACAATAAGAGGTCAGAGGTCACATACACCTCTTGGAAGCTAAACTCTTTATTCTCTGTGGTGGAAATATTCTGTTGCACTTTTTCAAACTTGTTATTCAAGTTTTTTCACTGTCAATCTGACATTTTCTTTCTTTAAACATCTCCACCTCTATAGCTCCCTGCCTGTACATGGCCTCCGCAGTTAGTCGAGTTTGAAAGGTATACCCCAACAACTGGGCCTTTGATGTGGGTTTTGCTGCATGGTTTTCTTATTGACTGTTCAAAATAATTTCAGCAATTTTTTTTCAATCATTATATTCGGTTTTCTGTTTGTACTTTAAAATCGGTCTCCCCAGAGAGTGGCGAAACCAAATGAGTCTCTGCACTTTTCCACCCACATGACAGCCAGTCATGGGCAGGGTGGGGGGTGGGGAGGAGAAGAGGGGGCGAGGATAGGAAAACCTGCAGAGGCATGAGTGGAGGAAGATGCAAGATAAGGCTCTAAATGACACCAACACAGCCTCTCCAGGAGGGAGAGAAATAATACCACTTAGGGGTTTTCATATGTCTCTATAGAGCAAATCCAAAAGTCTACAGTTTAGTAACTGAACCCTCCCTTGTCGTTCAATCACTAACTGGTGTCTGACTCTATAACCCCATGGACTGCAGCATGCCATGCTTCCTTGTCCTTCACTATCTCCCAGAGCTTGCTCAAACTCATGTCCTTCAAGTTGATGATGCTATCCTACCACCTCATCTCTGTTGTCTCCTTCTCCTCCTGCCCTCAATCTTTCCCATCACCAGGGTCTTTCCCAGTGAGTTGACTCTTCGCATCAGGTGGCCAAAGTATTGGAGCTTCAGCTTAAGCATCCGTCCTTCCAATGAATATTCAGAGTTGATTTCCTTTAGGACTGACTGGTTTGATCTCCTTAGTGTCCAAGGGACTCTCAAGTCTTCTCCAGCACCACAGTTCAAAAGCATCAACTTTCACATCCATACATGACTACTGGAAAAAACCATAGCTTTCCTACTGAGTGATATTCTATAAGAACAATTATTATCGTCTACTAAGTTCAACTGTTGAATTATGGACAAGTCAGTTAACTTTGTTACTTCCATGACAAACACTGGATAAAGAACATATTTTCCACATGACCATCAGGACTGCTCTGATTCCACTTCTTTCCAGAGCCCTTCTCTGAAGGAGCAACTGGATTACATTTTAGACCCACTGGCCAGGTGTCTCACTGGAGGCACATAGAAGAGTCCATCAGGAGAGGTCACTGTGAGCCCCTAAGCCCCTTGATGAGCTGTGAAGAGGTGGTTCATGGACACAGACCTCAAGTAGAAGAGCAACATAAGTGTAGACTACTTCTTAGAATCAGTGTCAATGCTATGAGAAACTTAGGAAGTCACTTAGCACAAAACCCTTCTTTTCAAGTTAAAGAAATGAAGACCCAGAGGTTAAAATAACATGCCTAAAGTCACAACACTAACATATTCAAGAGCAAGAATAGAACCTAAATCCACCTTTTCTCCCCCACCATGCCTTGCTTCTTTTTATCAGTTTTGGCAACTATAAGTCAGATTATAACACTGAATTTCCTAAATATAATCTGAAGGTTTGGAAAAGAACTTAAGGTCAACTGATCAAACCTTCCTTGCTGAAGTGTACTCTATAATTCTTAATTGCCGTCCTGTTTGTGCTAGTATCCCCTCAGTGTTGGAGAACTTACTACACCTCAAAGCAAAATGTTCTGTATATGGAGAATTGGTGAAAAAAAAAAAATTCCTCCTTGGACTTTCCTGGTGGATAAGAATCTGCCTGCCAATGCAGGGGACACAGATTTGGTTCCTGATCTGGGGAGATTCCACATGTTGTGGGGCAACTAAGCCCATGAGCCAGAGCTACTGAGCCTGTTTGCCTAGAGCCGGTGAACCACGACTGCTGAGCCTGTGCGCTGCAGCTACTGAAGCTTGTGTGCCCTAGAGCCTGTGTTCAGCGACACAAGATGCCACCACAATGAGAAGCCCTCACACCCCAACGAGGAGCAGCCCCCTAGTCACAATTAGAGAAAGCCCATGCAAAGCAATGAAGACCCAGCACAGCTAAAAACAAATAAATCTTAAAAAAAAAAAAAAACCTCTTCCTTACACTGAAGAGAAATCTGACTCCTTGCAACTCCTCCCCACCTCCCCACCCACAGCAAGACCCCATGGGCCTTAGTTTTTTGTCTGGAGTCACATAAGGAACAAAAACCTTCTTACATCACAGTTGTTTAGTTACTTGAAGATGCCTATAATGTCTATTACTCTACTCTTCTCTAGGATATACACCCTAGTTCTTTTAAACTTAAGGATTCCAAATCTAATCATGTGTCCTGATCATTTTACACTGGACACACCAGTTTATCCAGGACACTCCCACAGGGGACTTACTGAAATAAACGTGAGCTCCAAGTACAATCTAGTACAGAAAGGAGATCACTTCCCTTGTTCTGGTCAACAGAGCAGTCCCTGGGACCACATTTAGGTCAGCAATATACAAATGCTCTTTCTAACTTCCCTCTACAGCCTTCTCCCTAAAAAGGGTGAAATATCTAAATGTTATCATCCACTGAACTAACATCCAGCTGTCCTTAGTAAGCTTTCAATTCTAGACCAATCAAATCCAGATCAGCAGAGCAGAAATGGTGGTCTATGATGAATGCAAGAAAAAAGGGGAAGCCAGTCAACAGCCAGTTAAGACAGACTCTTGTCAATTTTGCATGGTTAAGTTGCTCCTATTAGGCAATTGATAAAGGAAGGAATTTATCAAAAAAAAAAAAACCTTGGGCATCATGAAATAAAAACAGCAACTAGGAGTGATATTAGCAGCTTCTAGGGTTTATTAAAATATGAACCCATACCCATCTATGCCACATTACTGAGGCGGAAGTCTGTAGGAGGATGGGTGTTGGTAGGCTTCTCAAAGTCTCTTCCAGCCAGTTTACAAATGTTAAATCACTAAGTCACATTTCAAGGCACTATCCTTTGAATGACACTATTAAGTCCCCCCAAAAAACAAAAATTTACAGGATAATGTGAAATTGACTAATTCATAGGACAAAGAGTCTAACCTGTAAAAACATAAAAGCAGACCATTCAGATGATTGACAGAAAGACAGTATCATTCTGAAATAGATGATTTCTCCAGTACTTAGGCTACTTAGGCCTCATCCCCTTAAATCCCAGTGGTCCCAAGAAAACAGTCAGTGTCTGAGTTAAATGCTCTGTTTGGAGTTAATTAAACTGTTGAAATGTCAAATGAAATGATCTTCATGTAACAAATTCATACCATGTGTCTAAAAGATAACCTGAATGGTGGAGAAAAAATTTCAGCCCAGTGTGTTTTTAAATGCTCACTTTGTAGGTCAAAGGAAGACCAAAGAGGAACTCTAACGTCATCATTATTTTCACTTCAAAAATAAAAGTTTCAAAGTCTAATGTTGTGTTTTTAAATTTTTTATTTCATTTATTTCTAGGGAGAGGTTTCTAGTTTACTTCTAGCCCATGAATTTCATTGTATGTTCAAGTAGTCATATCTATTATGTTTCACTTTTATATTTAAGAAAGTTTCATTTCTGATCATGGTGTGTAGAATACAACTAGAGAGACGACTGAATAGGGAAGGATCTTCATGTGTAACTTGGTGTGACTTGGGAATTAATGGAAGTATCATGAACTAAAAAGTAGCATGGAAAACTGCACTAGAAAATATCTAGGTAAGTGAGACTGCTTTGGACTGCCTAACTCCAGCTTTACAGAATGCCCTCATAAGATGGAAAAATGGATTTTTACAATAGCCAAAGTAATTTTTGAGGACAAAAACAAGTAATATCATAGAGAACTTGCTTTTGAAGGAACATAACTTATTTGGGAATTGCTTTTATAGTTCTTTTTCTCTGGATAATATAAATGTAGTTGAATATATAGATTCTGGCTCTACTTCCTGTCATCTAAGAATGATCAGCATATACTCATGGGTAAAAATCCAACCCCCTCAACAAATTTCCATACTCAGGACCAGCAGGAGAGCTTGCTTCTACCCCTTCTCTATTTTATATGCTAAAGAGAAGGGCATGAGGTTCCTGCAAATTAACTTGAGTGTGGCCTATCATACTTCCTTGCTAATAATTGCCCAAAAGGAAGAAAACAGCTGTTGCTTGGCCAAATGTCAAAATTTCTGAATTCCAGTGAAGTATACCTGTGAGTGAAAGAGCATATTTTCTTTCCTACCTAACAAGTAGGGGAGGGGGGCAGAGGAGGATAAAATTAGATTTACTTTGCCTTAGCAAGAGTCAAGCAGATTTTGCTCTCTCATCATAATCAGTAGTTCTCCAACTTTAAGGGCTCTGGAACCACTTGGAAAGCTAGTGAAAACACACAGGGATATTTGACTGAGTAGGCTAGGAGACAGGCATAGAAGACTGTACTTGAAACAATACTACAGGTGGTCTTTGGTCCACACTTTAAGATAACCCATTCTAGAAACCCCACCACTCAATAGGTATTCACAAAAGAGCTCCAAGTGGTCCATAAAGGATGGCTTGTTAGTGAAATGTTTGGCACAAATAGAGATTACTTTCCTTTATCTCCTCCCACTCCTCCTTCTCACTACCCTTTCTGCTTTCCCCTTGGTTTCCTTCTGCTCTTTCTTGGCATTCTTAGCTGTGAATCATGGAAAAACAGAAGAAAAGTGAAGAAGAAAGGGTAAGCAGAAGGGAAGGCCTCACTCCTCTTGACTTTCTGAGCACCAGGCTCATTTGTTGGTGTCTTCCTTAAATTCAAGAATTTTCCTTAAGTCTGGTACTGATACATATTTTCTTATCTTTCAGTTCCATTATTTCTCCTTTCTTTTTCTTTGGCTAAAAGCTTTGGAATATCCACAAGCCAATAAGTTGAGAGGTGAAAGGAAATTCCATCTAAAACATTTATTGCTTGTTAGCAGCTTGGAGAAAGATTTACTGAAAGAACTGAAACTAGAGAATAAAAATATCGAGAAAAATATTTATTCACTCATTCTTTCACTTATTCTTGACATCCATATTTTTTTTTGCCAGGGCATAAGAAAATTAAATAGTTTTCATTATTGTTAAAGGATTATTCAAGAAATAATTAAAAATAAATCAAATCAAATAGAAGACTAAGAAATGGTTTCATAACATCAACTTTGTTTCTCATAATCTAAAGCTGATGGATCTCCCTTCATTTATAAAGAACATCTTTACTTAATTCACTCAAGCAATCTTGGGTCAACTCATTAAGCTCCTGACCAAAACAAATGAAGATGAGTTACTTTACCTAACTTCAATTCCTCTAAATCAGCTATTCCCAACTTTTCTTGACACCAGGCACCAGTTTTACGGATGACCATTTTTCCATGATAGAGGGGGATGGTGTCAGGATGATTTGAATGCATTACATTTATTATGCACTTTATTTCTAACCTAATGCCACTGCTGATTTGACAGGAAGTACCTGTCCACAGCCTCAAGGTTAGGGACCCCAGCTCTAAATCATGGGTCATTAATATGGTATTCATAGATTCCCAAGGAGCCCATTGATAGAACAGAGGGCATTCCTGAACCTGAATGGGGAAAACAAAATGGCATCTTGATTTTTCATTAACTGAACTGGTATTTAACATATCTTCTTTTATGATTGTAGGAAATAAATCACAGTAATATCAGCCACATCTGTAGCTATCAGAGATCACTGATATCTTCCTTAATACATTACCAGTTGTACAAACATGGAAACAGTGTTTACATTTATCCCTATGTTAACCTACAATACTTTGCAGACATGCTGATATCTTAATATGTTAACATATTAATATATTACAAGTTTTCAAATATATCAATATCCATACTTCAATACAACTGATTTCATTGTAATTCTATGTTCTTTGTTTCCTATCTATAAAATGGTGTTTTAAAAAGAGGTCCATAGGGTAAGAAAGTTAAAAAACTCCAGCAATAAATTCTCAATATTCTAATTCTGTGTCAAATAATGTTTAAACAAGACGTATTAGCTTAGGACTCCATACAAACTACTTAAGTGAACACAATATTATGCCTTTGAATTTTGAAGGATCATGAATGTGAGAACATTACTCATAGGATATTTCTGCAGACATGTCCATTTCTTTATTAGTCTTTATAGTAAGACTAAGTTAATTTCTCTTGGGAATTCAGTACCAAAAAAAAAAAAAAACCTCCAAATGGATTTTTATGATTCCCTTTATCAAATAACAAGGACTATGTCTGCTTTTTTAGTTATTGTTTTCCTAAGGCTACTAAGATCAGAGCTGAATCTAGTACCTGATTTTCCGACAATGTATATCAGTTTTGATGTAAAATTGTCTGTCTTCCCTTAAAATAGTTTGTTAAACCATTTTAGCTGGCCTATAATTTGGAAAAGACCCTGATGCTGGGAAAGACTGAAGGCAGGAGAAGGGGACAACAGAGAATGAGATGATTCGATGGCATCACCAACTCAATGGACATGAGTTTGAGCAAGCTCTGGGAGTTGGTGATGGACAGGGAATCCTGGTGTGCTACAGTCCATGGGGTCACCAAGAGTAGGACACAGCTTCGTGACTGAACAACAAATGCTGTAACTTTTAACAACTTAGAGTTGTTAAAACTTTAATTATAGTTGACATAAAACATTTTTTGAAGTAGGAAAGGTGAGAAAGATGAACAAGTTTTTCTTAACGGTTTTGAAGAAATATTTTAAGCCCTTCCATCTAGATATTTTCTGAGTTCTTTCCTATCCTGGGGAAAAGAAAGATTTTTTTTTTTTTTAATATGGCCTTTACTTCCCCCATTTACCTTCTAGACACTTTCTGAGTAAGTGCCTCATGAGCTCTGCAACCCCTAATCATCTTCCAGAAACAAAGGCGCTTTTGCATGGGATGATATAAGTTGTTATGTTACAGGGCCTCGGTAGGCCATGCCCACCACAGAAAAATTCCACCAGTCTTGATAGAAATAAGCTGCCCCCAAGACATTCCAGTGATTCAGTTCTCCCACTTTAATGAGCTGTTATGCAAATATTCATGAACTGCAGAAGGACTTTGCCTTATACAGAGTTACACAGGAAACCAGCATCTGATTTTTTAAATCAATGTAATTGCCAACCACCCACTACACTATTCCTCCTTCTCCCAGCCTCACTCCCATCCTCCCCACAGCCCAGGTTCACTCACCTATTCATAGAACACCCCCAGGACTTTCCAAGCTTCCAGAAAAAAAATATATGTATCAAAGGAATAAAGGTTCTGAGACAGAAGTGTGAACCCATGTGGGTCATTTCAAATCAGGAATGAGACTCCTTGAAACTTCACCCTAAATGAGGTACCCATTGTCTCCACCCATTAAATGTCTACTTTGGCCTGACTCACTGAATTGAGAGGAAGTAATGAGTTTTCTTAGTGAGTTCCTGGTAAAGAATAAAGACAGCTCCAGATGGGAGGTGGATGGGTTCCCCCAGGGAAAACACTCCCTGTGGACAGAAACTCCAAAACAATCACAGCAAGACAAGAAAGGAAGCTGGGCCCTGCCCAGATAAAAGATAAGAGACTGTGTAATTCTCAGAGTCAAGGAAACCTTCTAGGCTAGAAAGCTCTTTGGAGGTCAGAAAGGAAGTGATGCTGAGTCTACCCACAGGCCTCTTTGGCAGAATCCATCTTGGCTGAGAGATGTGCACACACACACAGGGGAGGACCCTGAGACAAACCAAACACGGACTCAGAACCCAGCAAAGCAAGACGACTGGCCAAAGAAAATCCGGAACAAATACCCGATAAAAGACTGCCACGAGGCCATGGCCCCAAGTTTGCTCGTGTATCTAGCCACACATAAGGTACTATTTTTCCTCCCAATAAACAGCTTACCTATTTCATTACTTTCTGTCTTGGTGGGGTTCTTTTCTGCAAAGCTGAAGGGCCAGGGCCTTGCCACTGACCACTGGCCTAGTGGTTAGGACTAGGTACTCTCACTTCCGTGACCCGACCTTGGACACTGGCCAGGAACCGAATCTCTGCTTCAAGCCACTGCAAGCTGAGGTAACCAAGACCAAGCTGAGCACTGTAACTTCAGTTCCGCCCTTGACCCTCTGAAGACCCTAGACATTAACTTTAGCCATCGGTTTCCCCACATGACTGAGCTCTCCTTAGAGAGTACTCTTGACCTCTTCAGGGTAAAACCCATAACCATAACCCACAGTAGAGCTTGATTTATGCAAGCAAAGGGCAGGAGTGGTTTTCTGCCTATGGAGTAGTGGCCAACTGAAAAAAAGAGAGGAAAAAAGGCAAAACAAATCAAAATACTCAGGCTGAAGCTTAATTTCAAAATTGTCCTTGCATAGTATCCTTAAAGTCTACCATAATGATTTGAGTTGTACCTTAGAGTTATAATTTTCTATAAAAATGCCATCCTTAAATAACTGACAGATGCCTCCCAGGCATTCAGAACACTGAGAAGAACACTAAATCCTTCAACAAAGAGATAGTAAAGAGCTACGCATTGTCAGGCCCTGAAATAGAAATAAGTTATATTTTTTTTCAATAAAACAAACATGGACAACGTATTGGTCATTTTTTAGAAGTATAAATATACATCTACCCTATGACTCAGTAATTCTACTTCTAGGTGCTTGTCCAAGAGAAACAAATACATATGAACATAATACTTGGACAAGAATGTTCATAACAGCCTTATTCCAAAATCTGGGAACCACCCAAGTGCCATCAACAAGACAATGGAGAATCAACTTTTAGGGTATTCATACAGTGGAATGTTAGTCACCAATAAAAGGAATAAACATATCTACAGCAGCTTGAATGAATCTCATAGGGATTATGTTGAAAGAAAGCCAAAAATAAGCAAAAGTGAAGTAATGTAAATCAGTAAATGGTTACTTTGGTGAAGAACTAAGGAGAGGAGCATGAGGAAAACTTTCATAGATAATGAAAAAATACCATATCATTATGAATGGTGGTTACATGGGTGTACATAATTGTCAAAATCATACTGAGCATTTAAAATCTTTCCTCCTTGTTTTATCTATAAAGAATTATTTCTTCTAGATCATCTGCCCAGCTCAAAAAGCAAAGGAAATGAAAAAGAACAGGCAAAGTCTTTGTGGTACAACAGGGAAAGACTGATAATACACAAGAAAAGAAGCAAGTTGATAATTACATGAACAGAATGAAGTAATAGCAAATAATAGAGGGACCTCATTAGCATGGTTGTGGAAGGCCTTTCTGAGAAGATAGCCTAAAGAGCCAAAGGATGAAAAGAAATAGCCTTGTAAAGAGCCACAGAGCAGCATTTCAAGTAGAAGAAATGGTGTGTGCAAAGGCCCTGAGGTGGGAGTGGTGGTTGCAGCAACTGAAGGGGCCAATGTAGCTGGCACTCAGTGGACATCAGGGCAGCTAGCATGAGATGAGGCTGAGGAGTAGGCAGGCACCAAAAATATTGGTTAGAAAGGCCATGAGCAAGAGTTTGGATTTTAAATTTCAGAGTACTGGGAAGTTATTGAAGGATTTAATACAGCTGAACATTGCTAAGTCATGTTTGATTCTTGCTACCCCGTGGACTATAGCTTGCCAGTCTCCTCTTAAAAGGAAAAGTTAAAATTTTACATAACCTGCTGCTCATTCTGCCTCTGTAATTCAGCTTGCTTCTTGCAAAGTCTGGATCACCTATGTCATGTAGTCTCAGAAAGCAGGGACTCACAATACTAGGAACTGGAGCTTATCTCACTCACCCTTGTCCTGCTCTTTGCAATCACCCAGCTCCTGCAAACCTGCTTAATCATGCCTGTCCATGTATAAAAACTCTGTAACCTCTTTGTTCAGGGCTCAGAGAGTGGAGTGTTAACTCCTCTGGGCCCGCCAGCGTAACAAACCTGAGTTCTCCAACTCTCCGAGTGTGGTGCTCGGTTTCTCGAGTACTGGTTTCTGCGACACTCTCTCCAAGGGATTTCTCTGGCGAGAATACTGGAGTGAGTTACCATTTCCTTCTCCAGGGGATCGTCCCAACTCAGGGATCAAAACTGCAACTCCTCTATTGCCAGGCGAATTCTTTACCACTGGATCATTAAGGAAGCCCAATACAGGTGAAAAGTGCAATTTATTTTTTTTTAATATCACTATGGTTGCTGGACTGAGAATGGAGGAACACATGAACTATGTAAACCAATTTCTCTCTTAAAAGCTATTAAGCTTTTTCAGAATGAATTTAGTTTTTCAATTACATAAAGCTATTTTATTCTATCATATTAGTCTTCAGGGCTTGGGTGTCAAGTGTAAAAGAAGCATAGTTCTCTAGTCCGTGAAACCAATTTGTCTTTTTCTGACTATTCCATTTTATCCTGCAGCCTGAAGAGAAAAGTATTCAAATACTCTTGACTACAGAATGAAGCTTGTCCATTAGGAAAACGCAGCCTCAACTGTTGCTGGTTGAAACTTCAGGAGAGGGATACAAAGAGCAACTTTAAATGAAGGAGTTATCCCAATCAGCCAGTCCCAGCTGAATCAATGAGTGTGCACCTGGGGAGAGGCATGGACTTCAAAGCCAGATTACACTCTCAAGTATTCTGCAGCTATCTTTTTTTAAAGCCTAGGTTAGCAGAAAAGAAAAAAGCAATTCTCTCATCTCTTCTCGCCCACATGTCATCCTCCAACCTCATCAAGAGGACACAGCCCAATCTACAAAACTAACATGGAAAACAGCCATCAGACCTGCAGCTAAGAAGCCCCAGAGACACAGTTATTTTATTTACCAAGGGCTCTGCAAACACGCTCAGGTTTAAGGATGATGCACTACTTGGAACAATGAATAAGATTCCACCCCTATGGGGTGCCTGACTAAACAAAAAGTAAAAGTTGACAAATAGAGGGAAAGTGTGACGTACTCAGGTAGCTTCTATCTGCAGTGGAAATCAATGCTCAGCAAACCATGAGGTGGGAAACTACTACCTAATGGGAGTGATCAAAAGAAAAAACTTCAGCTGTTCAGCTTGTTTTCAGCCTGTCAGCTGAAGCAGGTGTCTCCTCTCAAAAATCCGCAAAGCAGGGAATACCCACGGTGACCCCCGCCTCTTCCTCCCACTCGGAGAGAGAATTCTGACTTGAAAAGAAATGATTTCCCCAGTATCTTTAAAGCACTGAAAATTTTTTAAAAATGAAACACACACAGGTGAAAAGAACAACGAGGCAGTCTAATCAAGTTACAGGCAGGAAAAACAAACAGGCAAGTCAGGGAAAAGGAGCTCTAATTATAAAGCACATTTGGAACCTGATGCCAGAACCTGATTCTGGCCAGCAAATACTTTTTTTCCAGTAAGCCACCAACCAAGGATCTTCATTTTCTCAATTATGATATTGTCCAAGCATAAGTCATTCGATGTGAACTAAGTCCTAGACACAGTACATGCCAGTAGTTTTACCCCTAACACCAACTGCTGGTTTATTTACTATTGAGATCTGTGGTCTGTTTTCTTCATCTGCGATTCTTTTTTAAATTTAAATATTGTATCTCAGTTAACTCTTGGTTCCAACAGACTCTTGGAAAGCCTTAAGGCTCTTCTAACTTAAAACAAGAAGTTTAAAGTCAGTATGTTGCTGTTGGAATGGCCCAGTGGTAAAGAATCTGCTTGCCTAGGCAGGATACTCAGGTTCGACCCCTGAGTCAAGAAGCTCCCTGGAGAAAGAAATGGCAACCCACTCCAAGATTCTTGCCTGGAGAATCCCATGGACAGAGGAGCCTGGCACACTACAGTCCATGGCTTTCAAAGAGTCAGACACAGCTTAGCAACTAAACAACAACAAACTTAAAACATGATGTTTAAACTCGGTATACTTAAATTCAAAGTATTTTTAATTTATCGAAGGGAAAAACATGTTAAATACTGCTTGTTTTGATTTAGAACCCAAGCACCTCCATAAGATTCTAAAATGAACACAAGATAATATTTTAAAAGTTACTAGAGCAGCCAAGCATTCAGGAAGCCTCTGTACCTCTTTCAGGAAAGGTGAAGTCAGCCTTGTTGGAGGAGGTCACGGAGAGGACAGAGCCATCAGCTGATCCAGGAGCTAGATCCGGACAAACTGAGCCTTCTCACCCGCGTCTCTGATCCTTGGAGCTTATATTGGCCCACCATTCCCACAGCTGGAACCGTTTTCAAGGATGCAGCCTTGGGAGGGTTAGGTGTTATTGAGACCATCTGTGTTAAATATGTGCCTGAACGTCATTGAGGCCTCAAAAACTTTTTTTTTAAATATATTCTTAATTATATATATTATTATATTTGTGATAGTTTTGTCAATTTGCTTTGTTCTTCTTTAATTGCAGGATAATTGCTTTACAATGTTGCATTGGTTTCTGCCATACAACAACACAAATCAACCATAAAATATATATGGGGTTTCCTAAGTGGTAAAGAATCTGCCTACCAATGCAAGAGATGCAGGTTTGATCCTTGCGTCAGCCAGATTCCCTGGAGGAGGAAATGGCAACCCACTCCAGTATTCTTTCCTGAAGAATCCCACAAACAGAGGAGCCTGGCGATGTCAGGGCTACTCTCTCAATTCGTCCCACCCTCTCCTTCTCCCACTGTGTCCACAAGTTCGTTCTCTAAATCTGTGTCTTATAAACCTTTATAGCACATGACAGGCTGGAACAGAATGCTAATCAAATTGTAGCATCCAAGACAAGCCTTGCAAGTTCCCTTGTTTGTTAAACCAACTACCTACCAGGCTGGAATGGTCAGCTTGTTTCCTCAGTCTCTCCTTTTCCAACATATAGGAGGCCTTTCAAGAACTAACAGTTAATTTCCAGCTCTGCATGTAAAGAGTTACTCAAAAGTGCTTGAATTTGAATCCTTGGGAAGTAAAAATGGAAACAGCCTGAATGGTGATTTTACTGTCATACTCATTTTCTTTCACTTTTTAAAATTTTTTATTGAGGTATAATTGGCATAATATTATATTAGTTTTAGGTAGCCAACAAAATGATTTAATGTATATATTGTAAAATGATCTCCATGAATTATTTATTTTATAACTGGAAGTTTGGACCTTTTGATCCCTGTCACCCATTTCATCCTTTCCCCACCCCCTCCCCACCCCCTCCAAACCATCAATCTGTTCTCTCTATCTATAAGCTTGGGTCTTTGGGGGGGTGGTTGTGGTTCTCAATGGGGGGAGGTGTTTTAAAGGAGGCCAGAGAAGCCCTCACTAAACTGAGAAGGTGATGGAACACTTTTATTTGAAAGATAAAAAACAAGGACCACCACCTAAGTGCTAGTTTTTGTGGAACCGTGTTGGGAGGTCTCTGAAATCATTGCTGAACTAGCAGTACAGGAGGCAGGGGGCACCATGCACAATATTTGGGCTATTTCTGCACTGGAAGTCCTAAGCCTGGGTTCCTTGTAAAGTGTGCATGACTCTAGTCATTTCCTTCTCAGTGTGGCTGAGCAGCAAGGCAGGCTCTGGGAAGTAACGGAAAACCACACAGGGAAAACAACTTGAGAAGAAGCCAGCATGGTAGGAAGCAGAAGAGAAAGCTCCCCTAGGACCCATCTGGGCTGTAAAATCATGAGGCAGGGTGCTCAGGGCTGGTGCACTGGGATGACCCTGAGGGATGGGATGGGGAGGGAGGTGGGAGGGAGGATCAGGATGAGAAACACATGTACACTCATGGCTGATTCATGTGAATGAATGGCAAAAACCACCACAATATTGTAAAGTAATTAGGCTCCAATTAAAAAAAAAAAGTCAATACAAACCCTGAAGTCTACCCTCACTGTAAACTTTCCAATATGTGAAAGAATCACACTGTATTTTCTAAGGACATCTGAGTCTGGGAATGCTAGCAAACCATCCTGATACAGACAGTCAGCATTAAGCAGAGGATTTTTTTGGGTTCCTCCTATGTGTCAGATACCACCCCAGGCCCTGGGTCCACACTGGTGAAAGAAAAGGAACTCCTCCTTATGGAGTATATGGTCCAGTGGGGAAAACACTCTCTAGCTACACAGATACTATTCAGAAAATCCTAGTGTGCAAATACTGGGGACCAGAGTCGCTAATAACTAGGGGGTCTAACAGAGTCTGAGAAATCAGAGGTTTTCCTGAAGAAAGTGATGTTTAAGCTGAGACCTGAAGAGCAAATGGGAGTTGTTCCAAGTGGGAAGCTGACGGGAAGGGAGTAATGGTTGGTAATTTCCAGGTAAAGGGATGGCCTGGAGGCAGCAATAAACTGCCATCTGTCATATTTAAGGAACTGATAACCATCAGGTACTGCTTGGAGTGGCCTTTCCTGGTGGCTCAGTGATAAAGGATCCGCCTGCCAAAGCAGGAGATGCAGGTTCCATCTCTGGGTCGGGAAGATCCCCTGGGAAAAGAAATGGCAATCCTCTCCAATATTCTTACCTGGGAAATCCCATTGACAGAGGAGCCTGGTGGGCTACACTCCATGAGATTGCAAAAGAGTCAGTAGGAACTTAGCAACTAAACAATTTCGTGGAGCAGAGAGCCTGGGAGATTCACTTGGGGCTGGAGGATAATAGTCAGTGCAGATACATGGGTAGCTTGAGGCCAGAACAGCAGGGAAGCCATGTTACAAATCTGAAGCTAGGGCTTCCCTGGTGACTCAGTGGTAAGGAGTCTGCCTGCCAGCGTAGGAGACAGGGTTTGATCCCTAGTCCAGGAGGATCCCACATGCCGTGGAGCAATTAGGCCCATGTACCACAACTACTGAGCCTGCACTCCAGAGCCAGGGAGGTGCAACGACCGAGCCTATACACCCTAGAACCTGTGGTCTGCGATAAGAGAAGCCACTGCAATGAGAAGCCCGTGTACCACAACAAGAAAGTAGTCCCCATTTGCTGCAACTAGAGAAAAATCCGTGCAGCAACAAAGACCAGCACAACCAAAAATAAAAAGTAAATAAAATTAAATATATAAAAAAGGAAATCGAAGCTAAATTCTTGAGTCAGTAAAAAGCCATGGTAAAGGAATGAGTGGCACAGTCAGGTATATGATTTTAAAAGAGTATTCTAATAAGAGGGTGATGACTGGATGGATGGAGTTCAAGAGTGCAGCAGAAAGGCAAGCCAAAAAGGACCAGGAGGGGAAAGTATCTAAAGGGATGGAAAGCACATAAACGGTGGATTTGATAATGGGTTGGATGGAGGAGTGAAGAACTAGTCATCAGCAATGACTCCAACATCTCTGGCCTGGGCAATAAGGGAGAAGGCAAGGCTGTCTACTGAAATTCAGGACAGGGAAAGTAGAGGAGGTGACAAGCAGGGGGAGGAGGTACACGAAAGACCAAAAAAAAATGACTCTCTTTGTAGAAAACGATGCTGGTCTATGATTCAAGCGGGCTCTAGGGACCTCCTTTACAGCAGTGAATCTGAGTAGTTAGAAGAGTCAGACACAGAACTGAGCCCCAAGATCAACACACACACTCCTGACCCTTGTGGTTTTCCAGCTGACTCAGCCACTCAGCTGCATGTGGGGACCCCTCCCATGTGCTGCACGTCCTCTTTCCTGAAGACCATCGAGATGACCACAGCATAGGGACTCTGCACTGCTGAGATGACTGGAAGTGATCTTCAGTGAGGTCGAAAACCAAAGTGGAACCTAAAAAAGACTGCTGTCCTGCTGCCTGGGTTTCCCACGCTCAGTACAGGTTATGTCTCTCCATGAAAAGTCACATCATCCAGACAATCATAGTTCATTCTGCTTCAGAGGGCTTCACTGGCCTTTTCAGCACATGATTATTCATTGGCCCTGCTGTTCAGGTCCACACAGGAAAACAGAACAGCCCTAGAAAAAGCCTTGGGAGTGTCTACTGGCAAAGATTAAATAACATGTGTATACTGTCGGCTGGGAAAAACTTATGTCACTTATATTTGCTGCTGTATGTAGTTAATAACTACTGATCACTATATAGAGAGCACAGGGACATGCAAGTGACCTGAATTATATTTTCCTTGAGAAGGAAAAGATTAAAAACAACCATCAACTGTGTTAAAGTGTTACAAAATTCCTCTAACCAAGCCACCTAAAAGGAGTGCCCTTATTTACTGCATATATTATTTGGTCTCTAATTGGATTTTTAATTTGGTAGTGGCTAGGGAGGGAAAGAGGTTCTGGGTTTTGGTTTTTCTTTCATCCTTTTTCTTTCTTTCTTTTGATGTGCATAAGGGGTACACAATGAAAAGTTGTCTTCGTGGGAGAAGATATCAAACGAAAAACAAACAAACATAAAAACCTCTGTTCACACTACTATATATAAAATAGATAAACAACAAGAATTTGCTGTATATATAGCACAGGGAACTAAACTCAATATCTTGTAATAACCTATAATGGAAAAGAATCTGAGAAAGAATATATATGTATGTATACATATGTGTATATACATATATCCATATATGCATATAGGTATATATAGCCAAATCACTTTGCCTCACAGCTGAAACTAATACAGTATTGTAAATCAATTATTCTTCAATATAAAGAAAATATTCATTTAAAAAATCTTTTATGGTCCAATAGCTATAACCATAGCATTATAAGACAGAGAAGGATGTCTGACTGACTGATTTCTCTAACACTACTCACTATTTTCCTCTTTCTGCATAATCTGTATAATCTCTGGCAATTATGGTAAAGAAAAAACAGTACCAGAGCTGTCAAAATGAACCATCCATCCCCCTAATTGTCTAGGAGTTAACAGAAGTTACCAAAATCAACTCTGATCTAAGCCAATATACTTAGAGCCCTTGTTCATCATAAGGGTTTTTGAAACCTCAACCAAAACCTTTCTTCAGACTAGACCACAGTACAACGCCAGGAAATGCATTTTCACTGGGGGTGGGGGGAGGGTGAAAGGGTTCTCACAAAAGCACTTTACTTTGTTCACTCAGAATGAGAACTCAGACAGGTAGACCAGTAGAAGGAATAGTTAGGAACAGGAAGGTTGGCTTTGACAACTGGCTCATCGTATATTAGAGAAGCAGAGGTTAGCTTCCTGAGGTGACGTCCTGGAGGGTCACTGAAAGTGCACTTGGAAGGGGCATGAAGAAATCATATACTGTTCAGGCAGGGAAAGTAGCGGCAGAAGGGGGCAGAGCCAAGGTCCTCTCTATGCATGTTTTACTTTGGACACTGTGCCCATGTTCCCTTCCTTCAATACCCACACACACTCATGCTTGTTCCTCAGACCCTCCCAGGGCACAAGCACTTTGCCTGTGAATTCCTTGCGTGGCTCTGAGCTGGGTGAGCCAGCAAGCCCCTCCTATGTCCCTTCTCCTAACACAAGGGATCAAAGTTATAGAAGTAGAGAAAAGACGTATATATATTGCTTACGCCATGGCTACTTTAGTTAATAGGGGCATTTATACATTGGATTGACCTACAAAAACCCTTTCTCTCCACACACAAGGAAGGCTACAAGAAACAGCCCAGGTCCAAGGAGTGTTCTCTTCAAAGTCCAGACAGGCTCTGACCCTGACTACCAGCCCAGGGCACCACCCTCCCTTTCTTTCTGCCCATCTTGGGTCTGTTCTCTCCACAAGTTCCATTTACAGCAGGGAGGAGGTGGGGGGATGTTGGCTTTGACAGGATGAATAATTTCTGAGTTATGTTTCTTCTTAGTGACGCTATTAAAGTTTCATTAAGGGGAAATATCACAACTACTGACTAAAGAGAGATCTTAAAAGAATTTGTTGGCCCCATCTGTTAACTTGTGCCCTAACCTTCTCCTAACCATGAAACATCTGCTCAGCCTTAGCCAGAAAGGGGTCAGTTTATCACTTCTTGCACACCAAGAATGTTACTGCCCCTTGCCTTTGGCCATGTCTCTCCACCAGGTCCACTCCTGTCCATCCTTCAAGGAATGTGAATCCAACTCTTGACTCATACCTTCTTTGGAAATGGCTGTTAACTTCTCATCCCATAATGATGTCCCCTTCCTGTAATTCAGAGCAAGGGTGATCTAAAACTTGTACTTTCTCTTGGCCTTTAGCAAGCCTGGGACTGCCTTGGTTCCAATCCTTTTGTGGTCATCTAACCTTTAAATGTAAATTCTGTCTTACCAACTTTTCTGTAAGCTAAAGACTTGAAGTGCAGCATCAAGCATAACGCTGATTGTTTAAGGGCATTTGTTAATATTTATAAGTAAATGTTACTATAAGGAGATGATCAAATCCAGTCATCTCATTTTACAAATAAAATATAAAATGAGGTAATTTTCCCAAGGTCACTGTGACAACCAGAAATCAATCTGAAGCCTACCCCCCCTTTACCAATCCATGTCTCTACTCTAAATTACTGATTTCTATCCATGTACTCCATTACAAAGAACGAAGAATCTAGAATGCAGATAATAAAGAAAGCTGTCATTCAATCCAATTAGAATCCTGTATGTATAAAAGGTTACTAGTTGAACATCATTTCCAAATGAATGGGGAGAAGAAGAAGGTGCCACCGTCCTGAATAACCAAGACAGTGTAAGGAAAGGGGCTGAGGGGCTGATCTCTACCAGTCAGGATCAGCCCTCTTGGGTTAGCTGTGTCCTCCCATTTACAAGACTAAGAAATGACTTTCCTCCAATACCATTTCTGTCATTTTTGATCGCATGTAAAAATGTAAAGGTGCTTTAACACTCCTTAGAGATATGCAGAGGTGTGGGTAGGAAATTTTATTTTGGTGTTTGTAATGAAAGCTCAGTAAAATGATGTGAATGGACATCGCCTTGACTACTTATTACTTTTATGCCAATAAAAAACTTTCAGTTTCCATACTACACTTCATTTTGCCTTATGGCATTGATTTCTACTCCTTTCTCAAATTTTCTCACATGATTGTGTCTTTTGATAATATGCTATACTTTATTGCCAAAGTCCTCAAGTGAGTCCCTGTATAAAGTCTCTAATTGTTCTTCTCTTATTCTTTTCTTAAACTCATTCCAACCAGAATTAGTCCTCATAACCCCACCACACCTGCTCTCATCAAAGTCCTCAGTGATCCCCCCTTTGCTGGCTCCCTTGATCAGTTCTCAGCAATTTACACCTCTCACCATAATTGACCTATCAGAAGCATTTGCTGTAGTAGGTCATTCCTACTCCTTGATATAATTTTTGTCACCTGCTTTCTAGGACCCCAAACTCTAGTTTCCTCCTACATCATGGGTCATTTCTTCTCTATCTCCTTTACTGCTTTCTTCTCTTCTTCCCAACCTCTTAATGCTGGAGTATCTATCCCAAGATGGAGCCCTTTGGTCCTCTGTTCTTCTCTGTCAACAGTCACTCGTCTGGTGTCATAATTTTAAACATCTTCTAAATGCCAGGCCTCCCAGATTTCTATACCCAGTGCAGACCTCTCTCCTGAACTCTAGAATCACACCTCCACAACTGCCCTCCTCATATTTCCACTTGGAATTCAAGAGAAACAGAATCCTTCATCACCTCTCAAACCCGAACCCTTGCTCTTTCCCTTGAGATGTCTCCACCTTAGTTCACTGTTACTCCATCCCTCCAGTTGTTCAGATCAAATATTTTGAGCCCCCATATTCCCAATGCCCTGATCCCTGATCCCTTGGATTATTGCCATACCTCTTTGTTTTTCAGTAATTAATTTATTTATTTTAATTGGAGGCTAATTACTTTATAATATTATAGTGATTTTTTCTATACATTGACATGAGTCAGCCATGGGTGTACATGTGTCCCTTTTCCTGATGCTTTCAAATTGTGGTGTTGTGGTAGACTCTTGAGAGTCCCTTGGACTGCAAGGAGATCCAACTAGTCCATCCTAAAGGAAATCAGTCCTGAATGTTCATTGGGAGGACTTATGCTGAAGCTGAAACTCCAATACTTTGGCCACCTGATGCGAAGAAGTGACTCACTGGAAAAAACCCTGATGCTGGGAAGATTGAAGGTGGGAGGAGAAGGGGATGACAGAGGATGAGATGTTTGGATGGCATCACTGATGCAATGGACATGAGTTTGAGTGAGTAGATTCTGGGAGTTGGTGATGTACAGAGAAGCCTGGCGTGCTGCAGTGCATGAGGTTGCAAAGAGTTGGATGTGACTGAGCGACTGAACTGAACTGAGACACACTGACCTCATTGCTCTCCCCGGATTATTCCAGCCACTCTACTGCCCTGGGTCCTCTATACCAGCTGTCACCTCTACCTGGCAACATGTTTGCCCTGGAAATCTGCCTGGTTCCCTTCCTTACTCTTGTCAAGCCTCTCCCCAAATAGCACTTTTCCAATGAGACTTATTGTGACCATGTTATTTAATATTATAACATGCTTCCACTCATACTCCCATAGTTCTCCTACCTCACTCTACATTTTATTTTTCCTGAGCCATTATAACCTTATAGCATATAATATTTATTCAATTTACTATTTGTCTCCATCAACTGCAGTAAAAGCTCTGTGAGGATATTCAGGTCTTCTTTGTTCACCAATACATCTCAAGTTCCTGGAATGATGCTTCCACATATATGCTGAATGAGTGGATGAATGTGCTCAGCAACCCCCTCCACTGCAAGCAACAGGGAATTGTCTACTGCATACTTCCTCAAATGAGGAAAGTCAAACCCAAAACGGACTTGACTGTTAGTCAAAGCAGAAGTTCAAGTCTTAGGACTTCATTTTCTCTTTCCTTCTCTCACATAGGTCACCTGTCACTTTTTATGTGGATAACTGCGCAGGAAAGAACTTTAACTTTCCTGCAATATGGGTTCTACTCACTCACCTCAGAAATGGAAAGAAATGGAAGACTGAGATGATGGATTCTTACTGACACCCAAGCAAGGACAAATTCTCTTCCCTCAGTAATCATCAAGCTCTAATTCTGTGCCAGGAATGGGGAACATGCTAAAGAAGGAAGGAAAAGATGCTGATTTCCTGGAGATAAAATTCCAGTGTAATTACCTATCCCTACCAAGGTCTGTGTCTGGGTGCCAGTTACTAGAACTCATTTGCCTTGTTGGGGACGGAAGAAAAACCCAGGTATTCTATGTTACATTCACCCTTACAACACGTGGCTCACAGTGTGATCCCCAGCTAGCTGCATGGGCTCACTTGGGAGCCTGTTAGAAATGCAGATTCACAGGCCTTACCTCAGGCCTATGAATCAGAGACTATATTTGAATAAGATTCCCAGGCAATTCTTATGCACAGAAATGTTCCTATGCACTGCCTTGGAGCCCTCCACTCACAGTAAACCCATTGGCATCACATGATTTGTGGCCAACAGAAATTTGAGGAAGAGAAAGGAGAGACACCAGCTCATATTCCCTTTTGCTAATAAACAAGGACTATCATTTGATGCCATAGATGATACTAGGAATTGTAGTAGAAGGCTCTGGATTAATGTCCTTGATCATTTAAAAATTCATAGAACACAAAACTGATCTGAAATAGATACACAATAATCATTTGCTAAACACTTTGAGCTTTCAGACATATTCAAGAGGCAGTATTTAAAGGCCTTAATACATTTGAGTCTAGGTTCTGAAGTCAAACATTCTGATTTCTAAGCTGTCACTCTATCATTAGTTGTGATTCCTGGGTCAATTTGTTTGGCCTCTCTAAGTTTCCATTTCCTCTTCTATAAATTAAAAACAATAATAGTACTTACCTTATATGATTTTTATGAGGACTAGATAAGGTAATTGTGTATAAAGAAGTAAGCATCCAACATACACACAAACTTTCCATTAGAAAATAAATAATTTCTAGGGCAGTTGCGCGGATCGTGGTGCTGGGCGGTCTGCGGACGCTGGCAAATCGGGACCAGGATGTAGAGTTGGCGGTGCCTGACGGCGGGTCTGACGCGGAGCTGGGTGGGGTAGAGAGTAGGGGGCGGTAGTCAGGGGTGGTGGGAGAAGGAGGAGGCAGCGGCGGTGAATCTTTTATAAATGGCGCCGAAGCAGGACCCGAAGCCTAAATTCCAGGAGGGTGAGAGAGTGCTGTGCTTTCATGGGCCTCTTCTTTATGAAGCAAAGTGTGTAAAAGTTGCCATAAAGGATAAACAAGTGAAATACTTCATCCATTACAGTGGTTGGAATAAAAATTGGGATGAATGGGTTCCAGAAAGCAGAGTACTCAAGTATGTGGATACCAATTTGCAGAAACAAAGAGAACTTCAAAAAGCCAATCAGGAGCAGTATGCAGAGGGAAAGATGCGAGGGGCTGCCCCTGGAAAGAAGACTGCTGGGTTACAGCAGAAAAACATTGAAGTGAAAACAAACAAGAACAAACAGAAGACACCTGGAAATGGAGATGGTGGCAGCACCAGCGAGACACCTCAGCCTCCTCGCTAAAAAGAGCTCGAGTAGATCCTACCGTTGAAAATGAGGAAACATTTATGAGTAGAGTTGAAGTTAAAGTCAAGATTCCTGAAGAACTGAAACCATGGCTTGTAGATGACTGGGACTTAATTACCCGGCAAAAACAGCTTTTTTATCTTCCTGCAAAGAAGAATGTGGATTCCATTCTAGAGGATTATGCAAATTATAAGAAATCTCGAGGAAACACGGATAATAAGGAGTATGCAGTCAATGAGGTTGTGGCCGGGATAAAGGAGTACTTCAACGTGATGCTGGGCACTCAACTGCTCTACAAATTTGAGAGGCCGCAGTATGCCGAGATCCTTGCGGACCACCCTGATGCACCCATGTCCCAGGTGTATGGGGCGCCACATCTCCTGAGACTGTTTGTATGAATTGGAGCAATGTTGGCCTATACACCTCAGGATGAGAAGAGCCTTGCTTTATTACTGAATTATCTTCACGACTTCCTAAAATACCTGGCAAAGAACTCTGCAACTTTGTTTAGTGCCAGTGATTATGAAGTGGCTCCCCCTGAGTACCATCGGAAGGCCGTGTGAGGCGCGTGCACCCACCCACGTTTGATCTCTGTAAACACCATTTTGTTTCTTAGTCCTTCTCTTGTACAAACAATGTACTTTGGAAATGTTCGTGTATAACAAAATGATGTTTGTTTTCTGTTTGATTTTAAACAGAGAAAATAAAAGGAGTTACAGCTCCTTTTTCTTTCCTTTTTTTCATTTCAAAGTTGCTGCCAGTGTATTCAGTGATGGACAACAGACATACTGTAGAGTGTTTTATTGCTTAGTTGACAAAGCTGCTTTTGAACGCTGGTAGTTTCTATTCCTTTGACACTACGCACTTTTATAATATGTGTTAATGCTATATGACAGAATGCTCTGATTCCTAGTGCCAAAGGTTCAATTCAGTGTATATAACTGAACACACTCATCCATTTGTGCTCCCCCTTTTTTTTATGGTGCTTAAAGTAAAGAGCCCGTCCTTTGCGAGTCATCCATCCATGTTGTTCTTAGGCATTTTATCTTTGCTCAGATTGAAGAACGGTGGCTTGTTTCATGGGTTTTGTATTTGTGTCTAATGCACGTTTTGACATGATAGATGCAATGCATTGTGTAGCTACAGTTTTCTGGAAAAGTTAATCTTTTAGAAATTGTTTTTCAGATCTTCAATAAATTTTTTCTTTAAATTTCAAAAAAAAAAGAAAATAAATAATTTCTAGAGATCTAATGTGAAGCATGGTAACTATACTTAATGCATCTACCTCTGGAATAAGTAGATTTAGTGTTATCAGCACAAAAAAAAAATTGCCTGGAAAATCCCATGGACGGAGGAGCCTGGCGGGCTACCATCCATGGGGTCACGAAGAGTCGGACACAACTGAGCGACTTCACTTTCACTTTTCACTTTCATGCACTAGAGAAGGAAATGGCAACCCACTCCAGTGTTCTTGCCTGGAGAATCCCAGGGACGGGGGAGCCTGGTGGGCTGCCGTCTATGGGGTCACACAGAGTCGGACACGACTGAAGTGACTTAGCAGCAGCAGCAGCAGCACCACAAAAAAAGGTAAACAAAGGGAAAAAAGAAAGAAGCATAATGCTAAACATATAATAATAATTCAATAAATTTTAGCTTATGTTATTGTTATTTTGTTTCAATCAACATTTCATTTATTTGAAAAACATTTTAGGAATGTAATGTAATGTGTCAGTCATGTGTGACTTTTTGTGACCCCATAGACTGTAGTTTGCCAGGCTCCTCTGTCAAGAATACTAGAGTGGGTTGCCATTTCCTTCTCCAGGGGATCTTCCCAACCCAGGGACTGAACCTGTGTCTCTTGCATTGGCAGGTGGATTCTTTACCGCTGAGCCACCTGGGAAGCCCTGTTTTAGGAATATGGTACAAAAATGAAGACAGTCAGGATAAACTATGAGGAACCTACTTAGATTAGCTGCTAAAGCAAGACCTCTCTGGGGAAAGAAGGTTGACATGGAAATCTGGAGGATAAGATATAGCCAGTTATGATGAGTCATGGAGTCATGCTGGGGAAGGGAAGAGCAGTTCAAGGTAGATACAAATCAAACAGGGCTTCAGAATCTAGAAGAGGGGAATGGAATTTACCCATCATTATGGAAAGCTACTGAACCCTTTCAGATAAGGGAGTGAACTGGACAAACATGAATGTATACTGGGGTGCCACTTGGGACAAAGGTCTGGGAAAAGTCCCTGGGATGTATGAAAATGAATCAAACATGGGGTCAGATTCTAAGGAACTGTCATTCTAATAGTCTGGCTTGAGACTTAATGCCAAAGTGGCAAAGTTCTCCTCCCATGTCCTCCCACCTTCCTCTGCACCTCCTCACAGAACGTGTTTAGGAACCAGCTCACCCACCAGCTCCTTTCTGGAACTTGCACTGACCTCTGTCCCCTGAATCCCTGGCTCCTTCATGTGATCTCTCAGAGAACCTGGCACACACCTGTGGAATAGAGCCTCGATCTCCTGTGGCTGTAATTAGTTACATCCTTTCTATACTTATTTATGGCTAAATCTATGTTTTCCATTTTTGTAGTCTTACTACCTATGATAACGCTGGCAGGTTGGCGCATGCTCAGTTCTTAATAAATGTTATTGTGAACAAAAGAACTAACATTTGTTTGCCATTTCTTTCTTTATGGACAAAAAAATGTATGCCAAATTCAGTTTCTGTGTTTCAGTGACAAACCAGAGACCCTCTGACTAGGGGTTTTCTCGAAGAGAATTATCTCTTTTAGTGACAGTGCCCTGAAAGAGGAAAATCAATTTGAAGTGCATTTCACTAATAAGTGGACATATATTTTACACACCTTGTTTCTTTTTTTAAATTCAGCCCAGAATTATTACCATAGAAACCATAGAAGAACATATCCACCACCAGCATCTTGGTCTGTTTTTTTAGTTTTTCCTCCCTATGGCCCTTTGTTGTGCTTCTCATCTCACAGAAGGGGAAACAAGCACAGGAAGGGCAGGCCACACAATGAGTCAGTGATCAAAAAAGCTCTTCCTGTGAGCAGGGTGTTCAGGAGGTGTCTCTGAGGTGGCCATACTCATCTCTGCCCTTGCCCTCCCCTCTCTGCGCTGCTCTCCTAAGTCTCCTCCAGGCATAAGTTCCACTCTTCCCTCATCCTGTTAGTCCAGCCCTGTATCCCTGGTCAGCCCCGAAAACCCAGCCACACCCACCCCAGATCCTCGCCTGGACAATCCCTTCTATGCTGGCCCCCTACCCTGCCTCAGAGTGGCTGGCGTCCTCCCTCACGCCATTCCCTCTTTGCCACCCCTTCTCTTACCTGGTCACAAATGCTAGTTGAATCTTCAAGCTGTGCCTCTCTTTCCCTTGAAGCCCTGCTATTTGAAACAAATATAGAACCTCAAGCTGACAAAGAACTTGAAGAGTCATCCAATCCCACCTACTAAGGTACCTTATAAAGTAATAGTAGCTAATCTGGACTTCCCTTGTGGTACAGTGGATGGAAGCCCACCTGCCAAGGCAGGAGACAAGGGTTCAGTCTGTGGCCTGGGAAGATTTTACATGCCACCAAGACTGAGAGCCCAAACTACTGAAGTCCATGTGCCCTAGAGCCCACACACCACAACTAATGAGGCCACATGCCACAGCTACTGAAGACTGGGCACCTAGAGCCTGTGCTCCACAAAAGTCATCACAATGAGAAGCCCATTTTCCACAATGAAAGGTAGCCCCTACTCACTGCAACTACAGAAAGACTGTCCAGAGCAATGAAGACCCAGTGCCATCAAAAATAAATAAATAATAAAAAAATAGCAGCTAATCTGAAAAGCAGTTTGTGTTCCTGAGTAGTTAATGGAAAATAAAAAAAGGTCAGCACTGAGAGGAGCCAAAGTTAAGTACCCTTTCAAGAATCAGGGGAAGCTAATTGCTGCATCAGCTTGGTCATGAGCACCACTCTGGCATGTTCACTGGAAGAGTTCGAACTCATGTCTACCAAAACTGTTCTTGGATCCAAGAAGATGGGAGAAAAGAAGTCTGTTACATGAACATTCATCCTTGCTGAAGAAGATCCAAATGTGGACAACAAGAAACTTCTTTAAAGTAGTATACAAAATGAGGAAAACACAATTAGGTACCAAAGTGAGCATTTCTTTAGAATGCAAAGAGAAATTGTAATGAATTTAGTTAAATTCAATTCAGTCACTCAGTCGTGTCCAACTCTTTGCAACCCCATGGACTGCAGCACACCAGGATTCCCTGTCCATCACCAACTCCTGGAGCATGCTCAAACTCATGTCCATCGAGTAAGTGATGCCATCCAACCATCTCATCTGTCATCCTCTTCTCCTCCTGCCTTCAATCTTTCCCACCATCAGGGTCTTTTCAGATGAGTCAGTTCTTCATGTCAGTTGGCCAAAGTATTGGAACTTCAGCTTCAGCATCAGTCCTTCCAATGAATATTTAGGATTGATTTCCTTTAGGATGGACTGGTTGGATCTCCTTGCAGTCCAAGAGACTCTCAAGAGTCTTATTCAACACCACAGTTTAAAAGCATCCATTCTTCGGTGTTCAGCTTTCTCTATAGTCCAAGTCTCACATCCATACATGATTACTGGAAAAACCATAGCTTTGACTAGATGGACATTTGTTGGTAAAATAATGTCTCTGTTTTTTAATACACTGTCTAGGTTTGTCAAAGCTTTTCTTCCAAGGAGCAAGCTTCTTTTAACTTCATGGCTTCAGTCACCATCTGCAGTGATGTTGGAGCCCAAGAAAATACTTTGTCACTGTTTCCACTGTTTCCCTATCTATTTGCCGGATGTCATGATTTTTATTTTTTGAATGTTGAGTTTTAAGGTAGCTTTTTCACTCTCCTTTTTCACCTTCATCAAAAGGGTCTTTAGTTGCTTGATGTACTCTGCATATGAGTTAAACAAGCAAGGTTACAATATACAGTTTTGATGTATTCTTTACTTTCCCAATTTGGAATCAGTCCATTGTTCCATGTCCAGTTCTAACTGTTGCTTCTTGACCTGCATACAGATTTCTCAGGAGGCAGGTAAGATGGTCTAGTATTTCCATCTCTTTAAGAATTTTCCATAGTTTGTTGTGATCCACACAGTCAAAGGTTTTAGCATGGTCAATGAAGCAGAAGTAGGTGTTCTTCTGGAATTCTCTTGCCTTTTTGATGATCCAATGGATGTTGGCAATTTGATCTCTGGTTCCTCTGCCTTTTCTAAATCCATCTTGAACATCTGGAAGTTCTTGGTTCATGTACTGTTGAAGCCTAACTTGGAGAATTTTGAGCATTACTTTGCTAGTATGTGAGACGAGTGCAATTATGTGGTAGTTTGAATATTCTTTGGCGTTGTCTTTCTTTGAGATTGAAATGAAAACTGATCTTTTCCAGTCCTGTGGCCAATGCTGAGTTTTCCAGATTTGCTGACCTATTGAGTGTTGCACTTTCACAGCATCATCTTTAAGGATTTGAAATAACTCAACTGAAATTCCATCATCTCCACTAGCTTTGTTCGTAGTGATGCTTTCTAAGGCCCACTTGACTTTGCACTCCAGGATGTCTGGCTCTAGGTGAGTGATCACACCATTGTGGTTGTCTGGGTTATTAAGATCTTTTTTGTATAGTTCTTTTGTGTATTGTTGCCACCTCTTCTTAATATCTTCTGCTTCTGTTAAGTCCATACCATTTTCGTCCTTTATTGTGCTCATCTCTGCATGAAATGTTCCCTTGGTATCTTTAATTTTCTTGAAGAGATCTCTAGTCTTTCCCATTCTATTGTTTCCAGCTATTTCTTTGCACTGATCACTGAGGAAGGCTTTCTCATCTTTCCTTGCTATTCTTTGGAACTCTGCATTCAGATGGGTGTATCTTCCCTTTTTTCCTTTGCTTTTTGCTTCTCTTCTTTTCTCAGCTATTTGTAAGCCCTCTTCAGACAATCATTTGGCCTTTTGGCATTTCTTTTTCTTGGGGATGGCCTTGATCACCACCTCCTGTACAATGTTATGAACCACCATCCATAGTTCTTCAGGCACTCTGTCCTTGTCAGATCTAATCCCTTGAATCTATTTGTCACTTTCACTGTATAATCATAAGGATTTGATTTAGGTCATACTTGAATGGTCTAGTGGTTTTCCCCACTTTCTTCAATTTAGGTCTGAATTTGCAATAAGGAGTTCATGATCTGAATCACAATCAACTCCTGGTCTTCTTTTTGCTGACTGTATAGAGCTTCTTCATCTTCGGATGCAAAGAATGTAATCAATCTGATTTTGGTATTGACCATCTGGTGATGTCCATGTGCAGAGTTTTTTCTTGTGTTGTCAGAAGAGGGTGTTTGCTATGACCAGTGCATTCTCTCAGCAAAACTCTGTTAGCCTTTGCCCTGCTTCCTTTTGTACTCCAAGGCCAAACTTGCCTGTTACTCCAGGTATCTCTTGACTTCCTACTTTTGCATTCCAGTCCCCTATGATGAAAAGGACATCTTTTTATAGTGTTAGTTCTAGAAGTTCTTATAGGTCTTCATAGAACAAATTGCACATTTTTAAAAAGGTGATAAATATCACAAAATCCTAGCATTCCAATGTCAGAGCAGTGAGGCGCCCTGGAGTTTTTTCTACCAGGGTAGGTAACTCTGACTTTAATCCTGGAGTTTTTTTCTTCTTTGTTTCTTGCCTATATATTTTTTGAAAAGTTGTCTGTCTTCCTCTCCTCCATTTCCTCATCAGTGAATCTCCCCTAATTGCTGACGCTGTTTACTAGTCTACACAACTCCACTGAAATAATCTCTCAAAGTTTCCCAGTGCCTCCTCATCACCTAATCAGATGGCTTTTGCCCAGCCTTTGTGCTACTGGTCTCTTTTTCATGGCAGACACTCACAACTGAAAACAAGTCCTCCTAAAAACAAGTTCTGTTACTGAGTTTATGATTCATCTTTCTATCCAGAACTTTTTCCCCTTTCTTATTCCCTGACCTCAATTCTGTGCTGAGCACTAATCAGCCAGAATAGGATGATTAAGATTGCAGTTGTCCCTAAATATTGTTAATGGACTAAAGTTGCTATTGCTATATTTCAATATTAATGTACAAACTAAAGTTGCTTTTCCAGGACAAGATGAGCTCACAGACCCCTAAGCCATGAACCACCTGGCTAGAGAATCATAAACTGGACACATCTTGACTCCTAAAACCATGATTAAGAAATGCCACAGAATGATGATTTATCCTACTTTCTTTATTCCTCCTCTTAAAAATATCCCTAACTCAAAGACCATGGTGGAATGGATCTGAGTCCTATCTCCCACTTCTTTGCTTGACTCCCTGCAAATAAACCCTTACTTTGCTGCAAACCCTTACTACCAGAGTTGGGCTTTCTGCTTTGTGGGCACAGAAGCCCTTACTCAGTTATATAACCACACCTGCCTTCTCAGAATTCTATCGGTCTTGGCATGTACAAGGCTATATTGTCAAGTCTCCCTACTATATTGATTCATCATTTTTTTCTTGGTTTCACTTTCTCCTTCCATGCACCAAATTGGGTGTAACCCAAGGCTTAATCCTCAATCCCTGATTTTGGCAGTCCACAAGTTTCCCTATCACCTCACAAAGCTTCAAGCATACAAATAATGACCAAATCTGTAACTCTGGCCCTGACACCTCTTCAATATGTCAGCCCTGCCAGTTGGACATCTCCATAGGAAAATCTCACTGAACCTCAAATCTCCTTCAACTTCAAACTCATTCAAAGCCTAATGATACACACTTCAAAACTGCTTCTGTGCTCTAAAATCTCACTAGATTCTGAAATTCAATGTTTCTAAAATTAAATCATCTTTCCTCATAACTAGCTATTTATCAGAACTTCCCCTTTCTGTTAAATATCTGAACTAAGTGGATGAGTGTCAAGTCATAATCTCAGATGAGAAAATGACACTATCTTTCTTCTATCCTGTCTACATAAAGCAATTCATTCTGGTTTGTTCCTTGTTAGAACAGGAAGTTGCTCTGAAGAGTTGGTTGGGAGAGAGTATCTGCAACCCACTTCATGAAGTTTTGTTTACACGCAATTCTGTGTCTGTCTCCATCTGGAATTAGAGCAGAGGCTCCAGGCCCCGTTAGAATGAAAGCATGTTTTGTGGTCAAAGATGCTATTGTGCTTCAGGTAGCCAACAGGAACATTTAAAAGCATTTAAGAGATGAACATTGTGTTATTAATACTATTTTTAAAAACAAACAAACAAAACTAAGAAGCAAAAAACTTTCCTTTATACTTGTGGAATTGAGGTACTAGAGCAAAAACAGCTCTTCTTAGTACCTCAAGGAACTAGAAAATGTCCTTACAAAAAGGAGCAGAATGGCAGAGTTCAGGGCAGAGCGTTCAATGAGAAGAGAGAGGAAGAAGAAAACGAGAGAAGAGGGAGTAAGGAGGAGAAAGAAGAGGAAAAAAGAGCACTGAAGTAAAACAGGAACCTCCAACCTTTGCAGAATAAAATTGATTCTTCAGTGCCCTAAAGCAAAAACCAAATTTTCTCAACTGAATATTGAGGAAAGAGAAATTGACTAATCAGTTTCAAAGACTGAGGTACTTACTGAGTGGCTTCTAATGGAAACTGACCTGAAAGTCTGGAGAGATGTTTTGTTAAGGAGGCAAAACTCAGCCAAGCAAAGAAGCTGGGATATAAAATGAAGAGAAGCAAGAGCAATTTCCCTTTTAAAATCATAATATTGTGACCAACCCCAGGACTTCCCTGGTGGTCCAGTGGTTAAGGATCTGCCTGCCAATGCAGGGAACATAGGTTTGTTTCCTGGTCCAGGAAGATCCTACATGCTGTGTCACAACTACTGAGCCCACGCTCTAGAGCCTGCGCTCTGCAACATGAGAAGCTGCCGCACTAAGAAGCCCACACACCACAGCTAGAGAGTAGCCCCCACTCACTGCAACTAGAGAAAATCCTGTGCACAGCAACGAGGACACTGTGCAGCCAAAAATACAGATTGGTATTTTATATTATCTGGATAATCCAGAGTCCGTGTATATATCACAGCTGTAAGTGACGGGGTAGAATATACAGGTAATTCTTATAGTTATATATATATATATATATATATATATATAGCTCCACATTTATACCTAAAGTAGATAATACAATCACAGAGGAAAATACCTTCAGTACTCAGAACTGAGCATGTCCAAATGACAAATGGCCAATTTGTCAATGTTCCCCAGGGTTCTAACTTTGGTTCTTCTCTTGCACTATTCTTTTTCCCTTTGTGATCCTCTCTTAGTTTTGAGACCTACATATCCAGATCCATATTGTGCATTTTCACGTGTGTCCTTCAGAGTTTTTGTTTCTATCTTACTGCCACATGACAAACTACCATACATTCAATGGTAAAGAAACATTGATTCTCATGCTCATGAATCTACAGATTGACTGCAGTTCAGCTCGTCTAGAATGAGCTTAGCTAGGCAGTTCTGCTCCAAAGTGTGGGTTAAGCTCAGATCTGCTCTGTGTGTGTTTTGTTCTGGGACCCAGAATGAAAGAGCTGTTTATTTTCATGGTAGGTGGTAGAAGTTCCTTCCCTGAGCACAAATAAACAATGCCTCTATGGCTTAGGCTTTGAAAGGGCAGCTATCATTTTCATCTGCATTCTATCAGTTAAAGCAAGCCATGTGCCCAAGAACACCATCAAAGGCTCAAAGAAGAGCAGTTTCCTCACAGAGGCTGAGAAAAGGAAGTGAATGATATTTAATCTGCTAAATTTCTCAAACTCAATAACTCCAAACCTTTCATCCTTGTTGTTCTCTTTTATTTAATGTCTGGCACCATTATACACCCAGTTAGAAAACCAAGAGTCATTATAACTTCTGCCTACTGTTAGTAACTGTTTATCAAATCTTATTGATTCTCATTTTCACCTTTTTAATTTATCTGTATTTAATTTAAGCCTGCAGTGAAAACTATAACAATTTTCTGACTATGCCAACTATATCATTCCAGAGCTGGTTGTTCTATTATCCTAAAATTAGAGAAAGCAAGTAAACCTAGGTGATCATTAAAAGCTCTTTTTTTACAGTACTCCATCTAATAAATGTGGAAGAAATGATTGGATTTATAAACCCTAATCAACTATTGACTCAAGAAAAAATCATCTGCAGTTGAAACCATTAGATCAGGCATTCTCAACCTCAGCACTACTAACTTTTCTCATCATCAGAATTATTACTGTCTTTTTCTAATTTCACATCCCTTGGACTGCAAGGAGATCCAACCAGTCCATCCTAAAGGAAATCAGTCCTGAATATTCATTGGAAGGACTGATGTTGAAGCTGAAACTCCAATACTTTGGCCACCTGATGCAAACAGCTGACTCACTTGAAAAGACCCTGATGCTGGGAAAGATTGAAGGTGTGAGTAGGGGATGACAGAGGATGAGATGGTTGGATGGCATCACCGACTCCATGGACATGAGTTTGAGTAAACTCCGGGAGTTGGTGATGGTCAGGGAGGTCTGGTGTGCTGCAGTCCATGGGGTCACAAAGAGTCGGACATGACGGAGTGACTGAACTGACTGAACTTCTCAAATGTTTAGGATATTGCACCTGGAGTATAGTTTTTTTTTTTAAAAAAAACTGGAGTATAGTTGCTTTACACTGTTGTTAGTTTCTGCTGTACAATGAAGTGAATCAGATATATATATATTTCCTTCCTTTTAGACCTCCCTCCCAATCTACCCCATCCCACTCCTCTAGGTCACCACAGAGCACTGAGCTGAGTTCCCTGTACTGCACAGTAGGTTCTCACTAACTTTCTGTTTTGCAAATGGCCATGCACATACGTCAGTCTCAACCTCCCAATTCAACCCATCCGCCCCCATGTTCACACCTCTACTCCCTACATCTACATTTCTGTTTCTGCCCTGCAAACTGTTTCATCTGTACCATTTTTTCCTAGATTCCACATACATGTGTTAATATACAATATTTGCTTTTCTCTTTCTTACTTCACTCTGTATGAAAAGCTTAAGCAATTTTGTACTACTCACCACGTGTCTCATCATTTCCCTGCTGGCTCAGATGGTAAAGAATCTGTCTGCAATGAGGGAGACCCAGGTTCGATCCCTTGGTCAAGAAAATCCCCTGGAAAAGGGAGTGGCAACCCACTCCAGTATTCTAGCCTGGAGAATCCTATGGACAGAGGAACCTGGTGGGCTACAGTTCATGGGGTCGTGAAGAGTCAGACATGACTGACCGGCTTTCACTTTCACCACATGCCAGCGTCTATCAGAACAGTAGTGACAGGACTCTTATTGCCAGCTAGCTGATGGGCTATCCAACTCTAAAATCCAATTTTGTCTGCCTTCTCAGATGGACTTTCTTAGGTTGGGTTCTCTGGGAACAGACACCAAGAGAGACATTTGTGGAAGATCTCCTTATTTGCGTTTGTTCTTAGGAATACCTCATTTCTGGGAGAGGACTAAGCAGGACTAGACAAAGGGAGAAACTGAACTGCAAAGAAGTTGTGACAAAGGTCACTACCTATCCCGTGGGGAGCTCTGGCCCTTCAAAATTGTTTTGTTTTTTAATATTTTTTCCAAGTTAAAGTTATCAAGGTTCATTTACATTCAGTTAAATTCTCTCTTTTTAGTGTACAGTTCTATGAATTTTGACACACACACACAGACTCATGTAACTGCCTCCACAATAAAGATATAAAATGCTTCTATCATCCCCAAAAGTTCTTTCACATGACTTTGTGATCAATCCCCATTCCCTCTTTGCCATGGAGACCACTGATTTGATTTTTGCCATTGTGATTTTAGTCTCTTCTGAAATACCGTGTGAATGGAATCATGCAGAATGTTGCCTTTCGAATCTGGTTGTTTCAAATTGTGGCAGTGGCACTGTGCCATCGTGCCGGCCTGTCCCTGATGCAGACACCTACAGGGAGGGTGAGAAACCTCGCAGAAGGCATCTGCAAGGGCAATTTCCATCAGCTGTGAACCCTCCGTGGCCAACATTCTCCTTGCTTGAAAATGTGTGCCTCCGTCCTGAAGCCATGTGGGCAGTGCACCGCGCTACCCACTACAGGTGGAAGTGTGTGCTAAGGCTTGGGCAGAGTCAAGTTCAACATGTTCCAGGGGTGTGGGTGAAGGGCATATTACATCAGAATAGTTGAGGCACATAATATCCGCTTGCCCCATCCTAACGTCCTTTTATCTCAGGCAGTGGTTCCCTACATAGTCAGTTTTGCCCCGACCAGGGAACATTTGAGTGTCTGAAGACGTGTTTGGCTGCCACAGCTGGGAGGGTCGGGGGTGGAGGTTGCTATTGGCCTCTGGTACGGTGCTGCTAACCACCCAATAGCGCACAATACAATATCATCCCCAACAAAGATTTATTCTCATGCTCAAAATGTCGATAGTGCTAAGGAGTGAGAAAGTCAAAGGGCCTCCTGAGAAACATCAAAGACTAACCCTTGAAGCTGGAGGTCAGAGCTCTAAAAAAAATCTGAGAATTGGGTCCCAGTCTTAAACTTAGTGTGCTCCAGACAAGTTTAAAATCTCAACTCTGACAAGTCCAGTATGCCAGAGGAAGGACCCTGTTTCAAAAAGCATGGTACCTCGAGACTGGAAAATAGGACATTTAGGTCTGTGCTTTAAAAATCCTTGAAACGTCAAATTCCCTTGACTTTTCTGGGCCTCCACAGAAAAGAAGAGGCTCACTCCTCCATATGAAAAATTAACATTCCCCCTTGCTTGAAAATGACACAGAGGCCTCTTCCTTACAAGAAAAAAAAATTTCAAAGATTAAAATTTGCTTCCACCTCCTCCTCTTAGCCATCAGAGCAAACTAGAGTCATTCACAACATAGCATATTATGGTAGGAAGACCAAACTCTCCCACCATTACCTTTCAGCTGAGATAGTAAATCAAAACAATCTTGCCTGCTATGCAGGGGGATGACAGGAGTAGTAGTCCTCACCATATTTCCATTTAATTCATGACTGATTCATAAGGAAACCATGTGGATCCTAGAGGATGACAATGGGCTGCAACAAACTCCATCCATACTACCTCTACGTGCAGCTGTGGTGACAGACGTGCGATTTTTAGTTAGAGCACATTGGCACTGTCTCAGCAACAAAGTGTTTATCATTGATCTGGTCAAAGAATTCTTTTCCATATTATCAAGACAACAGAGCAGAAACAGTTCATGTTCCATGGGAAGGGACAATACATTGCAGTTATGGTTTTGCTCTACTCTCTCCCTCTGTCATAATAGAGTCTAAAGGGACTTGGACCATCTGAACATATATTAGTATATTCTGCAGATGGCACCATGTTAATCAGTTGAGATAAGCAAGAAATGGCAGGTATTTTGAAGGCCTTGCTGCTGCTGCTGCTAAGTCGCTTCAGTCGTGTCCAACTCCATGCAACTCCATAGACGGCAGCCCATCAGGCTCCCCCAGAATCCCTGGGATTCTCCAGGCAAGAACACTGGAGTGGGTTGCCAATTCCTTCTCCAATGCATGAAAGTGAAAAGTGAAACTGAAGTCGCTCAGTCGTGTCCGACTCTTAGTGACCCCATGGATGTAGCCTACCAGGCTCTGCCTTCCATGGGATTTACCAGGCAAGAGTACTGGAGTGTTTGAAGGCCTTGGTAAGACACAAACACTCCAGAGGGTGGGAGATACAGCCCATGAAGATTCAGAGGCCTGTCTCACCAGTGAAAAACTGTAGGGATCTAGTGGCCTGGGGGATGATTTAAACAACTCCTTTACTAGGATCTTCATCTCTCCTTGCCCTTATCCTTCCACTACAATTCATGCAGACCTCCAATCACCTCTGAATGACACCAAAAGCTACATATCCAAAACAAAACTCACAACCTTCCCCAGAGACCCTGCTCCTCTCCTATGTTGTATCTCTTGGTGAATGTCTCTACCACTCAACCCATTAATCCTATATGCCCCAACTTTATCTCTCTCTTTACCCCAAATCCAATACTGAATCCTAAGCATCTCTCAAATCAGGCTTCTTATTTTCTCCACTGCTATTACTCTAATTCAGGCTTTCCCCATCTCTTTCCTGGTCTGACACTGGAGAGATACACAAGTGGAAGGAATATCAGTTTTGGAAATCTGCTGGTCTGCTGACCTGGGTTTTAATTTTCATTTTACCCACTCTCTGCCTACATGAACTTGAACAAGTAAACTAACCTAAGACTTAGTTTCTTCATCTATAAAAAGAGATAATAAATATCTAAATAATAATGTTTAGTATGAGGATACAATGAAACTAATGTGTAAACTGCCTGACACAGAGGTCAACATATTTTTCTAGAAGGGTAGAATTCATGGCATAAAGCAGTCAAATTCCTGCCAAATTAAATTATAATAAATTTTACATAACTCCAATCAAAAGTTCAATAGGATTTGGCAGGTAAGAGAATGGGGGGAAAGGCACTGGAGGATTTGATTATAAATTCCACATGAAGAGTAAATATATAAAAATTGCCAACAACAAAAAGTCATAAAGATGCAGTTATCAAAATAGGATGACTAGTCCAATAACAGACAAAAAGACCAAAGGAACAGAAGAGAGAGTTTGGAACAGTTAAAATATAAAATTCAACTGAGTAATTTTCTTTCTATTTAGCTTTATCCAACAACTCATGAATTAAGATGCACACCACCTAGCAAACAGAAGAGTTCTCCAAGGAGCTGTATAAAATAAATGGCTTTTACAGAAATGGAACAGGACAAGGAGGTTATTAGCAAAAGAAAAGAAGGTTTCAGGCAAAGCTACCTCATTAGTGCTGACCAGAAATTTCCAGAAATTCCATTCCTGAGAGAAGTAGAAACTGCAATTAAGTCTAGGTTTGCAGTTCTGGGGACAAGTGGTTCCATCTTAGGCCTGTTGACTTTTTTTTCCTTTTTTATTTTTTTTAAACAGAAACAAACCCAAGCATGAGGGAAGCTTAGTCTAAGATTGTGTTGCCCTTCAAATGAATGGGAAATTAAAGTGTGGTGTGACTTATGTTGTCCATTATCTGACTTGAAAAATCTGTGTACTACTTATTCACACATATAAAAGTAGATTTTTAAATATATTATGGAACTAAAGCACAACAAAAGCTTTCTATTAGAAGAAAATAGAGAAATGTATCTGTAAGTATAAGGTGAGGGAAGTCCAAGTGTGACAAGAAGCTATAAAGAAAACAATAGATTTGCTTTTAAAACTTAAACATTTCTACATGGAAAAAGTTAACCGACAAATGACACAATGGGAAGACACCTTTGTAATACATGTAACTGACAAATAAAGGGCTACATTCATAGCACACAAAGAGCTGCTGTAAACTAGTAATTAAAATACAACAGCTTAATTTTTGAGTAAATTATATTAGGTAATTCACTGAAGAAGAACTATAAATGGTACTAAAGCCAAAAAACTCTTTAGAGTTTCAACTTTGAAAATATTTTAAGGCAAATTATGGACAGCACATTTTTGCCTGGTGGTGTAAAAAGTTTTAGAAATGATAATATAAATAAAGCTTAAAATATAAAGAAAAGGCTTTCTCACCTGGTGTGGGTAGGAGTGAAAATTCGTACAACTTTTCACAGAGCAATTTGATAATACCCATTGAAAGTCATAACTATATAGCTTATACCTTCCAATTCAGTTTTCCTATCCTAAAGAAATACTAGGAAAAATACACCAACACATATATAAATATAGTCGTTATAGCATTTTTTTTTGAAACAGCTAAACTTTGGGAACAAATTAAATGTCCCTTCATAGAAAAATGACTCAAGATGTGCTGATAGTCTATGCACACAACCCTTAAGAAGAAAGAGGTAGATGTGTAAAATAAATAGCTAGTGGGAAGTTGCTGGATAACACAGGGAGCTCAGCCTAGGTGTTTTGTGATAACCTGGAGGGATGGGATGGTGGGGAGAGATGGGAGGGAGGCAAAGGGTACAGACATATGTATACTCATGACTGATTCATGCGTTGTGTGGCAGAAACTAACACAATATTGTAAAGCAATTATTCTCCAATTAAAAAAAAAACTTTATAGATGAGGGACTTCCCTGGCCATTCAGTGGTTAAGACTTTGCCTTCTAATACAGTAGGGCTCAGGTTCGCACCCTCTTCAGAGAGCTAAGATCCCGTATGTCTCAAGTCAAAAACCAAAAACATAAAATAGAAGTAATATTATAACAAATAAAAGACTTTAAGAAACAAAAACAGAAAAAGAAAAGAAAGAGGTAGATCTGAATGTTTGGAGAAAGAGATGTCCATATTATTATGTTCAATCATTTTTTCAACACAATGTTATTGAGCACCAGAATAAAAGCAGACCTGGGTCTAATTGGAAAAACATGCAAAGGAAAAAACAGAGTCTAGGAAATCATTACAATAGGTGCTGTAAAGGAAACAGAGTAGAAAGTAGTAGAAATAATCCTTGATTCATCTCTTTTCCATGCACCCAACACCCAATCAACAGACCTGAAAATTTTACTACTAAAACTAACAGGTCAAAACTTTCCACTTCTCTCCAGTTCTTTTATTGTTTTTCAGTGGCTTCCACTAGAACCTAAATCCCTCACCCCAGTTTAGAAAGCCCTGCATCATCTGGGCTTCTGACTACTTCTTCAGCATCATCTCTTGCCATCCCCAGACTCCAGCCCTGTGGTCTTTCATCCTGTTCCTGCTATTAATACGTGCTGAGCCCATTCCTGTTTTACAGCCATCATTTTTGACAGTGGTTTTCAACAAGGAGGAAGTTCAGAGCCACGCCAGGGAAAAGTTTGGAAATATTTGGGGGACATATTTAGTTGTGTGAAAGGATTTCAATCTAAAATGGAACTGGAGGGTATGCAGTGGTGGACCTCATGCATGCACCCTCAGAGGAATGGAATATGAGAACCAAGAGACTGATTTCCTATAAACGTCTGGTTTATGAAAGACTGAGACTTATTACCTGACAAGTGAACATCTGCCAAGAATCTCCATCCTCAAGCCCAAAAACATGTTTCTTGAACTCTCCCTGAACTTCCCCTTCTTCGCACTCCTTACTCATAAATATAGCTCACCCTAAATCCTCAACAGACTTGCCTATACCTTGCTACAGCATGTGCTTCCCAAATAGCAATTCCTCTACTGTTCTCAAATAAACCTAATGTCTAGTAACTTGAGCTTGCCTCAGTTTATTTCTTTATTTAGGCTGACAGTTGTCAAGTTACTAGTGAACCTATTGGCATTTAAGCCCTTAAAAATCTCAGCATATTTCAAGATGCATTATGGTCTCAAAAATATCAAGAGTAAGCCCAGAAAAAGTTGTTGCCTCTGCTTGTAATGTACTTTAGCTTCATCTTTACACTCCTGGCCCTTGTTATTTTAAATGGTACCTTCTCAGAAAGGCCTTTCCCACTATCCTAGTTTCCTAGTCTCTGTTTACCTTGTCACCCTATGGTAATTCCCTGTATAGTGTTAATGGTATTTATGATTTACTTGTCTTTATTTTCTCCACCACTCATGCTCCCAACTAGGATGTAAGTTTAAAAGAAGTGAGGAACTTACCTGACTTGTTCGCTATTCTATCCTCTGAACAATGCTTGGCACCTAGTAGTTGCTTAATGTGGAGAAGGCAATGGCACCCCACTCCAGTACTCTTGCCTGGAAAATCCCATGGACGGAGGAGCCTGGTGGGCTGCAGTCCATGGGGTTGCAAAGAGTCAGACACGACTGAGCAACTTCACTTTCACTTTTCACTTTCACGCATTGGAGAAGGAAAGGGTAACCTACTCCAGTGTTCTTGCCTGGAGAATCCCAGGGATGGGGTCACACAGAGTCGGACACAACTGAAGCGACTTAGCAGCAGCAGCAGCAGTTGCTTAATGAATGTTTGTTGAATGAATGAAGAACATGGGTAATGCAACGGAGCAATATGATCTTGCTTTGATTAAGATTTTTTGGATCATAAAAGCCTGGTCTTGAACGCTAGCTCTCTTACCATGTGACCTTGGGAAAGTTACTTAACCTCTCTGAAACTAAATCTGTTTTTGGTCATTTGCAAAACGGATTTGTAGGGCTGCTGTGGCGATTAGTAAACATAAATGTTGGGTGCTTTGCATAATCCTCACAAAAAGGAGTTAATAAGTTACAACTACTATTTCTACTTACATACTTCATGGCTTGGCTTAGGGCAAGAATTAAGACGTGTAATAAGTGTCCCACTATTTTTAAGTAAAGGGCTTCCCTAGTAGCTCAGCTGGTAAAGAATTCACCTGCAATGCAGGAGATCCCAGTTTGATTCCTGGTTGGGAAGATCCCCTGGAGAATGGATAGGCTACCCACTCCAGTATTCTTGGGCTTCCCTGGTGGCTCAGATGGTAAAGAATCTGCCTGCAATTTGAAAGACCTGGGTTTGATTTCCAGGTGGTGGAGGAGGGCATGGAAACCCACTCCAATATTCTTACCTGGAGACAGAGGAGCCTGGTGGGCTACAGTCCACCAGATTGGAAAGAGTCAGGCATGACTGAGTGGCTAAGCAAAGGGACACATTTTTAAGTAAAAATTGGGTATTCTTACCCCTCTTTTGAGCCATAAGATATGGCAATATGGACTTAGAAGTAGGGCAGAAAAAATATATTCATCTTCCTCTCAAATGTATACTGAACACTGATTATACTCCTGCTCCCAATCTCAGAACAGAGAAATCTTTTCATGTTCTTCTGGAAAGTTAGAAAGAGTTACTTTGCCACCCAAAAGACATATGAACCATCTCAGCCCCTTGCGTGGTGTTCTTCTCTTTGCCACCCTCCAGACCCCTGCAGAAGCCTCCAGAATTTCTTAGAAGCCGGAACACAACCCACCAAATGATGCAAAGAGGATGCTGAGGTTTGAACTATCTTTCCTTGTAGTTCACACTTTAATAGTTCTGTTTGACACATCTGGGTCTCTTTCTCATCATCTGAGTCAATGCTGTTTTCTTTTCTCAATGAAGACATGGGTGAGAATCAGACACAATTCATGTTATTGGAATCCCCAGTTTCTTTAATCTCCAGTCTTCAATCTGTTACAAAGATCTAGATTCTTAGTTCATTTACTTAAGGCCAGAGAACTTTGTAGCTTCCTGAATCTTTCACCTGCCTTCTCTTTTAATCAGGAGCAACTTATAGAATCTTCCTTTCCAGAAAATGTGTACCAAGTTCCCTTCCAGAGACTGGAAGTGGTGCAGGGGTGGTGGTGTTATGGTGAGGTGTACAAAAAGACTGAGACCTAAACCAAGTGAAACTAAAAGATCCTGGCCCAGAGAAACATTTGAGATATCAACAGATGCCTCTACAACTCTCTAGTCTCCTTTGCAAAGGTTCTTTTCTTGCATATGGTGTCTTACATGAGTGGGCACTTTCAGAGTTCAATAACATCAAGAGTGCCTCTTGGTAACTCACTTTATTGCTTTGTTCACCCATGGAAAGCCAAGGCTAGGACAAAAGCAGTAAGAAGTTCTATCCCTTCTATGATGAGCGGCTGGAGAAGGTAGACTGCTTAGCAGTTTATGTCTCCTAAGACAGCCCTGAGTTAAGCAGGGTGTTTTAACTATAGATAACATAGCAAAGAGATTAAAGTGTTATATATCACCAGTCAAAAGTGAGTTAAATAGAATTAAGTCACTCTATATGTCAGGCTTAAAAACATAGGCATCAAAATGGATCACCCTAGGCTGTGAATATAATAAGCATAGAAAACATTCAACATATTCAACTCTTTGTAAAGAATCTGATACATGCCAATTGCTTTTATGTGTATTATTTCATATATTTTTTAAAACAATAAAAGCAACAGGCATGTGAGAAAATGTTTTTAAAGGCCATAAAGACATAAGATATTATTACTTTATTTACATAGCTCAGAATCAGATTTACCCAGATGTTGTTCCTAAATAGCACTTTTATGTTTGATGGGATTCGTCCATGATAGGACTATGGATAATTGATCTTGTTAGCAAATAAGAAAGTTTTTAAGTGACTGTATCAAGAAAGTTGGGGCTTCCCTGGTGGCTCAGATGGTAAAGAATCTGCCTACAATGCTGGAGACCTGGGTTTGATCCCTCAGTTGGGAAGACCCTTTGGAGGAGAGCATGGCAACCCACTCGAGTATTCTTGCCTGGAGAATCCCCTTGGACAGAGGAGCCTGGCAGGCTATAGTCCATAGGGTCACAAAGAGTCAGACATGACTGGGTGACTAAGCATACATACATATCAGGAAAGTTGCTGAGGAATATAGCAGTTCCAATGACTTACCTCAGGAGTGATTTTCCAAAGTCACAATGTAGCCTTGTTCCATTTGGCATTAACACTATTCCTATAAAGTCATAAGAATAGAAATTGGCATTCTTATTTAACAGAGGAGACAAGTGAATCCCAAGTTGTTCATGTCACTTACTTAAGGTCCCACATATAGAAGAGGCTGAACCCAAATCCAGGCCTTCTGACCCCAAGCTCAATCTCTTTCCCTGTCATCTTATTAAAACCAGGATGCTATGTGCTGGCAGAGGGGCAGTAAGGGTAAATCATATAGAACACAGTAGAGAGAAGAAACAAAAGAAGAATCAAAGAGCAAGTCTCAGCACTGAAACTCTGTGAACCGTATCAACAGAGTTACATTAGAATTATACCAAAATCAACAGGATTACATCAATATAATGTATGTTATATATAACAATATGACATAATAAAGAATATTGGTACTAGGCAAAGTGAGACTCATATTGAAATGCAAGGAAATAATGAATCACTGAAAATTAATGCGATGAGGCTCATGTTGAGTGTCATTTTATGATACGGGTTTAAGAAATCTCTTTGCATGTGGAAAGAACTTAAGACACAGGGTGAGATAATTATAGTTAAGTCCCACCTCCACCATTTCTTAGCCATGTCACCTTTAGCCAGGCTCACAACTTTACAGGATTTCAGTTGTTTTTGTGTATAAAATGAGGATAACAATCTACCTTACAGCATTTAGTGAAAAGTAAACAAGATAAAGTATATGAGAGAGCTTGACAAGCCCTAAAATTCTATATTAAGCAGCAAAGACCTATAGCCAGTGTGTAGAGGACTTCAATCTGAGAAATAACTTTCTAAAATGTTATGTAGTCCAGTACAGAAATGGGTTCCCTCACAGTTCAGTGAGTCCTCTCTTCTGAAACTTTTCAAACAGAGGATATGTTTGGAAATGGGTTCTACTTGTTAGAAACATGGCAAAGGGGACTTCTACAATAGAAGAAAGTTTGCCTTATTTCTAAGATTACTTATTAACTTAAGATCTGCAATGAGTAATTTTTGGCAACTGGGCCAATTTCAGGTTTATACATGACAATCTTAATATACACTGTCTTCCTTCTTTCTTAAGGCCATTATAGAGAACTTATATCTATGAGAAGAATTCAAGCAGAACCTAAAGGCTGGTTGGTCTTTATGCCTTTGTCTATCAGTGAGGAGCTAGTCCTTGCTGGTATAAACCCAAGGATGTATAACAGGAAACAAAAGTTTTCTTTTTTAAAAAATTTGTCTATTTTTATTTTTGGTTGTGCTGGGTCTTCATAGCTGCATGGGCGTTTCTTGGGTTGACTATCTGGTTGCAGTGCGTGGGCTTCTGATTACACTGGCTTCTCTTGTTGCAGAGTCAGAGTATGGGCTCTAGGGTGTATGGGCCTCAGTAGCTGTGGCATATGGGCTCAAGAGTGGCAGCTCAGTAATTGTGGCACATGATCTTGGTTGCTTCACAGCCTGTGGGATCTTCCTAGACCAGGGATTGAACCCATGTCCCCTGCAATGGCAGGTGGATTCTTTATCACTAAGTCACAAGAGAACCCCCAAACAAGAGTTTTCTGCTTCCATCACAGACTGTATCTTCTACTTGAGAGTAGCAAAACCACACTACAGTAAATGGCACCACCATCCATCCAACTGCTCAGACAAAAAAATGAAAGAACTGTCATTTCCCTTATGTCCCACATCCAATCCGTTAGCAAATTTGTTTAACACTAACATCAAATTGACTCTCAATACCCTGGTTCAAGCCACTGCCCTCTCCAACCTGGAGTGCTAAAGCAGCATACACTGTCCTCCCAACTCAGAGGCTGTTCTCCATAAACAACTAGAGGTCACACCACTCTCTGTTTCTAGCCCTTTAAAGACTTTCTATAACCCTTAGAATAAAATCCACACTCCTTTACAAAGTTTCCAAAGCCCTACCTCATTTGGCCCCCGGTAACCTTTCCAATCAGTTTTCATCAACTCACTCCACTCCAACCATATAGCAAACACACCAAACACCCTTTGTTCTTACGCCTTTGCATTTTAATTTCTCTACTTGATGTGTCATAAGTGGTATCCCCTCACCACTTATCAAACAATCCCCTCCTTTTTCGCCACTCTCCACAATCTCATCTCACTGAAAATTTCTTCATTAGCACTTACTGTGTGTGCTCAGTCACTCGGTCATGTCCAACTCTTTGCGACCCCATGGATTGTGGTCCATCAGGCTCCTCTGAGAGGAGGAGATTCATGACTTCTCCAGGCAAGAATACTGGAGTGGGTAGCCATTTCTTTCTCCATAGGAATCTTCCTGACCCAGGAATTGAACCTGCATCTCTTGCCTCTCCTGCACTGGCAGGCAAATTCTTTACTACTGTGCCCTGGGAAGCCCATGACTAACTAGATACTTACTTGCTTCTTTTTTGTTGGTTATTTACCATCTCTCCATTAGAATATAACTCCATAAGAGATTTTATTTTTTTGTCATATACTCATGGTATCTAGGATAGTTTCTGGTAGATGGGAGACATTAAACAGTTTTTGAATGAATGAGCTTATGCTTCCTTTCAAGTACCAGGATCTGGGATGACACATTTCAGGAAATAACTGCAGCAAATTTGAGGGATGATGGTGACATCTAACACTCAATTTTAGGTGCAACTTACACTTTTGTGTGTAATGTAATCTCTATCCATTAGCCCCAAACTGTCAATAACATTTGTGTACACCCAGCGCCTTGTGGTAGGAGTGCCTTGAGAGCAACACAGATGGTCCACAATAAGAGTACCTTAGAGAACACGCACTGCCAGAATCCAGATGAGAGCCCGGAAATCTGCTGTTAACATCATGTGGACTGCTCAAAGAATGGAGGTCTTTCCTGAAATGTTCAGAAAACTTAAGACAACTTTTAGAACAGAAGACAACTTTCTACAGAATGTGATTGAGGTTCATGTCATTCTACTGAGAAAGAGAAGAAGGGATGACCCCATAGAGTTGAAGGGGTCTCCAAGAGAGAGAAGAGATATGCCCAGTGCCCTTTTCTCCAAAGATGCACCAGGTAGAACAGTGAAGAAATGTCTCCCAGCAAAGGGAAAATCTTAGCAATAGCAAGAAAGTTGTCATCGAAGTGATGCTTTTCTACCTTCTGGGTGACCGTAAGGAGCAAAATACCCACTTAACTGTTTGTATTTCCAAGGCTGGTGGTTTCTAGATGAATCCCAAAGATCCCTTGCTACTATTAGTAGTTCTATTATTTCCGAATAAGTCCATTTTTGAGTCTGAGGGCCCTAAGGAATGGGCTTTAATTCAGCTTTCCTAGGATTACCTCATTCTCTCTTTGGATGATTCAAAGCCCTAGAAAAGAAACACACACACAAATACAAACACACACAGAGAAAGTAAAACATTATCTCTACTAACATCAGAACTTAACCAAACTCTTTTGAAAAAAATGTAATTTAACATAATTTAACAGCACTCTTTCTTAGATAAGGACCAGGAAATGTCTACAGCTTAACCTCCTTAAGGAAATCTTACAGTCTGGCTTTGAGAAGGCAACGTCTCTGACCAACTCAACGTCTTCCAATGATCTGTTGTTTCAAGTTAGTCATTCTCACAATGATGGTCCCAGTAAAGTTTTTTTTTTTTTTCTGAAAATCTGTGGTAAGTCAAAACCTACTTCAGAGAATACAAAGTCACCACTCTGGGGGGCTAAGAAAAAAAAATATGGTTTTCTATGTTTTTAGTTCTTTGAAAAGAAAGAAAACCTCAAACTACTGAACCAGAGGTGACCTTTTATTTTTTTTTTTATAAGTGTTCTACTTTGGGTTTAGCATTTCATAAGGGAACATGGCTGATTCTATTTTCATTTAGCACATTCAAAAAGTTTTAGGGTTTTGACATTCCTTGTATTCCTGCTTACAGAAAAATAGCTAAAGAAACTGTTAGTACTTCTTCCCTGAAAAGAGTATTTAAAGGATAATAAGTTACAAACCTGTCTTCAGAAAATCCCAAAGGCATCCTAGCAGAGTAGACTCAGATGCATACAAGGACCAGTAGCACCACAACTAGCTAATTGCATCAAGTCCCCTCTGGATGCCCAGCACCATTCCTATTTCCTCTTTGTTCTAACACTATTATCTAGAAGGGCCCATTGACCCCCAAAAATGGTCCAGCAAACTTCCTGTGACCATTAGAACCAGTTTACTTCAATGGATGGAGCCATACGAGGAAGAAACTGATGAGGAAAACTTCACTTTGAGGGTTGGGAGTATAGACAATCAGCCAAAAGAAGGATGAATACCTCTCTGACTTTCTCCATGAGGTAACTGGTCAGAAACTTGACCATATAAAGCAGATTAATCAGCAGAAGAGTTTTAAGGAGATCAGGTGATATACTCCAACCTGGACCTTTGGTTTTGTTCATTAATTTATTCAACAAATATGTATTGAAAAAGTGAAAGTGTTAATTGCTCAGTCATGTCTGACCATTTGTGACCCTATGGTCTATAGCCTGCCAGGCTCCTCTGTCCATGGAATTTCCTAGGCGAGAATACTGGGGTGGGTTGCCATTCACTTCTCCAGGGATCTTCTGGATCCAGGGATCAAACCCAGGTCTTCTGCACTGCAGGCAGATTCCTTACTGTCTGAGCCTCTAGAGAGGACAAATACGTATTGAGTATCTTCTAAATGACAGTTTCGGCTCTAATTACCTGGAATTTTTCCTTAACATTCTCCCAAAGCTCCTGGTAATTCCAAGGACCAATTAGATCTTTCTTGCTTTCTAATTTCATGAATAAGGAGGCACACATTTTCTTTTTCATCTGTAGCCTCAAACTCCCACTAGATGATCTAGTCAAAGCTGGATAAACATGAGCAACACAGCTATGTTTGTGTTGTATGTAGCAACACTACTCTGAAAAACATATCCACTGAAAGGCTTTTGCCTTATGATTAAAGTTATTTAGTCAAAAAATATTTACTGAGCACCTAATATGTGCTGGCATTGAGTTAGGTAATCTGGAATACAAAGGCAAACACAATAGAAGAGGTCTTACTTTTAGAACTTTTATTCTAATAGGGAAAAAAAGCAGATTTTTTAAGTGGTCAAATAAATAGCCTAGCCAGGTTCCTGGCTAAAAAAAAAAATGGAGCTCATGTGTGTGGGGAAAACCTTCTCAGATATTTGTCTCTACCAGGAAAATGAGAAACGAAGCCATTACTGATGGAAGAGGAAGGGTAAAGAAAGGTTTGTGTTGTTTTGAGGTTTGATTTGTTTTTTAGTGAAAGGGAATACTTGAGTATATACATATTACGTGCTAGTGGGTATTATATCATAGACAGAGCTAGTTTGAAGATACAGAAGAAAGAAGAAAATTTTTAAACAGGTAAAGCAGGGAAAAGGAAATGAGCCTAGTGCACAAATAAATGTCCTCTTCCTCCTCTGTATGGGATGGAAGAAAGAGATCATTCAGATGCAGATGGGTTTGTGTTTCAGTGGTAGAAGTGAGACTCCATGGTGGGAGGAGGGGATGTGGTTGGTTTACAAGAGGAAAAGACATGATGTAATTGTCTCAAACAGTGGAAAAAAAAATGCTCATGAAAAAACTGAAGAAAAAGTGGTGGGCCTTTGAATGCTGATTTAGAATCTCTGATCACTAATGTAAAGCAGTGGTTCTCAACCAGGAAGGATTTTGTCTCCCCACTCCCAGTCTGGGGACATTTGGCCTTATTTGGTGATATTTTTGGTTATCACATGTGGGGGAAGGGGAATGCTACTGGTACCTAGTGGGTAGAAGGCAGGGATACTGCTAAACATACTACAAAGCACAGGCAGGACAACCCTCACAACAAAGAATTAGCCAGCTCAGAATGTCAATAGAACCGAGGTTGGGAAACCCTGACATAAAGTGATATCATATTTATTTACAGACCATCTTGCAAAAACTACAGGAGACAGCGATCTTCCTTGTGGGCAGAGGTGGAGCCACAGAATAGGATGAGAAGAGGACTCACTTTCATCTTATATCTTCGTATACTTTTTACAATTTGTACTATGTGCATGTATTACCTATTCAAACCAATCAAAAGTCAGAAATAATTCACTGAAAGATAAATAATTGATTGGCTGATTTAAGTAGATGATAGATAAAAATAAAATGAAACTAGTCTATCAGTTTGAGTCATTTTCCTCCAGCAACATCCAGCTGCTAGGATGCCAGCATAAAGAAAGTGAGATTTTTACAAGAGGAAAACAGTGACTGTAACAGTATTTTGGAGTTCAGGGTCTTTCCAAAGTACTGATTGTAATGACAGATCATGGAATCTAAGCTGAATAGAGAAAAGGGCGAAGGTAAAGAAGGAGCTGATAGATAAGCAAGAAAATGATACTATTTATTAATTGAATGTCAAACATGGAAAAATATATATTTTAGGAGAGAAAATGCTGGACCAATTGAGTTGGAATTATAGGAGATTGTGTTGTGAAAATAAGGTGCTAAAATCAAATTCTAACAGAAGTGTTATTTTTAACAGTGACAAAGTATAAGAAGAAGTCATGGTAATGAGCATTTGGACAAAATAGGAAAAGGTCATTGTGACTGACCAAGGTGAGAAGGCAAGAAACAGGTGTTTGGATGGATCTCTCAGATTTGTAGCTTCTTCTGGAGAATGAAGTACTTCCCCTTATTAATAATGGCAGATACTATTTTTGACATTCCACTGTGTATCAGATACTTTATGTACATATCACCCCCCTTTTGTCCAAAAATGGTCAAGTGACCTGATAGTTATTAAGTAGAGGAACAAAGGTTCAAATTCAGGTTTTTAGGCCCAAAGTCTATGTCCTTTCCATTGTGCTATGTCTCTGCCCCTAGGAAAAGACAAACCGTCATCAAATCTATGGGAAATGGGTGAGCTTAACATTGGCGATAATATTGGTAATGTAAACTCTGGGTAGTAGGAGAAAGAAGGGAAAGAGAACATAGTGAGAAGAGGAGAGCCTGGCAAAGATGCAGAGGTCTGCCTCATAACTTTTCACATTAGTAAATTCTTCTGTAAGTGGGCTTAAGCCATAATGAATGAGGAAGCCATGGTGAAAAGAAATAATAAGGAAAATATACAAACCTTAGTGATTTCCAAATAGAATACTCATAATGTCTACATATATTATAAAATATAGTTTTTGTTATGGGTATTCTTTTCATTAAAAATGTACAAAATACATATAAATATGATTATATTATGGGAAAACAGCATTAATAACTGATGATCAAAGAGCTTTGAGGACTATTAGAGTTGGTTACCAAAAATCATTCAAAATCCACCACCAATTTCAGCCCATATTCTCCTAACATGCCCTTCCCAATTTCCACATTCTTTCTATTTATGTAACCCTCTAGTCACATACTCAAACGCACACACACACACACGCCTACAATTGCACTGGAAATATACATGCTGTATAGGGAGTGTATTGAGTTCCCAAAAGATTTTTTTTGCTTCTTTGTTAACATCACCTGATGGCTCAGACTGTACATCTAGAAATAAAGATGCTGCCAGTGGGACGCTGGCCTTTCAGTCTCTTTAGCTTATCATGCAAGTCTGGTCATCTTTTCCCATCCCTTATACATTCATGTCACATCCATATACATGAAAGACGGCCTCCCCTGAGGTAGACAGTAGACCCACCCCAAGAGGTGAGTTAAAAGGTGCCATTTTCAATGTGTCCAAATGCACTAGGCCACTTAAGACGAGTGTAGTTGCTGGCACAAGCAACTGGTAGTCACTTTTCCCGCTTTTGCATCTCCACATGGCAGCCCAGAGTTTCATGTTCATTACTCATAGTCCTCCTCCTGTCTGGTTTGCGGACCTTAAGTGAGATAAGGAACCGTAGACCTGCTGGACTCTGTGGTCTCAAGATCCTCTTGGTTCGTGTCTTCTCTCATGACCTCAAGTGGACTTAAGAAAACGCTCATTCAAGACAATATTCTCAGGGCCTGTAAAAAGGAATCATAATGGAGAGAATCCCAGAGTGCTTTTCTTAGAGTTTATATAAGCCAAAAAATGTCTTAGATTCCTCAAAACTGACCAAAGAGAGTTCAGATACATTGACATATAAATGGTCCGCACTGGTGAGATTGAATACAGCCCCCAGGTAGCTGCTGCGGGCCCACATCTTGCCAGTCGTGCAGTAGTTCATCATCTTCCCCTCCATCAGTACCATGTCCTGGGGATACCTAAAGTTCCTGGAGTAGACCTTGTGGCTCAGAGGCTGGTTGCTGCAGGACTGACCCCGGAAATACACTTTGGAATACACAAAATACAGCCCAGTTTCATTGATCACAAGGCTGCCCTTCTTGTACTTCACCCCAGAGACCAGGGCAATTCCATAGGTGTCTTCCCATTCCAGAGGGATGGATCTTGAGTTGGGCTTGCCTGAAATCAAACCAGAGAGGAGTTTTCAGCCAGGAATGCTGATGTATCCCACAGACCAAGCTTTCAAGGCAGAACTTGGGCAAGTGCTTTTTCCCTAAAGGACATAGGTGATGGGTCTGACCTAACCTGTTACTGAACTTCTTCAGCACATTTATCAAACTGTCTCCCTCAATATTATCATCCACACAAGTGGGACAAAAACATATGTCTCTAACCAACTGCAGTGAGAAAAGACTAGGATGATTTTAGCTCTCTGGAACAGAGATTCTATGAACAGAGAGAGGTTCATAACTAGCATCCAAACTGCTAGAGTCTGAGTCTCTTCATGAGAGGAGAAGTCAAATCCAAGGAACTCTGAAGTTCTAAAGTTGGAAAGGACCTTAGGAATCATCTAGTCCAACTCTTCACCTACACAAAAGATTCTTCAGTGTGGGCAAAAATCCCCTTTCCTTTGTACCTGCCCAGCATGGTGTACATACCTACTTCAAGCAGAGAATGCTAGAAATATTGCTTTCATACCTGTCTTTCCCTATTAGACTGTAAGCTCCTTGAAGGCAAGAGCCATGTGTGATTCACCTCCATGTGCCCCAGGTTTGGCACACAGCATGTGCTCAAGAAATATCTGTTGATTTAAACTGGATCATTTTACAGCCTCTGCTGACATAGTTTCAGGGACAGTAGCACGCCAGTTTCTGTGATATTTACCCACTTTGCAGATATTGGTGGACTTCATACTGACAGTGTCCCTACTGTCTTACTGTCAAATCATGTCATTCCACTGCATGAATACATGTGCTAGGACCCGGCCTCCCTTCTCCTATTTCTGCTCATGGACAGAGTAAAGCTCTTCCAGAAAACCAGGGCAACACATATTAAAATAATTCACTGTTCCCCATCTCCCCAGCTCTCATCTCTTGGACCTGTGTCCTAAATTCCCTAAGGGTCCTTGGAGTGAGTGAAGAGAGTGAGCTCCTTATGAGCAGGGATCATGTCATAAGCAGCTCCATTTCTCCAGTTTAGAGCAGGGCCTTGCCCAGAGCAGAACCACCATGTGCGTGTGTGTGCGTGTGTGTGGTGGTGTTGACGTGACTAGAAAGATGTGACTAGTCTTGGGTTTCAAATACTGTCACTGGAAAGTATCAGCTCCCTCAGAGCACAGTCACGGAAGCCAACCAACTACTCTGCTTTCTGCCAAAGGCTTTCCCAAGACGGCAGTCCAGATACAGACCTGTTAAATGAGCCGCTTTTTTCAGTTCCTTTTTCTCAGAGGGTGGACTGGGGTAACCTGTATTATAGAGAGGTGAAAGATACATGTAAAAGTGACATAACTGCTATTCTTTTTTGTGGGACTCTAAACAGGGCATTTAAATAAAAGATATTTTTTATAAGCATAAATGGCAACAGTCTAACATACACTACTCATTCAAGTCCAAACTGTAGGACTTACAGCGGCCTACATTTCAGAAACAGAGAGGTAAAATTAAGATAGATATGCATAAATTATAATATACTACAAAACAATATAAAGGTTGGTTTATAAAGACCTGCCATATAACTGTATTTATAACTCCCAACAATCCTTTGAGGTAGAGATTACTGTCCCATCTTACATATGGCAAAATGAGCTTGAAAGCTGGGTGACTTGTCCGAGAAGACCTGCTAACTCAGTGTCAGAGTGGGACCAACACACAGGTCTCCTGAGTCCAAATCCAGGGCTCTTTCGTCTCTGGCTCTACAGGACAAAGGCTGAAGAAGACTGCTAATGTCCAGGCCACCAGGTCTTCCCCAATGGCATTCTACAGTTGGCCCAGATTAATTATTCTACGTCTCAAACACCTCGAATGACTCCTCATTAAACATGTAACTGCATACAGGTGTTCTCCACCACATGCTCTCTGCCCATCTGTCCAGCCTTCTCTGGCTTACTCACCCACGGGACACTGCCGCACAACAGTTCTGAGCACACCCAGCCTCCCGCCTCTGTGCTTTCGTCCATGCTGTTCTTCCTACCTGCAATGCCCTCCCAAACTGATCTCTGTCAAATTCCTATTGACACTACAAACACCATCTAAAGTATCTCTTTTCCTGGAAAACCTTCCCAAACCTTTCTAATCAAATATAATTTTTCCCTCCTTTGAAACCTTGAAGCACTCTGTCTTCACTCTCATGTCGGTTCTGACTCGCCATTTATGATAACTGTATGACTCGTCTTACTCCTCCAAATAAATGGCAAATTCCTTACTGTATGTTTAATCTGCCAGAGTAATTAGTTCAGTTTCTAACCGAGGGCATGTGATCAGTACATATTCACTAAATTAAACTGAAAGATTTAAAATAGACAACAGTTCTCAAAATAGATACTATTTCTCTGACTTGAGATATTTCAGTGGACTGGCACTATCATTTGGCTAATGAATTCAGCTAGCTTAGACTTTGAGGAAAGTTGCATAGACGAGTGCTCATCCACATCAGGCTCCTCATGGTTAGCCTGTAAAACTCCATACGGTGTGCGGATGCTCCCATCAACTGAGACTATGATGTGAGCAGTCATTCCCTCTGTAGCTGCCCAAGACCACACACCACAAATGAGGTGTTAATGAACAGGAAAGGCAAAACTGAGTCTCTTCTACATTCCTATATCACAAACCATCTGTACAGCTATCTGGCATTCAGCCATGAACTGACAGGAAATGGAACAGAGAACCACGTGCTGTCTATCTTTATACCCCTCACAGTGTTGGTCTCATAGAAGGTACTCAATAAAAATACCTGCTGGATAAACGCTGGAATAAATATAGAAGAGATATACCCTACACTTCTGGTGATGACTGTTTACTGCCCCAGGCTCTTTGCACATGTCATTCTCAGCGCTGGACTGCTTTTCCCAGCCTCCCACCCCACCCACACACATACACACACCCACATTAACAACACCTCCTTGGAGGGGACTTTCCAGACCACTCTATCTTAGGTTTCATTTAGCACAGCTTGAAAGTATGTTGTCTGTTTGCTTGCTTTTGTTTCTATTCTCTAGCATGCTAAGAGCTTCATGAGAGCAGGCCCCTTGTCTCTCTTGTTCTGTCATCACCCACTAACCCACACCCAGCCATGCATACAGGATGCACTCCAAGAACATTTGTGAATGAATAAAAGATTCAATGAGTTAACTATGGAAAAATGACAGTGAACCAAATAAGACAGTTTAAATAATCTACAGTAGTAAGTACCTCCCAGTTAACCTGTTAGAGTATAAGTCCTTCTAGGTGCTTACTAAGAATATGAAAATATGTACATGCATTTAAAGAGTGAATATCAAACTAAGTACGCTGTTTTATAACTTGTCTTTTTATCTAACAATATGGACTACACAATCTCTATGACATTAAATGTCCTTCTAGTATACAGTTTTAGTTGCTGCATATTATGCTGTTGTGTGAATACACTGTATTGTGTTTAACTAATTTCCTATTGAGTGGCATTTAACTTTCTCCTAAATGATTTATTAGAAAGTCTTATAAGCAAGTGGTGAACATCCTTGTTATATATTTTCAAGCACATTTTATTTTCTTTAGATAGCTTTAGTGATGAGATTACAAGGTAAATTAACAGTATTAATCCTTTGATATATTTTTCCCAACTGCTCTTTAAAGAAGGTATTGCAGTTTACATGCCTACTGACTGTCACTAAGCAGACTCTTTTCACTCACAATTTTTGCCAGTGGGGCTTTATTTTTTTAAACTTCACTAATTAGATGGGTCAACCTAGGTATCCCCCTTTTTAAAATTTGCATCTCTTATCTCATTAGTAGAGTTGCTAATTTGATTTCTGTGTGATAACACACCAATTTCCAGCCCATCTTGTTTGGTCTAAGCAAGATACTTAATATTTGTTAGTGGGACAGGTAGACCTGACTCATCTGCTAACTTGATTTTAATCACTAAAAGGACTCTAGAGAGTGTTGACAGATAAGTAATTTGGTACCCATTTTACCGGCCACATTCCACTGATCTTCAAAGCTATTTTATTTTAGAAATCCTCCAGAGGCTTTATTCTTCTAATGAACATTTGTACTCTGCTTGGGTACATCTGGAATTTCTCTTTACAGGTTCATACCCAGAACCTGAAGCCACAGGAACCTAGCAATAGCCCCTACGAGAGCCTACCTTCCAGGGCAATAGGGTGACTTGGGTTTCTCAGGCACAGCCTGAGAATTTGAAGCATGCTTCCCTGACTAGATGACCAGGGCTGTCTTCTCTCTTCTTCCCAATTTCTAAGGATGAAGTTTACTTATTGTCTTTGCAGAGGTATCTTGCCTGTTGTCTTTATTTCTCATTCCATGGCCATCAGATACAGATAGGAGTAGGAGTTTCTCTGTGTGACAGGGCCAGAGCACGTACTGGTAAGAGCTGGAGGTGACAAGGCATCAGGAGCCTGAGTTCCTTCTCAGCCCCATTCCATAGCAGAGGTCTTGGGCACATTACAAATCCATCCGGTGTTTTGTTTCTCTTCTGAAAGATGAGATAACTGGACCAAATGTTCTCTAAGCTTCTTTCCATCTTAGTTTAATGAGTATTCAAAATCCACAGTTTCCGAAACTATGTCCCGAAACTTTAGGAGGCCAACGCTCAACATTGTCATCTTTCTATCCTGGATCTCACACAGAGGATTTCCCTTTATCATCAAAAGTAGTACACGATTGTCCCTGAGTGAAGTGGGACCACCCTCTGAAAAATGCCTAACGTCTTCCTCCAAGCTTTCCAGCAGCTGCAAAAGAACCACCCTAATGTGGATGACTGGTTACCCACTCCTTAAAAGCTTAAATATAACCTATTAAAATGTTAGATCAGGTCTGACTCTTAAGTAATCCCTTACAGAGTTTAAATAGGAGAGCAAGGATCTTTCCCAGCAACAGCTGTGTCTGCCTGCACCTCCCTTTCTCTCCTGGGGATCTATAGTCACCGTCCAGTGCATGGGAATCAGGAGGCCTAAGGAAGGTATCAGGCCTGGAGCCAGCTGCCTAAGGGGCAAAGGTCCAGGGCTTTATACATGTATTTCTCTTTCCAAATTCAAGAAGAAATTAGTTTTGAATTTTCTTGTGATACTTAACTAATTTTGAACAGTTAAACTCACTTCACATTTTAGGGCAGTTTCAAGAACCAAAATCAACAGAGATTTCAGAATTGGTTAGGATTTCTCTTCCATAGTCTACATATGCCAAATAATAAGATGGAATTCAAGGTACTCCTCCAACATGGTTCAGTGCTGAGGACTGTTTTTAGAAACTCAATGTGCAGGCATAAAAGAACTCACCTATTTGCTTCTCCAAAGATGATGCTGTAAGACTTTGGCTGGTGGACTGGCAAAAGAGAAAATATATATAATAATTATGAAGCTCTTTAAGCAAAGGAAGAAGAATTGTCGAATAAACTAAGCACTGGAAAGGGAATCTAAGCACCCAGAATCTCTCCTAACTCAGACTCTGGCCAAGCAGTTGCGCTTGTCTATGCCTCAGTTTTGTGATTTGAAATAGTTCTAACACTTTAAAGCACTTTCAAGGAAATTTAGTTTGTGCATTTGAACAAATTCACTTCTCAGATGCCAAGTTCCTTTTCTTTCTTGCATCGAGTATGAGGTAGGTAGTAGAGTTCTTCCTTAGATCATCAGCAAACTGAGAAAGGAAGAACGCTTAACTGCCAGTCCTAATTTGATCCTGATCCCTCCTAAGATAGAAAATATTCCTTTCACCCATTTGAGCCCCCATTTCTCTGCAGGTGAAATAGGATGGTGAGGGTGATTCATTTCTAAGACAGGAAGAAAGGATTGAGAAGTATGCTGCAAGCAAAGTGTGGTCCATGTGGATTCCTGTCGCCCTCTTCCCCCACTGCAGCAGGGCAAATTCACCCCATCCCCTACCCCCACACCTTCAGGGAGTGGCAATCCCTCAGGCAGCTTACCTCTTTGAGTTCAGCCAACTCCTTCTGTAGATGGAAGAGCTGAAATAGCCCCAGACCCAATCCAACCAGGGCCACCAGAACCATGAAAAACACCACAAGGAGACACAGGCCTGTGTTGTGGTCCCTCCTTTTCTTCAGAGGTGGTGGCGGTAGTGGAGGCAGGGGTGGTGGTGGCGGTAGTGTTGGGGGTGGCGGTGGTGGTGGCCTCCTTTGCCCCGGCCTTCCTGGCACTGAGGATGGACAGGGGAAGACTGATCCTGGAGAGGCCCAGGGGGAGCTGGCACTGCTGTCCACCCAGAAGATTGGGGGGTATGGGTAATTCAAGGGCTGCTGCATGGCATCCAGTGCCTCAGGCCAGCCCCCAGACAAGGGTTTTCCTCCTCCTCAGTCAGCGGAGGCCCAGGTGTCAAGCGCTGGACTCCTGTTTCTGACTGCTCAAGAGAAGGAAGCCAGTTCTCTCTTTATAGAGTTTCCAGAAGCAAGGGAAACACCTCTCTTTCGTTCTCTCTTTCGGCTTCTCAAAGAGACACCCACTCACTCTGCATCTGAACCTAAGAAGCCTCAAGAAGCTCAGCGCAAACCCCCGGGAAGTCTCCGCCCACAACTTTCTGATGAAAGCTTTCAAAACTCCAATCGCTGCTGCCCTACTCCCTGAAAGGCTGGTAGGGTGGGCTCGTTGTCCTCAGGCCCTGAGAGAGCAGGTAGTGTCAGCGCAGCTCTGTCAAGAGGAACTAAAGAGCCTCTTGGTGAGGGTGAAAGAAGAGAGTGAAAAAGCTGGCTTAAAATTCAACATCCAAAAACTAAGACCATGGCATCCAGTCTCATCACTTCATGAAAAATAGAAAGGGAAAAAGTGGAAACAGTGACAGATTTTTATCTTCTTGGGCTCCAAAATCACTGAAGACAGTGATTGCAGCCACGAAATGAAAAAACTCTTGTTCCTCTGAAGGAAATCAATGACAAGCTGAGACAGCATATTAAAAAGCAGAGACATTATTTGCCAACAAAGGTCTATATAGTCAAAGATATAGTTTTTCTAGTAGTCATGTACAGATGTGAGAGTTGGGTCATAAAGAAGGCTGAGTTGAAGAATTAATACTTGCACATTGTGATGCTGGAGAAGACTCTTGAGAGTCCCTTGGACTGCAAGGAGATCAAACCAATCAATCCTAAAGGAATCAACCCCGAATATTCATTGGAAGGAATGATGCTGAAGCTCCAATACTTTGGCAACCTGATGTGAAGAGGTGGCTGATTAGAAAAGACCCAGATGCTGGGAAAGATGGAAGGCAAGGAGAAGAGGATGGTAGAGGATGAGATGGTTAGACAGAATCACTGACTCAATGGACATGAATTTGAGCAAACTCCAGGAGAGAGTGGAGGACAGGAGGAGGAGAAGATGGCGGAGGAATGGGACGGGGAGACCACTTTCTCCCCGACAAATACACCAAAAGAACATTTAAAAGCCGAGCAAACTCCACAAAACAACTTCTGAATGCTGGCAGAGGACATCAGGCACCCAGAAAGGCAGCCCATTGCCTTCGGAAGAAGGTAGGACAAAATAAAAAATTTTTAAAAAGTAAAAAGAGGGGCAAAAGAGTTAGGGATGGAGACCCGTCCCGGGAAGAGAGTCTTAGAAAAGAGAGAGGTTTCCGAACACTAAGAAACATTCTCCCCAGCAGATCTGTGATGAGTCTCAGAGGGCAAAATAACTGGGAGTAAAAACAGATAAATAATTAAGCCCCACAGATTACGTCCCTAACTGCAACTCCCAGGGGAGCGGCGGCCAGGGCACCCCATCCCCCACTAGCAAGCTCGGACTGCTCAGGGAGGGGGCAGGCTGTACCACTTTGGAAGAGGACTGGGACTGAATGCCCCGGGGCAACCTGAGGGAGCTAACCGGAGATAGCAACCTAGACTGCGGAATAGCTTTCCAGTGGAAGAGCTACCTCCAGGCCCACGCACAGAACAAAGGGCTGCACAAGGCTGGGCGGCAGCGCGGAGCTGGGCAGCTGCGGGCTGTGGGCTGCGGACTGGCCCAGCCCCTGCCGGAGACCGGTAGGCACAATCACGGCCCCAGCGAGGCATCCGCTACCAAACCACGGGCAGAATTAGTTGCTAACTAAAACTTCTTGGGATTCTGGGTGGACGCCGCCAGAGATCGGCTCTCCGCACACCTGAGAAGGCATGCCCAGTTGCACACCAGGAAAACTGAGCGGCTGGGCTGGGGGAGGGAAGAAGTCACAGCCCCCAACCGCGCCGGGTGGCTCGGGCCTGGGAAGTGCAGACAGCCCCAGTGCCGCCTCAGGCTGCTCCCCGGGGAGAGACCGAGAGCCTGAGCAGTGTGGGCTGGGAAAGCGCACACGCCGGGAGCAGGGACAAACCCCAGAGTGGCTGAATAGACACTGAAGAGACCAGCAAACAGAAGATGCTAAAATAAGCACAGGGAACTGCTTTGGAACTGACAGGAGCAACAGATTAAATCCCTACAGTTGGCACAGACTACATAGAAAGGAGCCTATGGACCTTGAGAAGTACAAGCCGGACCAAGGAACTATTTGAAAATGAACTGACCCCTCACTGTATGCAACAGCTTCAGAGAAAGCCTTAGATATATTTTTACTATGATCATCTTTTAAATTTTTAAAACATTTTCTTAATACTATTTTTTAAAATTTTTATATTCTTATTTTTTTTTAATAAGGAAAAGTATTTATTTGTGCCTTGCACAATGTTTGAAAGTCATTATTATTGCTATTCAATTTTTGGTATTTACTACAGTACTGGGTGCAAAGCTAACAAAAGAAAAGCCTACTGAATAAACGAATTACAGGATGAATGAACCAACAGTCAGTGATTTCTCGAGAGCTCAAGTTCCATTACAGTGACCCTTCCAGGCAGCCCCAGAAGGGTTCAGCACAAGCCACAAACATGCTTGATCTGCTGCAAAGTACATCCGATTTTAAGAATGTCATGCTTACAGGAGGCAAAACTTGGAGGTCACCCTCCCAAACTATCATATGCCAGCCTACACTAAGGCAAGTATCAAAAACTCATACTGCTCAGTGTTTAATTAACCAAGGGCTCCTTCTAGGTCCCTCAAAAGGGAAAAAATGTATGTGAGGAGTATGTGAACACTCATTTTTAGATGAATGAAAGACAGAAATCACAATCAGTACAAACTAGTAACTAAACAGCAGTGGAATAACAAAATGTAAATCTGACTGTTTTGACACAGAGTGGTCCTAATGGTTTGCTCATACTTGTTAAAATCAGAACTGGAATATATGAGGCTTACAAAAGAACAGACAAAGCGGTTCTTGCACAACAGTCCAGTGTATCGCAAAGTTCTGATCCCCAAGCTCCACTGATCAGGCATGTGGCCTCAGGAGAGCAGTCGGGGAGGCTTGAAGTAGTCCTCACTGGAGGGTCCCCCCACTTGACAGGTTCACTCCACTTCCTGGCACGAGCGGTCACTGTGAGACTTTATGACTTGCTGTCTTCTTTTTCCTCTGATGTTGTTTCCCAGACTGGCTTCTTGATGTGTTCTGGTAACTGTTCTAATCTTGTCTTTGTAACTTCCATGGCAACTCCTTCAGGTAAGTTTCGCTGAATATATTCCAAGTAGACATCTGCTGTACTTCCAGTGAGATGTTCTAACTCTAAACATCTGTAAAGTGTTCTCATTTCATACTGAACTCTGTGCTTCTTGAAAATATGCACTGATTTGAGTAGAGTAAATCGTTCTGTTTTCCTTGGAGGTTCATGTACTTTAATAGAGATACCAAGTTCTTTAGCAGCAAGCACCGCAAAATATTCGTAACTGTCCAATACAGCCTTATCATGGCCTTTTACTAAAACTGACAGGCGCTTATATAATGTGTCCGGTTCATCAGAAATGGTTATCGTAGGCTTGGTCAAATCCTTGGGGACATCAACGTGTAGGTTTGAAAACTGTACCCACTTCATACTGGTGCTGAGAAGAAAGCCATCGTTTTTGGCTACACTGTTCCTAGAACTGCTTACAGAAAAATTCCTTGAACCCTGCCAAAGACGCCGGCCCAGGGCCCCAAACACCGCTCGCACCGCCATCTTACCGTTCCCCCCTCTTATGTTTTTAATTTTTAAGTTCCCTATAACTCCTTCAATTTTCATTTTTACAACCAACTATTACCTAGTCAAAAAAAAAAAAACCTATTTTTTAAGTAAATTTCAGTGACTCTCTTTTTTTGTTGCTGTTAGTGTTGGTCGCCTTTTTTTTTAATCTCCTGTTTTTCCTTTTTTTAAATTTTTTTATTCCCCGCCACCTCCTTTTTTTCCTTTTTTTCTTCTTTTTTGGTAATTGTATTGTTCAGAATCCAACCTTTACTCTAGATTTTTAGTCTTTGCTTTTTAGTATTTGTTATCAACTTTGTATCTTTAAGAACCCAATCTTCAGTACCCATTTATACTTGGGAGTGAGATCACTGGCTTGACTGCTCTCTCCCCATTTTTGTCTCCCACTTTTCTTCCAACAGGTCACCTCTATCATCCCCCTCCCCTTCTCTCTTCTCTACCCAACTCTGTGAATCTCTCTGAGTGTTACGAGTTGTGAAGAACACTGAGATAACTGATTACTGGCTGGATCTGTCTCTGTCCATCTGATTCTCTCTTTTCTCTCCCTGGCCACTTCTGTCTCCTTCCTCCCTCTTCTCTTTTCAGTATAACTCTGTGAACATCTCTGAGGGATCCAGACTGTGGAGAGCACACAGGAAAGTGATCACTCTCTCACCATTTGAATCTTTTCTTTTCCTTCTGGTCACCTCTATCTCTCTCCTCCCTCTTCTCCACGCCATGTAACTCTGTGTACCTCTCTGGGTGTCCCTCATTGTGGAGAAACTTCTTATCATTAACCTAGACATTCTACCATCATTGCTATGTAGATGGAGGAGTCCTGAGGCTACTGGAAGACAGGAGGCTAAGCCCAGATCCTGAGAATACCAGAGAACTCCTGGATCCAGGAGTTAATTAACTGATAGGAGCTCATCAAACGCCTCCATACCTAAACTGAAACCAAGCACCCCCCAAGGGCCAACAAGCTCCAGAGTAAGATATACCAAGCAAATTCTCCAGCAACACAGGAACATAGCCTGGGCTTCAATACGCAGGCTGCCCAAAGTCACACCAAGCCCACTGACATCTCAAAACTCTCTAATGGACACTTCATTGCTCGTCAGAGTGAGGAAATCCAGATCCACCCACCAGAACACCGACATAAGCTTTCCCAACCAGGAAACTTTGACTAACCACCTGTCCAACCCCATCCATAGTGAGGAACCTCCACAATAAAGAGATAACACAGCAATATAAATAAGATGAAAAGGCAGAGAAATATCCAGCAGGTAAAGGAACAGGATAAATGTTCTCCAGACCAAACAAAAGAGGAGGAGATAGGAAATCTACCTGATAAAGAATTCTGAATAATGATAGTGAAGATGATCCAAAATCTTGAAAACAAATTGGAGTTACAGTTTAATAACCTGCAGACAAGGATTGAGAAGATGCAAGAAAGGTTTAACAAGGACTTAGAAGAAATGAAAAAGAGTCAAAATAAAATGAATAATGCAATAAATGAGATCAAAAACACCCTGGAGGGAACTAACAGTAGAATAACAGAGATAGAAGACAGGATAAGTGAGGTAGAAGACAGAATGGTAGAAATAAATGAAATAGAGAGGAAAAATGAAAAAAGAATTAAAAGAAATGAGGACAATCTCAGAGACCTCTGGGACAGTGTTAAACGCACCAACATTCGAATCATAGGAGTCCCAGAAGAAGACAAAAAGAAAGACCATCAGAAAATACTTGAGGAGATAACAGTGGAAAATTTCCCTAAAATGGGAAAGGAAATGATCACCCAAGTCCAAGAAACCCAGAGAGTCCCAAACAGGCTGAACCCAAAGCGAAACACTCCAAGACACATATTAGTCAAATTAACAAAGATCAAACTCAAAGAGGAAGTATTAAAAACAGCAAGGGAAAAACAACAAATAACACACAAGATGAATCCCATAAGGATAACAGCTGATCTCTCAATAGAAATTCTTCAGGCTAGAAGGGAATGGCAGGACATACTTAAAAGTCATGAAAGAAAATAATCTACAACCCCGATTACTGTACCCAGCAAGGATCTCATTCAATTTTGAAGGAGAAATCAAAAGCTTTACAGACGAGCAAAAGCTGAGAGAATTCAGCAACACCAAATCAGCGCTCCAACGAATGCTAAAGGATCTCTCCTAGATAGGAAACACGGATAGGATATATAATCTCGAACCCAAAACAATAAAGTAAATGGCAACGGGATCATACTTATCAATAATTACCTTAAATGTAAACGGGTTGAATGCCCCAACCAAAAGACAAAGATTGGCCAATCGGATACAAAAACAAGACCCCTATATATGTTGTCTACAAGAGACCCACCTCAAACCTAGGGACACATATAGACTGAAAGTTAAAGGCTGGAAAAAGATATTCCATGCAAATAAAGACCACAAGAAAGCAGGAGTGGCAATACTCATATCAGATAAATTAGACTTTAAATAAAGGCTGTGAAAAGAGATAAAGATGGACACTACATAATGATCAAAGAATCAATCCAAGAAGAAAATATGACAATTATAAATATAAATGCACCCAACATAGGAGCACCACAATATGTAAAGCAAATGTTAACAAGTATGAAAGGGGAGATTAATAATAACACAATAATAGAGGGAGACTTTAATACCCCACTCACACCAATGGATAGATAACTAAACAGAAAATTAACAAGTAAACACAAACTTTAAATGATACAATACACTAATTAGACCTAATTGATATCTATAGGACATTCCACCCCAAAAAAATGAATTTCACCTTTTTCTCAAGCGCACACGGGACCTTCTCCAGAATAGATCACATCCTGGGCCATAAATCTAGCCTTGGTAAATTTAAAAAAATTGAAATCATTCCAAGCATCTTTTCTGACCACAACACAGTGAGATTAGATATCAATTACAGAAGAAAAGCACGCTGCTGAACAACCAACAAATCACAGAAGAAATCAAAAAAGAAATCAAAATATGAATAGAAATGAATGAAAATGAAAACACAAGAGCCCAAAACCTATGGGACACTGTAAAAGCAGTGCTAAGGGGAAAGTTCATAGCAATATAAGCTTACCTCAGGAAACAAGAAAAAAGTCAAATAAATAACCTAACTTTACACCTAAAGCAACTAGAAAAGGAAGAAATGCAGAAGCCCAGGTCTAGTAGAAGGAAAGAAATCTTAAAGATCAGGGCAGAAATAAATGCAAAGGAAACAAAAGGGACCATAGCAAAAGTCAACAAAGCCAAAAGCTGGTTCTTTGAGAAGATAAATAAAATTGACAAACCATTAGCCAGACTCATCAAAAAACAAAGGGAGAAGAATTAAATCAACAAAATTAGAAACGAAAACAGAGAGATCACAACAGAAAACACAGAAATACAAAGGATCATAAGAGACTACTATCAGCAACTATATGCAAATAAACTGGACAACTTGGAAGAAATGGATAAATTCTTAGAAAAGTACAACTTTCCAAAACTAAACCAGGAAGACATAGATAATCTTAACAGACCCATCACAAGCACAGAAATTGAAACCATAATCAGAAATCTTCCAAAAAACAAAAGCCCAGGACCAGATGGCTTCACAGCTGAATTCTGCCAAAAATTTAGAGAAGAGCTAACACCTATTCTACTCAAACTCTTCCAGAAAATTGCAGAGGAAGGTAAACTTCCAAACTCATTCTATGAGGCCACCATCACCCTAATTCCAAAACCCGACAAAGATGCCACAAAAAAAGAAAACTACAGGCCAATATCACTGATGAACATAGATGCAAAAATCCTTAACAAAATTCTAGCAAATAGAATCCAACAACACATTAAAAAGAATCATACATCATGATCAAGTAGGCTTTATCCCAGGGATGCAAAGATTCTTCAATAGTCGCAAATCAATCAATGTAATACACCACATTAACAAATTGAAAAATAAAAATCACATGATTATCTCAATAGATGCAGAGAAAGCCTTTGACAAAATTCAACATCCATTTATGATGAAAACCCTCCAAAAAGCAGGAATAGAAGGAACATACCTCAACATAATAAAAGCTATGTGTGACAAACCCACAGCAAACATCCTCAATGGTGAAAAACTGAAAGCATTTCCCCTAAAGTCAGGAACAAGACAAGGGTGCCCACTCTCACCACTACTGTTCAACATAGTTTTGGAAGTCTTGGCCACAGCAATCAGAGCAGATAAAGAAATTAAAGGGATCCAGATTGGAAAAGAAGAAGTAAAACTCTCTCTGTTTGCAGATGACATGATCCTCTACATGGAAAACCCTAAAGACTCAACCAGAAAATTACTAGAGCTAATCAGTGAATATAGTAAAGTTGCAGGTTATAAAATCAACACACAGAAATCCTTTGCATTCCTATACACTAACAATGAGAAAACAGAAAGAGAGATTAAGGAAACAATTCCATTCACCATCGAAACAAAAAGAATAAAATACTTAGGAGTATATCTACCTAAAGAAACAAAAGATTTATATATAGAAAACTATAAAACACTGATGAAAGAAATCAAAGAGGACACAAATAGATGGAGAAATGTGCCGTGTTCATGTATTGGGAGAATCAATATAGTGAAAATGAGTATACTACCCAGAGCAATCTATAGATTCAATGCAATTCCTATCAAGCTACCAGAGGTCTTTTTCAGAGAATTAGAACAAATAATTTCACAATTTGTATGGAAATACAAAAAACCTCGTATAGCCAAAGCAAACTTGAGAAAGAAGAATGGAACTGGAGGAATCAACCTGCCTGACTTTAGGCTATACTACAAAGCCACAGTCATCAAGACAGTATGGTACTGGCACAAAGACAGAAATAATAGATCAATGGAACAAAATAGAAATCCCTGAGATAAATCCACACACCTATGCACACCTTATCTTTGACAAAGGAGGCAAGAATATACAAAGGAGAAAAGACAATCTCTTTAACAAGTGGTGCTGGGAAAACTGGACAGCCACTTGTAAAAGAATGAAACTAGAATACATTCTCACACCATACACAAAAATAAACTCAAAATGGATCAAAGATCTAAGCATAAGACCAGAAACTATAAAACTCCTAGAGGAAAACATAGGCAAAACACTCTCCGACATAAACCAAAGCAGGATCCTCTATGACCCACCTCCCAGAATATTGGAAATAAAAGTACAAATAAACAAATGGGACCTAATTAAAATGCAAAGCTTCTGCACAACAAAGGAAATTAAAAACAAGGTGAAAAGGCAGCCTTCAGAATGGGAGAAAATAATAGCAAACGAAGCAATGGACAAACAATTAATCTCAAAAATATACAAGCAACTCCTGCAGCTCCATTCTAGGAAAATAAACAACCCAATCAAAAAGTGGGCCAAAGAACGAAACAGACATTTCTCCAAAGAAGACATAAAAATGGCTAACAAACACATGAAAAGATGCTCAACATCACTCATTATCAGAGAAATGCAAATCAAAACCACAATGAGGTACCACTTTACACCAGTCAGAATGGCTGCCATCCTAAAGTCTACAAGCAATAAATGCTGGAGAAGATGTGGAGAAAAGGGAACCCTCTTACACTGTGGGTGGGAACGCAAACTGGTACAGCCACTATGGAAAACAGTGTGGAGATTCCTTAAAAAACTGAAAATAGAACTGCCATATGACCCAGCAATCCCACTGCTGGGCATACACACCGAGGAAACCAGAACTGAAAGAGACACATGTACCCCAATGTTCATTGCCGCATTGTTTACAATAGCCAGGACATGGAAGCAACCTAGATGTCCATCAACAGACGAATGGATAAGAAAGCAGTGGTACATATACACAATGGAATATTACTCAGCCATTAAAAAGAATTCATTTGAATCAGTTCTACTCAGGTGGACGAAACTGGAGCCTATTATCCAGAGTGAAGTAATCCAGAAGGAAAAACAAAAATACAGTATACTAACGCATATATATGGAATTTAGAAAGATGGTAACGAGAACCCTGTATGCAAGACAGCCAAAGAAACGCAGATGTATAGAACAGTCTTTCGGACTCTATGGGAGAGGGCAAGGGTGGGATGATACGGGAGAACGGCATTGAAACATGTTAATTATCATATGTGAAATCAATCGCCAGCCCAGGTTTGATGCTTAGGGTTGGGGCACAGGGATGACCCAGAGAGAGGGAATCGGGAGGGAGGTGGGAGGGGGGGTTCTGGAGGGGGAACATATGTATACCCATGGCAGATTCATGTCAATGTATGGCAAAACCAACACGATAATGTAAATAAATAAATAAATTTTTAAAAAAAGAAAAAAAGAAGAGAGAGTGGAGGACAGAGGAGCCTGGCATGTTGCAGTCCATGGGTTCGCAAAAAGGAAGACATAATTGAACAATAACAACAAAAGAACAAAAGAGATCATTTGACTTAATTTCAATATATAATAATTAAAAGAAGAGAAACAGAAACAATAGAGAAAAATAACAGCATATACATCACCAAATTGGGCTGACCTATATCCAGATGTGAACAGTGCTGGGAAGTCCCTCATTAACAGCAACTTGGAGTCCCAATTGGGAAAGGGTCCTGGGCAGTGCATTCACCCCATGGGTGAGACTCCAAATTGCAGTTTCAAGGGCTCCCACTTATAATCCCAGGTTGCAAACTGATACCATCATCAATTTGCACTTAAAAATGTAGCTATGGTTTTTGTAACTTTTGAACTGTGGTGTTGGAGAAGACTCTTGAGAGTCCCTTGGAGATCAAACCAGTCCAAGGAGTTCAAACCAGTCCATCCTAAAGGAAATCAGTCCTGAATATTCATTGGAAGGACTGATGCTGAAGCTGAAACTCCAATATTTTGGCTACCTGATGCAAAAAACTGACTCATTTGAAAAGACCCTGATGCTGGGAAAGATTGAAGGCAGGAGGAGAAGGGGATGACAGAGGATAAGACAGTTGGATGGCATCACCAATTTGATGCACATGAGTTTGAGTAAACTCCGGGAGTTAGTGATGGACAAGGAGGCCTGGCATGCTGCAATCCATGGGGTCACAGAGTGTCAGACACAACTGAGTGACTGAACTGACCTTTTAAATGCTGCTTGTTTTACCTTGTTCATTTTAGGATGTTGTTGGGCACTGGGGTGGGTTTTGTTGACCCTCAGGGGCTCAAGAATTCCAAGAGCTGCTCCCTTTCTTATCTAAAGTGCTGCTTTACTTGCTGTGCATGCAGGCAGGCATGGAATCTGGGTAGTGTCCAGGCAGGTGAGAAGCCGGTCAGAAGACTGTTCTGTTTCTGCAGCCTAAACAAGACTTCCTCCATTTTAATTTTCCTAACATGGCACAATGTTCTCACACTTTTACAGGTGGGCAGAGTTAACATGCTTTTAAATTTACATATGGGTTTCTTCACAGTCAAAAAAAACAGTAAGTGTATAATTAATAATCAGAAAACATAATTTTAAGAGTTCCACCTTATGTATGACCAAAACACAACCCTTAAAATATCTTGAAGTAATTCTTAATAACAGTTGTATAGAATCATATTTTTAAACCATAAAAATTTTCCTGAGAATGGCAAAGATTCAAATAAATGGAAAAAAATCCCCCATATCCTGGATGCAGAGGTTAGAAGAATGGTTAGGATTGTGTCCTTCTGTTGTGAGACTTCCTGGGTTCAAATCCCAGCTTTTCCACTTATTAGTTCTATGAACTGGACAGGTCATGTTCCCTCCTCTGCACCACAGTTTTCTCATCTATAAAAATGGACGTGATTATAATAGTACCTATTTCATGGAGCAATATGAAAATTAAATGAACCACAGCATTTGATACACTTAAAATAGTCCTCAACACAAAAGGAAGCACTCAACAAACGTTACTGTTCTTATTGTGTCTGTGGGAAAATATAGTGTATCTTCCCACAAACAATTTAGCTGTAGACTTAATGTAATTTACCTTCTTTCACAAAGAATAAAAGACAGGGAAGAGAGGAAAGACTGCAGCAAAAAGTCCAAGTCAGTGTCTGCAGCCAGTATCCCGAGAGATGCTACCAGTGAACAGATGCACCGATAGGTTCCTCTGTTTCAGGCTAAGACCACGCTGCTTTACTATCTCAAACTCCCACAGAAAATTCTAGACTTACTCAATAAGAATTATGCTGTAGTTTCACATTTTCCTCTGGCCTGCTTCTTTTCCTGATTCATTCTGTGGTAGCCACAATCAGAATCCTAATATCTGCCCTCAAACCGCTCAATGCCCTCCAACCCTAGAGAGAACGCTGAACTGAAATAGAGACAAAGGGAGCAGTCTTAAACCTGGGTGCCGCTCTTTGATAATGCTACTCCAAGCATCACAGGTTGGTAAAGTTCCTAGCAAAATAAACACCCTGACAAACAATGACAGGGGCCCATCATCGTTTGCGGTTCTACCAGAACCTTATGAATTAGCAAAAATAATCTTTTACAAATAGATGTTAACTCTGTGATCACTAAAGGGAAAAATTATGTATTTGCTCTTGGGAGATGCACTGAATAAATAAATCAAAGAGCCAGCATGGTGGCAGCTCATCCATATTGAAGAGTTTCTTTCCTTCAAACTGGAGGTTGAGGTAGGAGGTAGGAGGTTCCACCCTCCTACCTGCATCTCTGATTCTGGAACCAGGGTTCCTTGAGGATGGATGGGGCAGAAAGATTCAGAGTTGGTAATTTCTTTCAGCAGGTAGGATTGCCAATCACAGAGATTTAAAGAGATATGCATGAGTTCACCTTTGCTTTTCTCCACATATGAATCAGTTTTCTTAACATAATCCATCTTTTCTCCAAGTGAATTACAGTGGTATATCTGTCATATATGAAGTTTGTACATATAGTTGGGTCTTTTTCTGGGCTCTTATCTTTGTTTCATAGATTTATTTCTCTATTCCAGTACTAGTGTCACACAGTTTTCACAATTATAGTTTTATAAAATGTCTTGAGGCTAGTGTCGCAAAATTTTCCCTCTTTGATCCTTTTTTTCAAAATTAACTTCAGTATATTTAATCTCTCATATATCTATTAGGAAAAGAAAAACTACCATGGTCTTAAAATGTTCTACTGGACTCTTTACTGTAATTGCACTAATTTAGGTGAAGTGTTTTCTTTACAATGTTTTTGCCCTATCGACAGCCTTTCATCTTTCTTTATGGCTTTTAAAACTTTTCTGCAGGATGGTCTTATACATTCTTTCTTAGATTAATTGCTTGATATTTTGTAATTTTGTTGTGATAATAAATGTTGTCATTTTCTGGGATATTTTTAGATTCTGTGGTAAGCAACCTCTACATAACCCCAATGATCCTCCATCTCCTAGTATTCATACTTTATCATAATTCCTTCCCCTTAAGTGTGGACTGGACCTGCTGACCCACTTCTAATAGAATAAAACAGAAGTGTTGGGATAGCACTTCCAAGATTAAGTCATTAAAAGACTGGCTTCTGCACTGCAGACGGCGGACTTCTCATTGTATCCTCGTAGGGCAGAAAGAGAGAGGAAGCAAGATTTCCTCTGGCTCTCATTAGGGCACTAATCCCCTTCAGGGACTTCCCTGGTGGCTCAGACAATACAGAATCTGCCTAAAATGCGGGAGACCTGGGTTTGATCCCTGGGGTGGGAAGATCCTCTAGAGGAGGACATGGCAACTCACTCCATTATTCTTGCCTGGAGAATCCCCATGGATAGACGAGCCTGGTGGGCTGCAATCCAGTCAGTAAATCAGTTCAGTCTCTCAGTTGTGCCCAACTCTTTGTGACCCCATGGACTGCAGCAGGCCAGGATTCCATGTCCATCACCAACTCCAGGAGTTTACTCAAACTCATGTCCATTGAGTTGGTGATGCCATCCAACCAGCTCATCCTCTGTAATCCCCTTCTCCTGCCTTCAGTCTTTCCCAGCATCAGGGTCTTTTCCAATGAATCAGCTCTTCACATCAGGTGGCCAGAGTATTGGAGTTTCAGCTTCAGCATCAGTCCTTCCAATGAATATTCAGGACTTATTTCCTTTAGGATTGACTGGTTAGATCTCACTACACTCCAAGAGACTCTCAAGAGTCTTCTCCAACACCACAGTTCAAAAGCATCAAATCTTCAGTGCTCAGCTTACTTAATAGTCCAACTCTCACATCCATACTAGAAAAATCATAGCTTTGACTAGACAGACCTTTGCTGGCAAAGTAATGTCTCTATTTTTTAATATGATGTCTAGGTTGGTCAGAGCTTTTCTTCCAAGCAGCAAGGATCTTTTAATTTCATGGTGCAGTCACCATCTGCAGTGATTTTGGAGCCCCCAAAAATGAAGTCTGTCACTGTCTCCATTGTTTCCCCATCTATTTGCCATGAAGTGATGGGACTGGATGCCGTAATCTTCATTTTCTGAATGCTGAGTTTTAAGCCAACTGTCTCACTCTCCTCTTTCACTTTCATCAGAGGCTCTTTAGTTTTTCTTTGCTTTCTGCCATAAGGGTCATGTCATCTGTATATCTGAGGTTATTGATATTTCTCCCAGCAATCTTGATTCCAGCTTGTGTTTTATTCAACCCAGCATTTTGCATGATGTACTCTGCATATAAGTTAAATAAGCAGGGTGACAATATACAGCCTTGACACACTCCTTTCCAAATTTGGAACCAGTCTGTTGTTACATGCTTAGTTCTAACTGTTGCTTCTTGACCTGCATACAGATTTCTCAGGAGGCAGGTCTGGTCATCTGGTATTGCCATCTCTTTAAGAATTTTCCACAGTTTGTTATCATCCACACAGTTAAAGGCTTTGACATAGTCAAGAAAACAGAAACAGATGTTTTTCTGGAACTCTCTTGCTTTTTCGATGACCCAACGGATATTGGCAATTTGATCTCTGGTTCCTCTGCCTTTTCTAAATACAACTTGAACATCTGGAAGTTCACAGTTTACATACTGTTAAAGCCTCGCTTGGAGAATTTTGAGCATTACTTTGCTAGCGTGTGAGATGAGTACAACTGTGTGGTAGTTTGAACATTCTTTGGCATTGCCTTTCTTTGGGATTGGAATGAAAACTGCCCTTTTCCAGTCCTGTGGCCACTGCTGAGTTTTCCAAATTTGCTGACATATTGAGTGCAGCACTTTCACAGCATCATCTTTTAGGATTTGAAAGAGCTCAGCTGGAATTCCATCATCTCCACTAGCTTTGTTCATAATCATTCGTAGTTACAAATGACTCAGATTTAAAAAAATGCTCTTCATTCTGTAATAATGTAGACTCTTGTAAATTTATGGAACTCTATTTCTGGTAGTGTACCTATTGACTCCTGGGGTTTTCCTTCCTATATACATGACATTATTAGTGGATAAAATAAGAAATTCTAAAACCCTTTCTTATGCCTCATTCTTTTACTTTTCTTTTTGAATTGTCCCAAACCTCAAGAACTATATAAAACAGTAATTGTGATTATGGGTATCTGTATCTTGTCCCTAATCACAGAGAGACTGTTCTAAAGTTTCTCACAATAAGTGTGACGTTTTTCTAAGGTTTTTGTTTTTAATATATAACTCTATTGATAAAGTTTCCCATTATATCATCAGAATCTCATCAGCAAACAGATGGAAAAGAAACTAGGATACCTTGAGAAGGGCTTAACAAAAGAGACAACCATATAAATAAGGTGTAGGGAAATGAAAAAGAAAATGGTACACTGTTCTAGCACTAGAAGGAACAGGGTTGTTATGACCACTAGTTAAGAAGAAAGATAAGTTATTGGAACCTAAGAAGGACAGACTTGTATGGAGAAGACAGCCTAAACAGGAACTGGGACTTCGAGTCAAGAATTGCAGCCAGTCCAAAGTGGACCTGGAGAATAAATATCCTGTCCGACTACAGAATAGGTCCTTCTCCTATGCTGGGCCTTCCCATTAGGCAAATTCATTCAGAAGCCAGAGGGCAAGGAAGTCCATCGAAGTAGCCCATATAAGATAAATTCACAGGAGAGAGAGCAAACTATAGTCCCGTTTCCTACCATCACCTTCATCATGTTCGTACTGCCTAAAATTTTAATTATAGGTTGTGATGGATCCTTACAGTTCATTTGTACTAGTATTTAAATGGTAGTTTAGCTGGATATACATTTCAAAGTCTGACATTTTTTCCCCTCCAAAAAAATTTGCAACTAAGATTTCTTTCAAAATTTTTATCTACTTTCTTGATGCTTTGAAGTTTTCAGATATCTTCCAGCTCAGTAATACATCCAATACATTCTTCAGCTATATCTTTTCTAAAATTTAACAAATTCATTAAGATTTTTATTTCAACTATTACATTTTTTCAAATCCAATATTTCCCACCAGTTCTTCTTTGAATTGTTTTCCTTGATAATGTTGTCGGTATTTTACCTTCATATTTTTGGAAGGTATTTCTCATGCTTATTTTAACTTATTTTCTATGGTCTGTTAATTTTCTTTGCCTGGTATAATTTGTTTGGTGTTGTCTTTCTTTTAGAGCACTGTGTTCCTCATATGTCTGATCACTTTTCCTTGTGAGCTTACACATTCCTGCAAGTTTCAGGTCTCATGGAGCGTAAAGTGAAGCATGTGTGTGGGAGGTATAGGGAGGGAGAGGTGAAGGTGGCTAAAGCCCAGGAATCCAGGAGTAATCTGTGCCCTTCCTAGTGAGCTTAGGGAGTTGGCAGTGGGTCCCTCCTTAGGAGAAAGAGCCTCTGGCATTATAATCTGGGGTAAGTCATCCCCTGTTTGTCCCTTATCTTGCCAAGGAAAGTCTACCGAGGGTCTGCCTGACATTGCTCTTTTTTTAAAGAGATTTTCTTCCTCAGCTGGAGTCATTTATCTATACCTGCTGTTGACTCCTCCTCCCCATCTCAGCCAGATTCCAGCACTATATTGATATTTCCCCCAGTGATTCTGGGTATCCACTGCTGTTTATCTGCCTCAAAATGACAACCAAGCAATACAGGAAAGAGAAACACACAGAATCATAAAGCTTTGGCCTGGCCCATCTCCGTGTGGCATCTGACCCTCTTCTCCCCTGAGCTGCTATAAACATACACCCACATGTACACTGAGATTCAGCCACCCTGTCTTCTCCCCTCAAGAGCTTCTCAGGTTGATGTCAGTTTCTCAGGCCCATCAAGACACTGCCTGTTTCTTGGAGTTGTTTTAAGAGTCAGAGTCAGAAACCCATGTTCATAAGTCATCTTGTCGGCCCTGCTATATTCTTTACATCCGTTGCCTCTAGTGTTATTGTGGGGATTAATTAAATGAGTTGATTCACATGAGGCTTAGGAGAATGTCTAGAATGTAATACATGTTTTACAACTGTTAGCAGTAATTATTATTTATCATCATCATCATTAATATGCAGAATATGTCTATGAAAATGAGTATATTATCTCTATAGATGAATAATTAGATTCAGAGAAGAAAAGTAAACCTGGCAAGAGGTTAAGCCAGGCTTCAGTCACATTTAAGTCTATTTGATCTGCAAAGAGTATGCTCTTTCTATTCTTTCTATAGGTGGCCCTTTTCTACTCCCATTTCACAATCTGATCAGCTCAGGAAAATCTGTAAGATATTGAAAGCTTTTTAATTCACTTCAGGAGGTGGATGACCACAACTTTCTTTGTGCTCCAATTTGATTGCTTGTCTCTAAGATAAAGGTTACTCTGATATTCTTTCCTAGTATAAAAGACTGAATTGGAGAATAAGCTATCAAGCATAACTCTTGTTTCTCCAGGTCACAGCAACTTGAATGGGGAAAATCTGGAGACTGTGGATGACAGCAGCAATCGGGCCAAAATTATCCTTTATCCCTGCCACTCCATGCAACAGTATTATTGGATGTTAAGCCTATTCTCATTTTTACCTGGTCTTCTGTGTATCAACTGGAGCCTGGACAGAAAAACAGAAGCCACTCTAAGTATGCAAAGTGGGAAAAGATTAATACAGGAATTAAAGATTGGGCAAGCAAAGGTCAGCAAGGACAACTTCAGGAAACTTTGAAGTTCAAACTTATGCTACAACCAGTAGTTTCAGGTTCCAACAACACTGATATTGGTGATTCCTAGGAGAATAGCAGAAAGCTGTAGGAAAATCCCAAACCACTTCTGCTATCCTGCCCACACTCTTCAGTAACTAACGTGACAACCAGTGGCTTCTCCTCCATTACTTTTCAAATCTCATGCAATTGCTTCTCACTGATGGAATCCAATTGGAATCTCGCTTGCAATGGAGCAGAGGAATTGTCATTTCTCAGCTTTATGCTCCTGGGAACAGGGAGGAGGATAAAGTGATAGGGGTAGTACTGAGTATTAACAAATTACACATGGTACACTGTGTCTGTTTTGTTCAACATCACTGGGTAAAAACTCAACATATGTTGGCTGAATTAATAATTCCAAGAGGGTCTCAGGTAATGAACAGGACTATTTAGTGGGAATTAAGATTGTATTGCAACCTCATTCAGTGATGTGTGATGTTACATGCTCCATAGCCTGATAATACCCTACACATGCTATCAGCCTGTCATTGACTTATTATGGAATCATGACAACATTGTGTTTCGTCACCCTCTACTGAGGTGGTCATGTCACTTCTTTAGTTGTCACTGATGCAAGTATAAATCTGATCATGTAAATCTGCTTGTTAAAAGCAACACTTCAGTGGCTGCCCATTGCCTCTAGAATAAAATCTGAACATTTTATCATGACTTCCAAGACCCTGCATTATCTGGGCTCTTCGCAGCTCTCCAGCTTAATCCTTTCTACTCCCTTCCTCTCTCACCACACACAGGCCACATTGGCCTTTCAGTTCATCATATGGGGCAAATTCTTCCTTACCTCAGGATATAAGCCTAAGATGCTGCCTGGAAAGCTCTTTGCCCCACCTCTGCCCCACTTTTATTTGACCAGGTGCTAGAACCCTTCAATCCTAAACTACATATCACTTTCTCAAAGAGGCCTTCAGTTGTCACCTCATCTAAAGGAGATAATTCCAGTTAGTATTCTCTCTTTGGGATTCTTCCCCCTCTTCTGGTACTTATCACTATTTAATAGGCATAGATATAAAATCACATTGTATTCAATTGTACACCCAGCCCAGCACAGTGCCTGGAAACTAATATGCACTTAATAAATAAATGCTGAAATTCTTTACAGGCTCCTCATTAAGTGATTTTACAGAATGCTCAAATTATGTTTCACTTTCTAAATTTCCCATCAACTTTTGGCTTTTAAACCTGAGACAAGTCAATTAGGATGAAAAGAAGGAAAATTAAAGTCGCTCTTGAAAATGCAAAAAAAAATAAAAATAAAAAAAAATAAACCTGAGACAAGCCAAAAGACATTTGAAAGGAAACAGACTTACTACCAAAGGCACATGTTACCATTAATAATCCAACCGGATCCCAAGCACTCATCCCAAGTACTGCCTCTAGATAACCTCCTTTCCACCCAAAGTATGTCCCAAGAAGCCAGAGAGAGACTCCATTATCTCTCTTGCTCAAAGGTTTTAATTCGATTTCATTGTATTACTATTTCTCTCAGGAAGTTCATCATGTTCTCCTACAGTTAGAACGCTGGTGGCTGACCTTGACATGCTAAGTTAGGTATGGCTCTGCTTACTGACCATATTTTCCTCTCAGTCTCTGTATGCAAGCACAGTAATACATAGTGTACAACTGGGAACAGTGTTGGAGGTCAAACATTTGTTGCCTAAATCTTATCAGTGACCAATTGCTTTAATTTCTCAAAGACAAATGAATAAAGATTCCAAGCCAAGAATAGTGCCTGGTATTAGAGGCACTCAATAAATGTATGCTGATTATATGAATATAGATGAAGAAACCAACACTTGAATAGATTAAGGGACTTGTCTGAAGGCACACAGCTTGTTGCTATTAAGCCAAAATTCTAATCCAAAAAGGACACAATGTAAGAAGGATTATGAAACAAGACTGCTCTGTGAGCAGTGCTCCCAAGTATATAGGGTTGAGAACCCACTGCCTATAGGCCAGTAGGATACAGGATAGGACAATATCTATTAAGACTGAAAATATCTGAAGAAATAATAAAGATCAGAGCAGAAATAAATGAAATAGAGACTGAAAAAAAACAATAGAAAGATTAATTAAACTAAGAGTTGGTTCATTGAAAAGGTAAACAAAATTTACAAACTTTCATCCAGACATTAAGAAGAGGGCCCAAATAAATAAAACCAGGGTGTGGGGGCAGTTACAGCCAATACCACAGAAATGCAAAGGATCATAAAAGATTACCAGAAACAATTGAACACCAAAAAAAATGGACAGTCTCCTAAGGTAGAACCAGGAAGAAACGGAAAATATGAACAGATCAACTACCAGTAATAAAACTGAATTAGGAATTAAAAAAAAAAACAACTGGATGAGATAGCTTCACAGGTTAAATTTACCAAATATTTAGAGAAGAGTTAATGCCTATTCTTCTCAAACTATTCCAAGAACTTGTAGAGGAAGGAATGCTTCTTAACTCATTCTATGAGGGGCCAGAATCATCCTAGTACCAAAACTAGACAAAGATATCACACAAAAAAGAAAATTACAGGCCAGTATCACTGATAAACATAATGCCAAAATCCTCAACAAAATACTAACAAACCAAATTCAACAATACATTAAAAGGACCTTATACCATGATCAAGTGGGATTAATATCAGGGATGCAAGGATGGTTCAGTATCCACAAACCAATCAACGTGATAGACCACATGAACATATTAAAGAATAAAAATCATATGATCATCTCAATAAATGCAGAAAAAGTTTTTGATAAGATAGATTTTTTATCTATTTATGATAAAAACAATCTCTCACAAAGTAGCTATAGAGAGAATAAACCTGAACATAATAAAGGCCATGTATGACCAGCCCACAGCCAAAATTATACTCAACAGTGAAAAGCTAAGAACATTTCATTTAAGATCATTTCATTTAAGATCAGGAACAAGACAAGGATGCCCACTCTCACCACTTGTGCTAGCCACAGCACTCAGACAATAAAAAAAAGGAGGGAATCCAAATGGGAGAGGAAGAAGTAAAACGATTACTGTTTGCAGATGATATGATACTATACATAGAAAACCCTAAAGATGCCATTAAAAAAATACTAGAACTCATCAATGAATTCAGTAAAGTTACAGAGTATAAAATTAACATACAGATGTCTGTCACATTTCTGTTTCCTAACAAGAAATTATCACAAAGAGAAATTAAGAAAACAATCCCATTTACAACCACTGCAAAAGAATAAAAATAAGTCTAACTAAGGAAGTAAAAGAATTGTACTCAGAAAACTGTAAGACACTGTTGAAAGAGATTGAAGGCAACACACACAAACAGATGAAAAGATAGCCCATGTCATATACTGGAAGAATTAATACTGTTAAAATGAGCATACTACCCAATGCAATCCCCAGCAAAATATCAATGGCATTTTTCACAGAACCAGAACAAATAATTCTAAAATGTTTATGGAAACACAAAAGATCCCAAATAGTCAAAACAATCTTTAGAAAGAAAAGTAGAACTAGAAGTACTATGCTCCCTGATTTCAAACTATACTTCAAAGTTAGTGTAATCAAAATGATATGGTCCTGGCACAAAAACAGACACATAATTCAGTGGGAAAAAAGAGATCCTAGAAATGAACCCACATTTTTATGGGTAATTAATCTATGAAAAAAGGAGGCAAGAATATATGATGGAGAAAAGATAGCTTCTTCAATAAATGGTGTTGGGAATACTATACAGTTACATGCAAAAGAATCACACTGGATTACTCTCTTAAAGTACAAAACTCAAACTAGATTCCTCTCTCAAAGCACAAAAATATTAAAGACTTAAGACCTGAAACCATAAAACTTCTGGACAAAACCATAAGCTCTTTGGCATCAGTCATGGTAGAATTTTTTTCCTTTGTATATGTCCCCTCAGACAATGGAAACAAAAACAAAAATAAACAAATGGGGCTATATCAAACCAAAAAGCTTTTGCATAATGTTGAAAACTTTCAATAAAATGAAAGGTCAACCTACTAAATGGGAGTGAGTGGAAGGAAATATTTGCAGAAAATATATCCAATAAGGGGTTAATATCCTATATACATATATATATATACATATATATATATATACACATAAATATATATATATAAAACTTACACAATTCAACATCAAAAATACAAACAATCCAACCAATTGAAAATGGGCAGAGGATCTGTACAGACATTTTTCCAAACAGGCACATGAAAAGATGCTTAATATCACTAATCAGGGAAATGCAAGTCAAAACCTCAATGAGAAATTATCTCATACTTGTCAGAACAGCTATTATCAAAAAGACAGTAAACAACAAGTCTTGGAAGGACGTGAAGAAAAGAGAACTCCCACTTTTCTGTGGGACAGAATAGTAAACTGTGGACAGAATAGTAAACTGGTACAGCTCCTATGGAAATCAGTATGAAGACCCCTTTAAAAATTAAAAATAGAACTACCATATGATCCAGCAACTCCACTCCTGGGTATTTATTTGAACGAAAGGAAACAACTAATTCAAAAAGACATATGAAATCCCTATGTTCACTCCAGCCTTTTTTACAACTGCTAGGATACAGAAGTAACTTAAGTGCCCAGAAACAGATGAATGGATAAAGAAGATATATAAGGGAAAATTACTCAGCCATACAAAAAGAATGAAATCTTGCCATCTGTGACAACATAGATGAACCTAGAAAGTATTACATTAAGTAAAATAAGACACACAGAGATAGACAAATGCTATCTCACTTCACTTATTATGTGGAGTCTAAAAAACAAAGCAGGAGACACAGACATAAAGATGTTTGGACATAGCGGAGGAAGAAGAAGGTGAGATAATTTGAGAGAACAGCATTGAAACATATTGCCTGGAAAATCCCATGGACAAAGGAGACAAGGGGACTATAGTCTATAGGCTCACAAGAGTCAGACATGTGAGTGAAGTCAGGTGAGTGAAGTCGCTCAGTCGTGTCCGACTCTTTGCGATCCCATGGACTATAGCCTACCAGGCTCCTCTGTCCATGGGAGTTTCCAGGCAAGAATACTGGAGTGAGTTGCAATTTCCTTCTCCAGGAGATCTTTCCAACCCCCAGGGATTGAACCCAGGTCTCCCGCATTGTTGGTAGATGCTTTACCGTCTGAGCCAGACATGACTTAGTGACTAAACCACCACCACCATATACATTACCATATGTAAAACAGATAGCCAGTGGGAGTTTGATGTATGGTGAAGGGAACCAAAAGCTGGCGCTCTGTGACAACCTTGAGGGATGGGGTGGGGTGGGAGGTGGAAGGAGGGGATCAAGAGGGAGGGGGGCACATATATTTATGGTCGATTTATGTTGATGTATGGCAAAAACCATCACAATATTGTAATTATCCCCCAGTTAAATATTTTAAAAAGCAAATGAAAAAACAGAAACAGAATCATATATACAGAGCAAAAACAGGTGGTTGCCAGAGAAGAGGAGGGTTGGGGCAGGTGGGGAGGAATTGGTAAGGGACATTAAGTACAAAATTCTAGCTGCAAAATAAATGAGTCACAGGTATGAAGTGTACAGTGAGGAGACTATAGACAAGAATCCTGCAGTATCATTGTATGCTGACATATTGTACCTAGACTTATCACAGTGACCATTTTAGTATATATAGAAATATCGAATAATAGAAACCAACATAGTATTGTAGCTCAATTATACTTTAAAAACAAACAAACTCACAGAAAAAGAGATCAGATTTGTAGTTACCAAAGGCAGGGTTTTAGGGGGAGGAGAAACTGGATGAAGGCAGTCAAAAGGGACAAACTTCCAGTTGTAAGATAAATATAAGTATGAGGGATATAATATACAACATAATAATTATAATTACTTCTGTATGTTATATATCGATTCCTGGGTCAGGAAGATCCCCTGGAGAAGGGAATGGCTTCCCACTTTATTATTCTTGCCTGGAGGATTCCATGGACAGAGGAGCCTGGCAGGCTATAGTCCATGCCGTGGCAAAGAGTCAGACACAACTGAGCAACTTTCACTTTCACTGTGTTATATATAAAAGTTGTTATGAGAGTAAACCCAAGAGTTCTCATCATAAGGAAAAAAATTTTTTCTATTTCTTAAATTTTGCATCTATAAAAGATGATGGATGTTCATTAAACTTGTGATAATTATTTCATGATGTATACATAATGTATACAATTATTTCATGATGTATTCATAATGATGTCAAATCATTATGTTGTACATCATAAACATATACAATGGTATATGCCAGTTATAGCTCGATAATTAACTGGAAGTGAAAAATGACCGAAAGACCTAGGTCTTGTGGGCTCTTTTAAAAACCCTTTATTGATGTTTGAAATGCTTCTTCACATTTGTCATGGTGTCATGGTGGGTTTGTGGGAAGGTCACATGCACTAAGGACTGACTTAAATGTCAAAGTCGTTGTTTTTGTCACCCACTGTTTCCTTTGAGTGTCTAGCAGATGTTAGTCAGGGCTATGCAGCTGGAAGAGCCTTCTAAACTCAGGGTCTCATGAGAAAAAAATTTGAGCATACTGCCTCTGAGTCTGGATATGTTTCGCTGTCTGTTACCGACGGTGGGACAGCCACAGCCCAGTAAGTGAAGAGCCCTAGGCCTTGTACCAGTTTGCAATTTGATAAAAGAGGTGCTCTCCCATGAGCTTTCTTTGCAAACTAGCGATGTCTGACCAATCTGAAACCTTACAGTAAAGTCCTAGAATCTCATTACTGAAATAGGGAAGAGCTGACTGACTCATGTCCCTAACTTTACACATTTGGACCTGAGCTCAAAAGACGTAAGAGGATTCTCTCCAAACCACAACCAGTATGGAGGAAGAACTGGAAAGAAATCCCATCCTATCTCCTGGTGCTTCCCCACCATACCTTCTACATCTGGAAATGAAACACAGGAAGCATTTGTTTCTGTTCAGTTCCATCCGTACATGTCTTGAGCACCTAAGAGGAGCTAGGCAGCATGGAAAGGTGCAAAGACAAAGCCATGGTCATACACAACTCCTTCAGGAGCTCCTAATTTGGTGAGTCCTGTCCCTGTGGTCATTTTCATGCTAAGTTGCTTCAGTTATGTCTGACTCCATGGACTATAGTCCACCAGGTTCCTTTGTACATGGGATTCTCTAGCCAAAAATACTGAAGTTGGTTGCTATTTCCTCCTCCAGGGGATCTTCTCAACCCAGGGATCAACCCACATGCCTTATGTCTCCTGCACTGGCAGTCGGCTCTTTACCACTGAAGCCCACCTCAAATTCATCCAACTTTTCCTGTTCCTCCTGGTCAACCACTTACTCAGTGTTCTGTTGGGATGGGTGAGGAGGAAGAGGGTAAGGAAAGAAACAAGTTATTTAGCAAGTACTGTATGCTAGGTGCTGAGCTAGGAACTCTATGCTGTGCTGTGCTTAGTCGCAGTTGTGTCCAACTCTGCGAACCCCTGGACTGTAGCCTGCCAGGCTCCTCTGTCCATGGGGATTCTTCAGGCAAGAATACTGGAGTGGAATGTCATTTCCTCCTCCAAAGGATCTTACCAACCCAGAGACTGAACCCAGGGATCGAAGCCACGTCTCCCACATTGCAGGCAGATTCTTTATCGTCTGAGCCACCATGGAAGCAGGAACTCTATACATTACTTTATTTTACCCTCAAGCAGCCCTCCATGATAAGAATTATCTTATCTCCATTTTACAAATGATTTAAGGGGCTAAAAGACCTATGAAGAGGCTGAGCTTAGACGTGAATTCAGGTTTTCCTACCAGACCACACTGTGACTCTAGGTTTTTCTTCTCACCACTGTCCCATCATCCCTGCAAATTCTCACATGCCTTTAGAATGCCTTTGACAAATAAGTTCCCCTCCCCAAATACATACCATCAAAATCCCTATTCATCATTCTAGGGAACCTGAATTTCAGGTGGAAGTTTCTCATTCTCACTTTTAAACTCCTAATCCTCACTTCTCTATGCCTCCTGTTTTATAAGGTCTGCCTGTCTCTGAAGCCACACTCGCAACCGCTTAGCTTGCCTTACCTCCCTAAATGCACTGTACTCCACAACTGAGACCTGGACTGAATACTCAGACTCCACCCCCTACTCTCCCCACCACAAGACAGACAGCCCCGTATTGCAGTCGCCTCTATCAATAGAAGAGGTAATCGGAACCAGCAAGGCTGTCCTTTCACAACAGGAAATGCTGGACCCCCACACACCTCTTCTCCTCAGGGGTCCTACCTCATGTCACAAGTGATTTTTTTTTTCCGTCTCCTAGGGAATTTATTAGTCTAGCCCATTCCTTCATTCCTTCCATTTAAACACCTCACTCTATTTTATCTTAGTCAAGCTGCCTGATGGAGCCCCATATCCCCAAGTCCTGCCTGGTAAACTCTTCTTCCCAAAGTCAGCTCAGACATTAGCTCCTCTGTGAGGCCTTCCCAGGCACAGTGAATTCCTTCTCCTTCAAGGTTCCTGCAGCTTGTTTAATAGCACTTCACATACCATGTCATTGGAAATCTAGTCTGTTTCCTAAAACATAAGCATCTTCATTCTTGAGACACTTTCAAGTCAACTTTGCAGTCTATAGTCTCTAGCCCAGAGGCTGGCACACAGGAAATGTTCAATAAATATCCCCTGAGTATTGCTTGTCTAGATAGAGCTGTGGAGGCAAACTAGAACCAAACAGTAGAAGGTTCCGCTTCCTCAGAGGCAGAGGGAACAACTTCTTTCATCAGTGGAGCCCCCCTGTGTTTACAGTCACAGCACCGCAGACACAGCATGAGCCACCCTGGGCTGGGGTCTGTTCCCAGTTCTAGGAGATCCCTAAGCTTGGGATAATGATGTGCTGGCAGACAGCTGGGGCTCAGGCTGCCCTAGATGTTCTGAGGTCCCCTCTACTCCAAAGACCATAGTTCTATGATGGGGGAGAAGTTGGTTAAAAGATCAAAAGACAGATAAGAAAAGGTGTGGACAGAGGAAAGTGGAGGTGAAAGAGCCACAAGCCAGAAGATAAAGATTTAGTGAGGAAAGGAAGGCTGAAAACTGGGGAAGGGAGGAGACTGGAGGGACTGGCAAGAAGGACAGAGGGGGAGAGGTGCTTGGACACTGGGCATGATCAGATTCCCAAGATCCCATGCCCATAAGCACAAAGTCATCCAGAAAACTAAAACTGAAATGCTGAAAGCTGTTGCTCTTGAAAATCAGTCCAAAATGGACTTAACGCCTCTCCAGCCCAAACAGGAAACTAAATCCTCAGAAAATCAGCTGCAGCTGACAAAAACCAAGACCCAGAAGAACAGTTACCACACTTACTGCCTGGCGCCATCTGGTCCTTCCCATGTGCCGTGGGCTGGCCAGCCTTGAGTCAGCACGCTGCAGCATCAGTCCTTAAGCAACAAGAAGCCAGGGAGGGCAGCCCACTCCCCAGCTCTGGTGACCCAATGGCTCCATAATCCATCTATACTCTTCACCCAAAACTTACTGCACATTACACGTGGTGCCACTGCAGGCTGAGCTCTGGGACCAGACCAACTTCTGAACAGGAAATAACAGGAGACCTGCAGTCCTGTCACCTTGGGGCTATGGGTCGTGTTCTAATTTCATACCCTTATTCGTATCAACCAGCAACCATCTGGTGCCCCCAGCAATGCTTATTGAGTATCATGAGTGTCACACCAGGGCTTAAATCTGTACATATAACTAAACTACATTATGATGAATAAGTTACTTAGTGTTTGTACCTTAGTTGTCTTATCTGTGAAATGGGGTTAATGATGATAATATACTTCATATGGTGATCTGATGATTAAATGAGAAAATACACAGTGATCATCCAATAAAACATCTATTCTCTTAATCGTTCCTAAAAATCAAATGGAATATATGTCTGTAACTTTTAGAAAAGAGTATATCTGGTATGCCACTATAAAAATATTTAGCTCTTGTGTCTTTTGTTAGACAATGGGTAACTGAGAAAGTCCTTATTCAAAAAAATAAAATAATAAACTGGTAGCCAAAAGAAATAGGATCCTGAGTATCACAGAGTACCCAGATACTGAATCAGATCCTTTATGTGGATTATCATATCAGTTCCTTAATAACCCAGTGAGGTTAAATATCCCCATTGGCAATAAGGAGAGCAAAGCTCAGAAAGATTAAATCATTTTTCAAAAGAGTGGCAAGGCCTGGGTTCAAACCCAGGCTGTCCAGCTCCAGTGTCCACAACACATTGCATCCAGGAATGGGGTTTTGTTCCCCCATCCCTGAAGCCCTGCCTTCATGCCCATTCCTCTCACACTTGGGCCTGCTTTGCTCACTGTTGTCTTCCCATGCCCTGGCACCCTGCTCCTGGTAAACGCCCCATCATTCTACAGAGGCACCTACCTGGCATCTCCTATTCCATGCTTCACCACTTCAGAGGCCAGCCTGCCTATCTTTTTATTGCCAGCTCCAGAAAGCCGCCCCCATCACCACCACAGAGGTTAACCTCTGCATCTTGCTGTCCACAGCAGGTCTGTCCTGCCCCTGATAGAACTGGCTTTCACGTACACTGAGATACCTAAATGCATCCCCAGGACAGTGACTGACCCACTGGCTGAATCAGCTTCCTCTCTGCAGATACCTAACTTGTGAGAACCCTGATCCTACAATGCACTTCATCTTTACATATTGCGTCACTCACATATCAAGGTGATTTGACTGTACAGAAAGCGAGACCTCAGCCCTGGGCCTGGCACTCCTCGGGCTCCAACCCGCTGAGGGTAGGGGTTCCAGCTGGGAGAGCAGAGGCACTGGGGTTTCCTTTATCTTGCAGCTCTGCACTGTCCTTGTTCCGGCACAGCAAGGCCTGCTCTCACATCTGCACCCGAGCCTGTGCGTGAACCTACACTCTGACAGCTGACACAGAATGCAGGTTCACACACAGGTTAGGATGTGTGGGTGTGTGCACGTTGGAGTGTGTTTAACAGCCTGCAATGGCCCTGCTCACTCTCCCTGGGCTCAGGTTAACCCTCGCATAACAGAGGGAGGGCCCGGAGAGGGCTGGGCAGAGAATAAAGACACAGAAAAGAACCCCGTGACAATGGCCACTGAAGCAGTTTCATTTCCACAACACTCCTTCAGTCAATTGTTTCAACTCCAACTCCACAGAGTTGAAGAGTAGGGGGACTGTAGTGGGAGGGACACTGAGGAAGTGGTCAGAGGGCGGCAGGAAGCGCTTCCTTTCACAGGTCTCAGGGGCAGAAGCTAAGCATTATGACCTCTCAGTTCAAACATCTCTTCTCCTGTCCCACAGCCCCTTTCTCCAGTTTATAGATACGTATTTTCTGTGCAACACAGTGTCATCATCCAGTATAACTTCTTAGCTTTCCAGTTGGAAATCTGAGACGAAAGGCCTTTCCAAACTGAAATGAGCATGATGGCTGGCAGTATTTCATTTCCATTAATGAAATATCTCAGAATGATTAAACATGAAATAGACACAATTTCCTGTTTCCTGTGCACAAATGTCTCTCTCCCTCCCTGTCTCATATCCTCCATGTTTAGGCATGCAGAGGGCATCTGCTAATTTCTGTGGGCAGTTTCATGTCACAAGGTCAGTGGACAATTGATAGTTGGTTGACTATGTCCCAGAAACTAAGGTTAGCCCACAATGGATCTGAAGTTATCCATGACTTAGTGACATCTCTTGTCCTGAAAGAAGTGTTGAGCATTATTGTCACTCACACTCCTCTTCTTGAATCAAGCAGAAAGGTGTTTTTAAAATTTAATCCTGCAATGCCTGTTTTGCCATATACAAATATGGAGGAGGTGTAACCCACAGTATTATAGACTTGAATGTCAGCCCAAAATCAAATACTTTAGAAATAAAGTGCAATACACTACAGATAAAACATCCAAAACCTAACATTAGAGATAAAAGATGTGAATTACTCCATAATTAAGAGCATTACGGATTTTGAATGTCTACCAAAAATCAAATATGTCAGAAATAAAGTGGAGTACCCTAGAGAGAAAATGTCCCAAACCTAACATTTGTAGATGAGAAAACTGAAGCCCAGGAAAGAAGTGAATTACTCAGTCTCACCCAGGTTGTGAGTGGCAGAGTCAGTGCCAAAACCTCCAGTCTCTGAGCATTTGTCAAGGCCAGGTACATCCGACCACATGCTCCAAACACCCTGATCACCCTGGAGACAGGGCTCAAATAACATGACATATTGGTTCCATTCAGATAAATCTATGATGATCTTTTGTTCCCACTTTGTTTGTCCTCACTGAAGAGCCCAGATTGTGCTTCTTGATTATTTCACTGGATTGGGAAAAAAAAAAATGAAATTGTATTTTCCCTCTTGATGAATACCCTCTACAAGAAAATATGCAACTTTCTTTAAAAAAAAAAGAATACCAGCTCTTAAATGGAACCAGGAGGGTATTGAGGAATGGGAGACGCAATTTTAGGAGCCCAGCCCTTAAAGCTTAGATGGAAAGACATGTTTCTATAGGAACACTCTTGTATGTAGGAAGGATGCAGAAATCTTTACAGAGTGCCTGTGCTTGTTCACTGTAATGTAATTCACCCTGTAATCATCACCCCATTTTTGATAACAACAGTCCAATTTTCTTTGACAAGTTTTCCACCCTCCCTGTCTCTGTGGTTCAGTTATAGCTGATTCCACCCACATGCCACCCGGCTCCAGGGATGGACTCAGGACCCAGACTTGGTCAGTAAACCATGAGTTTTAGTGGCTTTAGTGACTGGGTCAGAGTTGGCCAAGGGCCCCAAGCCAGGCCATTACTGAGCAGCTGTGGAACTTTACTGGAGCTATAGGAAAGAAGTATTCTTGCTCTTCAGGGGTTGTTCCTAACACAGAGAGGAATAGTTTGTCTAGTCACCTATGTGGCAGTGTCTAAGAGAGCAAAGCTGAGAGAGAGGAAAGGTAAGTACCTGAGGATATTACCAGAGTATCTGATTCTAGGGGGCCTTACTCTTGGAGAGCTACTCCCGAATTTTATAAACTGCAAGGGCCATAAGATTTTCTTTAAGTCTAAGCCTATTTGAATTGGGTTTCTGTCACTTAAAACCAAAAGAGACCTAATAAACCCGTAACAAGGAGGGTGCAGGAATGGACAAAGTTGGGAGCAGAGGAACTATTTCATTGAGGAAGTTAACTCTGGGATGGGGCTTGAAGAATTATCTCCACTGATTTAATATGAAGTCTTAAAAAAAAAAAGTTTGGGTCCAATCAACTGAACGTTCATATGAAGCAAGTAAACAATTCAAGAGAAAGTGCAAATCTCTGTGGCTGTTTAAAGAGAGTAAAAATTTTAATGAAAGGGCAGTGACAATGTTTGGGGCAACTGGCCTAAGTCTTGCCACATATGAGAAGAGGAAAGGTCAACACTGCCCAAAAAATTAGGGCTGCCAGGTGGCAGAGCAGAGCTCACCAGGATAGCAAGGCTCATCCTGAGATGACAGAGATACCTCCACCTACCTAACCTTCCAGTGAAATTCAGTGTGAGAACATGAAACTGCCTTTGATGAGGTTTCACCTCCTCTAACTCCCACAATGCTTTCCAGGTCCCCAGAACATAATCTGTATTTTAGAGGCACCTGAAGACGTCTGAATCAGGTTTCATCATCAGCCACATTTTCTCTATCGCTCAAAACCCAAGGGTTTTTCTGTTTGTTTGTTTTGTTTTTAAATAAAAGCTATCCCCGATCTCAAGCTCCTTCCTTTTCCATGACTTCTGTCCCTCCCTGTGTTTATCCAGAACAAACAGGGTGGACATTAGTCCTTTGATAAAAGCACATTTGACCTTCATGACTGATTACAATCCTACTTTTTGAGCAGATGGCTTGAATTCTCATTGCTCTTCCTGACTGATTTCCTGATGATCATCAGTCCCACCCTCCCCACTCCCTGCATCTGAAGTTGAGAGAAAAAGCAAATTAGACTGAGGTGCCACCATAAAGCCAGGAGCTGATCAGTCATCCCATCAATACCTCTGAGCACCTGGTACCACAAACCACTGTTGGCGTACAGTGGAACACAAGCTACACCCTGTCCTCAGGGAATTTACACAGTAAACCACCAGTGGGAATCTTGTTTGTAGCTCTCAGATTATAAAATGGCTATAAAAGTTGGGGACAGTCAAAAGACCTCACAGTGATGTCATCTATTAGTACTTATGATTTCATAAAATACTAACTTAAAATATATATATATAATATGCATGTATGTACAAATGTGTTTGTATATACTTATATATCACATATAGCATTCGTTCTATTGAATATTCTTAATAACTAAACAATGTCAAATTGTAAAAAAAAAAAGACATGATACATTTCTGAAGCCATGTCATGCTGTGTGTTCTACCAATCTCACTTATTTGAAACGTATTTAAAAGATCTGGCCATCTCCTTCCCTGAATATGTCCAGTGCCGGTGGTCAGTTACCAGCAGCGGGCCAGGGAAAAGAGCATGTCCAGGAGCCCCTTGGTTCCTCTCTTCATCACTGAGCTCCTATGTGCAGTGCCCTCACCACCCACCTCAAGGAGGCAGACAGAGCAAGCCAGTCCTCCAGCTCAGGTTCCCCATGGTTAGGAAAGCTGCGTTGAAGCAGAGAAGTCCTCATGCAACAGTAACTGCATTACAGGTGTGATAAATATTCTAGACACCTTCAAATTAGTGTTATATTAAAAAGGAGGTAAATCCTACTTGGACTGAGGGTGGAGGAATGGACAGAGTTGGGAGCAGAGGCAATACTTCATCAAGGAGGTTTACTCTGACATGGGACTTGAAGAATTATCTTCACTCATTTAACTTGATGTTTTTAAAAAAAAAAAGTTGGGCTGCATTCAACTTAAAGCTTATAGGAAGCAAATAAACAACTGAAGGGAAGAGAAACTGCAGATTTGATCTGTGACCCGGATCTCCCTTGCTCGGTGTGATCAGAACCCCTGGGCAGTCCTGCCAGCCTGGATCTGCCTGTTCCCCGAGCAGCGAGGTCAGCAGCAGCTGCAACTCCAACTGTCCCATCCACGACCAGCCCTCCTCTTCCAAGGTAAGGCACACACAAGTAATGCCCATCGGTGAGCCTTTCCCTGCTGCCACTCTTTCAGGGCACAAGCTTCCCAGCCAGCTGCCAGCTGCCCAAGGCCACTCCTTCCTCCTCCTGTCACCCAGGGTTCAAGCCTGGTCACTTTCTTCTGGGGCGGCTCTGACACAGCTTGAAAGTCAGGGTTTCCAGAGATGAGACACATCAGAGGCTGCTCTGCCCACAGTCCTCTGTGGTCTGGCTCCAGATCTCAGGTGTTCCAGAGTGCAGTGGAACAAGTGTGTGCTCTGCTCAAGAAACAGAAAATCAGCCCTCATCTTGTTCCAGGGGTGGCAGCACCCGGGCAGAGGGAGCCCCAACCCTGGGTCTTCTAGAAAACCAAGCCAGCCTCTAGGCACCAACACTGGGGTTCTCAGAATTTTAGACAAAGGAGGCTTTAACCACGGAAACTGAGGCGGCGGCAGCCAGATGCAACCACAGCGCACAGCAAGTCAGACACACTGGTCAGAGGTGGAGCTGAGCCAGGAGCAGCGCTCGGTGTTTGATGCTTGTCAGTCATAAATATGCATCCTGTTTACCTAAGTCATGCAGTGTAAGTACACATGGTTAAGTCCCAGCCTGTTGGCATCCTTCACCTTATGTGTGAAGATGCAAATATGAATGTACAAACATGGTATGTGAATGTGCAAACATAATGGTATACTAGCATCTGTTTCACAACCAGGTAAAGTCAGCTTTGCCTCCTTTGACTCTCTGGTAATACAAGATAGTATTTTACACTCATTAAGAATTAAGAAGCTGCCCCTAAACCAAAGGACACAAACAATGTGTTCCCTTTAAATTGGTTTTCTAGGTAACCACATGTACCATTCTGTGTTTTGACAGCAGAAAAAAATGCTTTTCTTACTGGGAACGGGCATGAAGAAAAGCGAGCATGAGGATTCTCCTCCCACCCAGCAACTCCTTTACTAAAGACCTTAACAAAGATGTCCCCTTGATTGTCAAATATTTAAAAAATATTAAGGAAATACAGAAGCCCTCAAATGACTACACACTATCTGGCGGGAGATACTGAAAAGTATTTATAAACTTAAACCTCGTGGTGAGAGCAGGGACAGGTGCCACAGAAGCCAGGATGAGGGTCACCAATGTTCCACGGGTGGAGGGGGGTCAGAGAAAATATTTCAGAGGTTGTGATGCTTGTTAGGTCTCGAGCAGCTAAGCCCCAAGGAAGGGAGAGTCATTCCCAGAAGTCACAGAGCAGAATAGGAAAGCAAGGCGTGTTCTGCAAGCTGCCAGGCAGGAGCTTATCCTGCGGTGATTTTCCCTATGGTACTTGGTGCCATCTGCCATTTTTTACCTTTGCTTGTGTACTGTCTATCTCCCTCAACCAGAACATAAGCCCACTGACAGCAGGGACTTTGTTTTGTTCTCTGCTATATCCTCAGCACCTAGAACATGCTTAGAATGTAGTAGGAATCATAAATACTTGCTGAATACACGAATGTTGGCAGGAGTGTGAAATGAAACTGGGCAGTCAGGCAGAGTAGCTGCGCCTCCTGAGAGCCTTGTGTGCCCCGCTAGTGACTGTGGACATGAACTTTGAGGCCTAGCACAGCATTTACAAACTGGCAGCCCATAATTTACAGACTGCTCATACAGCTGAATATCAAAAACACAAACAATTCAATCAAAAAATTGGCAGAACACCTAAATGGACATATCTCCAAAGAAGACATACAGATGGACAAGAGGTACATGAAAAGACACTCAACATCTCTAATTATCAGAGAAATGCAAATCAAATCTACAGTGAGGTATCACCTCACATCAGCCAAAATGGCCATCATCAAAGTCTACAAACAATAAATGCTGGAGAGGGTATGCAGAAAAGAGAACCCTTTTACACCATTACTGAGGGTGTAAATCGGTGCAGTCACTATGGAGAACAGTATGGAGGTAAAAATAGGGCTACCATGCATGTTTGCATGCTAAGTCACTTCAGTCATGTCCAACTCTTTGCAACCCTATGGACTATATAGTCTGCCAGGCTCCTTTGTCCATGAGATTCTCCAGGAAAGAATACCAGAGTGGGCTACCATGCCCTCCTCCGTTGGAGCTGCACTGAAATAATTCTCACAAACACAAAATTATGAGAGACAGTGCAGGGAGAGCTCATGAAAGAGTAACTTCCTGAGGAAACTGCTGAGAGTATATTTATTAGAAGCTTATCTGACAGAGCTCAGTGGAGTATCACAAAGACCAGAAATCAGGAACAAAGGTAAATATCTGAGGGAAATGGAATGCACATGTACACTACTTCCTTGAGCTAGCAAAGGATTATGTGGGGATCATAAGGAGTTGTTCTGTGTGCAGAACAACATCTGTAGTAGGCTGATATGTCAGCCAAAATATTTGTCTTAGTGGCATGAGAATGGTTACACAAGAAAGAGCACAGCTACAAGATAGCAGTATCGGGAAGCTTCCATGCCTCTTAACCTTATTCATCAGAGGGCAGACAGAATGAAAACTATAATCACAGAAAACTAATCAAACCAATCACATGGATCACAGCCTTGTCTAACTCAATGAAACTGAGCCATGTCGTATAGGGACACCCAAGACAGATGGGGTCATAGTGGAGAGTTCTGACAAAACATGATCCACTGGAGAGGGGAACGGCAGACCACTTCAGTATTCTTGCCTTAAGAAATCGATGAACAGAATGAACAGGAAAAAAGATATGACACTGAAAGATGAACTCCCCAAGATGGTAGGTGCCCAATATTCTACTGGAGAACAGTGGAGAAATAACTCCAGAAAGAATGAAGAGATCGAAGCCAAAGTGAAAACAGCACCCAGTTGTGGATTGACTGGTGATGGAAGCAAAGTCCAATGCTGTAAAGAACAAAACTGTATAGGAACCTGGAATGTTAGGTTCATGAATCAAGGTAATTGGAAGTGATCAAACAGGAGATGGCAAGAGTGAACATCGACAATCTAGGAGTCAGTGAATTAAAATGGACTAGAGTTGGCAAATTTAATTCAGATGACTATTATATCTACTACTGTGGACAAGAATCACTTAGAAGAAAACGCCCTCATAGTCAACAAAAGAGTCTGAAAAGGAGTACATGGGTGAAATCTCAAAAATGACAGAATGATCTCAGTTTGTTTCCAAGGCAAATCATTCAAAATCACAGTAATCAAAATCTATGCTCCAATCAGTAATGCTGAAGAAACTGAAGTCAAATGATTCTATGAAGACCTACAAGACCTTCTAGAGCTAACATCTGAAAAAAGGTATCTTTTTATCATAGGGGCTGGGAATGCAAAAGTAGGAAGTCAAGAGATACCTGGAGTAACAGGCAAGTTTGACCTTAGAGTACAAAATGAAGCAGGGCAAAGGCTAATAGAGTTTTGCCAAGAGAACGCACTGGTCATAGCAAACACCCTCTTCCAACAACACAAGAGAAGACTCCACACATGGACATCACCAGATGGTCAATACCAAAATCAGATTGATTATATTCTTTGCAGCTGAAGATGGAGAAGCTCTAGACAGTCAGCAAGAATAAGACCGGAAGCTGACTGTGGCTCAGATCATGATCTCCATATTGCAAAATTCAGACTTAAATTGAAGAAAGTAAGGAAAAGCACTAGACCATTCAGGTATGACCTAAATCAAATCCCTTATGATTATACAGTGGAAGTAACAAATAGATTCAAGGGATTAGATTTGATAGACAGAGTACCTGAAAAAGTATGGACAGAGGTTCATGACATTGTACAGGAGGCAGTGATCAAGGCCATCCCCAAGAAAAAAAAATGCAAAAAGGCAAAATGGTTGTCTGAGGAGGCCTTACAAATAGCTGAGAAAAGAAGAGAAGCAAAAGGCAAAGGAGAAAAGGAAAGGTACACCCATCCAAATGCACAGTTCCAAAGAATAGCAAGGAGAGATAAGGAAGCCTTCATAAGTGATCAATATAAAGAAATAGAGGAAAACAATAGAATGGGAAGAACTAGAGATCTCTTCAAAAAAATTAGCGATATCAAGGGAACATTTCATGCAAAGATGGGTACAATAAAGGACAGAAACGGTATGGACTTAACAGAAGAAGAAGATATTAAGAAGAGGTGGCAGGAATACATAGAAGAACTGTACAAAAAAGATCTTCATGACCCAAATAACCACAATGGTGTGATTACTCACCTAGAGCCAGACATCCTGGAGTGCAGAGTCAAGTGGGCCTTAAGAAGCATCACTACGAACAAAGCTAGTGGAGTTGATGGAATTCCAGTTGAGTTATTTCAAATCCTCAAAGATGATGCGGTGAAAGTGCTGCACTCAATATGTCAGCAAATTTGGAAAATTCAGCAGTGGCCACAGGACTGGAAAACGGTAGTTTTCATTCCAATCCCAAAGAAAGGCAACGCCGAAGAATGCTCAAACTACCGCACAATTGCACTCATCTCACATACTTGCAAAATAATGGTCAAAATTCTCTAAGCAAGACTGCAACAGTACATGAACTGAGGATTTCCAGATGTTCAAGCTGGATTTAGAAAAGGCAAAGGAACCAGAGATCAAATTGCCAACATCCACTGGATCATTGAAAAGGCAAGAGAGTTCCAGAAAAACATCTACTTCTGCTTTATTGACTACGCCAAAGCCTTTAACTGCATGGATCACAACAATCGGAGGAAAATTCTTTAAGACATGGGTATATCAGACCACCTGACCTGCCTCCTGAGAAATCTGTATGCAGATCAAGAAGCAATAGTTAGAACCAGACATGGAATAATGGACTGGTTCAAAACTGGGAAAGGAGTACGTCAAGGCTGCATATTGTCACCCTGCTTAAATTTAACTTATATGCAGAGTACATCATGAGAAATGCTGGGCTGGATGAAGAACAAGCTGGAAACAAGATTGCTGGGAGAAATATCAATAATCTCAGATATGCGGATGATACCACTCTTTTGACAGAAAATGAAAAGGAACTGAAGAGCCTCTTGATGAAAGTGAAAGAAGAGAGTGAAACAGTTGGCTTAAAACTCAACATTCACAAAACGAAGATAGTGGCATCTGGTCCCATTATTTCATGGCAAATAGATGGGGAAACAATGGAAATAGTGACAGACTTTATTTTCTTGGGCTCCAAAATCACTCCAGATGGTGACTGCAGCCATGAAATTAAAAAATGCCTGCTCCTTGGAAGAAAAGCTATGTCCAAACTAGACAGAATATTAAAAAGCAGAGACATTACTCTGTTGACAAAGGTCCATCTAGTCAAAGCTATGGTTTTTCCAGAGTCATGTATGGATGTAAGAGCTGGACCATAAAGCTGAGCACCAAAGAACTGAAGTTTCTGAACTGTGGTGTTGGAGAAGACTCTTGAGAGTCCCTTGGACTGCAAGGAGATCCAACTAGTCCATCCTAAAGGAAATCAGTTCTGAATATTCATTGGAAGGGTTGATGCTGAAGCTCAAGCTCCAATGCTTTGGCCATTTGATGCAAAGAACAGATGCATTGGAAAAGACCCTGATGCTGGCAAAGATTGAAAGCAGGAGGAGAAGGGGATGACAGAGGATGAGATGTTTGGATGGCATCACTGATTCGAAGGACATGAGTTTGTGATGCACAGGGAAGCCTGGTGTGCTGCAGTCCATAGGGTCACAAAGAGTTGGATAGGACTGAGTGACTGAAGTGAACTGAACAAGATAGCAGAGCTAATATGAAGACTGGAAAGTATATTCTCCCACACTCCTCCTGGGGATCTTCTAGACCAAGGGATAGAACCTGCATCTCTTATGTCTCCCACATTGGCAGTTGTGTTCTTTACCACTAGGGCCATCTGGGAAGCTCACCAGAGCTACCATATGATTCAACAATCCCATTCCTGAGCACATATTCAGAGAAAACCATCATTCAAAAGGATACATGCACCCTAATGTTCACTGCAGTGCTGTTTACAGTAACCAAGACATGGCAGCAACATAAATTTCCAATGGCAGATTAATGAATAAAGAAGATGTGGTGTCCACACACACACAAATGGAATACTACTCAGCCATTAAAAACAATGAAATAATGTCATTCGCAGCAACGTGGATAGACCTTGAGATTATCAAACTAAGTGAGATAAGAAAAAGAAAGAAATTCATATGACACCACTTATACGCAGAATCTAAAAAACTGATACAAATGAATGTCTTAAAAAACAAACATGGTTATCAAAGAGGAAATGTGGAGGAGGTATAAATGTGAAGTTTGGGACTGTCATATACACACAACTATATTTAAAATAAATAATAAGGACCTACTGGATAGCATAGGGAACCCTGTTCAACATTGTACAACATAAATGGGAAAAGAATTTGAAAAAAGAATATATATGTGTGTAACTGAATTATTTTGCTGTACATCTGAAACTAACACAATATTGTTAGTCAACTATACTCCAGTATAAAATAAAAAAAATTTTTTTAATTGGCAGCCCATGGGCCAAACACAGGCATGCTTTGCTTGACCTAAGCTGTGCTTTTAAATTTAGGGTATTTTTAAATTTTTTATTAGAGTGTAGTTGATTTATAATATTATGTTAGTTTCAGATGTATAGCAAACTGACTCAATTATACATAAACATATACCCACTCTTGGATATATTTAATTACTATATATAAAATAGATAACTAATAAGGACCTACTGTAGAGCACAAGGACCTACTCAATACTCTATAATAGCCTATGTGGGAAAATAATCTAAATTAGGGTATTTTATAAAAACACACAAACTAGGTTTCAAGATTCCCTTTAATAATCAGAGGATGCATTAATACGGACCCTGTAGTCCTGCCAGGCAATTCAGCTGATGGCAACCATAAAGATAGCTGGTGGTTTTTAATAAGACTGCCCTTGAGTTCACCAGGATCTTTTCCAATCTCAGTTGTCTTGCTAGGGCTTCCTTCTTCACATGTCAATTACTACTGCATCTTGATAAATGGGTTTGCAACCTGTTAGCCTGAGTTCAGAATGTCTGGTTTAAAGATCCCAATGTGATAGCAAGTCTCCAAAATAATCTCCCAATGACCCTTACTCCCAGTATTTATGACCACCCACAGTGAATCTGAGCAGTTACGATGTAACAGAATGAGACAGAAGTGACATTGTGTGACTCCTACAGACAATGCATAAGAAGTGCATCATCACACAAAAAGTCAGACTACCATGAGGCCTCCACGCTGGGAGGAAGCCCAAGCTAACAATGGGGAGACACTGTGTAGACATAGTCCCCAAGTGTCCCACCTAAGATGCCAGACATGTGAAAGCCATCTTGAGGCCCAGAATCCATCTAACTACATACAAAGAGATCCATCATATGAGAGACTCCAAGCGAGAACCAGTCAGCTGAACCATTTCAACCCACAGAACCATGGTATGTATTGGTGTAAACTGTTCTAAGCCACTGTGTTTTGGTGACTTGTTACAGAGCACAGGTAACTGAAACACACAGATTGCCACTTATTCAGAATGTGGCCTTAAGGATATTATTTGTCATCTTTAAGTCTCAATTTCTTCATCCTTAAGATAAGGAAAATATCAATAATAGTACTAACTTTACAGTTTTTGAAATTCAAATTAAACTATGAATGGGATGTACTTAGCCTTGAAGCGGGCACATCATAAGTGCTCAATAAATGTTAACCATTATTTAATTTTACTTTTCATTATTATTGTTGTTGAAGTCTGTCTAGTGGGTAGCATATTTCACAACCAGAACACTGAAAAGGGAGGAAACAGGGAAGGTACGGATGGACAGATCAGGGTCAAGGAGGGTCGTGTGTATGTCTCGCTCACACAAACTCTAGAGTGCTAGGCAATTGGCTATCTTCCCCATTTTGGTGTCTGCATTAAGGATTCTGGAAACTCCTTTCAAGTCAATAACTTAATAAAAAAAAAACTTTATTGAGCGCTAACACTAAATTTCTACACATGGACACCACCAGATAGTCAATACCAAAATCAGACTGATTATATTCTTTGCAGCCAAAGATGGAGAAGCTCTATACAGTCCGCAAAAACAAGACCAGGAGCTGACTGTGGCTCATATCATGAATTCCTTATTGCCAAATTCAGACTTAAATTGAAGAAAGTGGAGAAAACCACTAGACCATTCAGGTATGACCTAAATCAAATCCCTTATGATTATACAGTGGAAGTGAGAAATAGATTTAAGACACTAGATTTGGTAGACAGAGTGCTTGATGAACTACAGACGGAGGTTCGTGACACTGTATAGGAGACAGGGATCAAGACCATCCCCAAGAAAAAGAAATGCAAAAAAGCAAAATGGCTGTCTGAGGAGGCCTTACAAATAGCTGTGAAAAGAAGAGAAGCAAAAAGCAAAGGAAAAAAGGAAAGATATACCCATTTGAATGCAGACTTCCAAAGAATAGCAAGGAGAGATAAGAAAGCCTTCCTCAGGGATCAATGCAAAGAAATAGAGGAAAACAACAGAAAGGGAAGGACTAGAGATCTCTTCAAGAAAATTAGAGATACCAAGGGAACATTTCATGAAAAGATGGGCTCAATAAAGGACAGAAATGGTAGGGACCTAACAGAAGCAGAAGATATTAAGAAGAGGCGGCAAGAATACATAGAAGAACTATATACAAAAAAGATCTTCACCACTCAGATAATCATGATGGTGTGATCACTCACCTAGAGACAGAAATCCTGGAATGTGATGTCCAGTGGACCTTAGGAAGCATCACTACGAACGAAGCTAAAGGAGGTGATGGAATTCCAGTTGAGCTATTTCAAATCCTCAAAGATGATGCTGTGAAAGTACTGCACTCAATATGTCAGCAAATTTGGAAAACTCAGCAGTGGCTACAGGACTGGAAAAGGGCAGTTTTCATTCCAATCTCAAAGAAAGGCAATGCCAAAGAATGCTCGAACTATAGCACAACTGCATTCATCTCACACACTAGTAAAGTAATGCTCAAAATTCTTCAAGCCAGGCTTCAGCAATACATGAACCGTGAACTTCCAGATGTTCAAGCTGATTTTAGAAAAGGCAGAAGAACCAGAGATCAAATTGCCAGCATCCACTGGATCATTGAAAAAGCAAGAGTTCCAGAAAAACATCTATTTCTGCTTTATTGATTAGGCCAAAGCCTTTGACTGTGTGGATCACAATGAACTGTGGAAAATTCTGAAAGAGATGGGAATACCAGAACACCTGACCTGCCTCTTGAGAAACCTGTATGTAGGTCAGGAAGCAACAGTTAGAACTGGACATGGAACAACAGACTGGTTCCAAATACGAAAAGGAGTGCATCAAGGCTGTATATTGACACTCTGCTTATTTAACTTATATGCAGAGTACATCATGAGAAACGCTCTACTGGATGAAGCACAAGCTGGGATCAAGATTGCTGGGAGAAATATCAATAACCTCAGATATGCAGATGACACCACCCTTATAAAAGAAAGCAGAGAACTAAAGAGCCTCTTGATGAAAACTAAGATCATGGAATCCGGTCCCATTACTTCATGGCAAATAGATGGGGAAACAGTGGCTGACTTTATTTTTGGGGCTCCAAAATCACTACAGATGGTGACTGTAGCCATGAAATTAAAAGACGCTTACTCCTTGGAAGTTGTCAACAATCTAGTCAAGGCTATGGTTTTTCCAGTAGTCATGTATGGATGTGAGAGTTGGACTATAAAGAAAGCTGAGTGCAGAAGAATTAATGCTTTGAACTGTGGTGTTGGAGAAGACTCTTGAGAGTCCCTTGGACTGCAAGAAGATCCAACTAGTCCATCCTAAAGGAAATCAGTCCTGGGTGTTCATTGGAAGGACTGATGTTGAAGCTGAAACTCCAATATTTTGGCCACCTGATGTGAACAGCTGACTTATTAGAAAAGACCCTGATGTTGGGAAAGATTGATGGCAGGAGGAGAAGGGGACGACAGAGGGTGTGATGGTTAGATGGCATCACCGACTCAATGGACATGAGTTTGGGTAAACTCCAGGAGTTGGTGATGGACAGGGAGGCCTGGTGTGCCGTGGTTCATGGGCTTGGAAGGAGTCAGACGTGATTGAGTGACTGAACTAAACTGAACATTAAATGTCAGGCACTGTTCTAGGTGCTGAGGATACAGCAGTAAACAAAAACAGATAAAGGCCTCTGTCCTCATGGAGCTTCCATTCCAGTGTTGGAGAAGATATTAAACAAATTTTAAAAAGATGTTGTATGGCAGATAGTGATAAGTACAATGGAAAAAATTAGTAAGCAAGGGTGATAATTTGGGTGGGGTAGAGGAAACTGGGTTGTCATTGTAAGTAAGTGGGTCAAGGAAGGCCTCCCTGAGCATAGCAGAAAGTGAAAGAGGTCTCTGGGATGGGGAGGGACCATCATATAAAGACCCACTTTGTCCTGTGAATGTAACCTGTAAGTTCTAACATTCTCCATATTTGATTGATTCATTTAATAATTCATTGCCCTTGTAATTATATTTTAATTTTTATTTGTTTTCTGAAAAGTATAATACTTGGGAAGTTCTTTTTAAAGTAAGAACAAGAGCTTTAGAATTTCCCTTTTCTTTCTTTTATCATTAAAGATTGTCATAAATCTTGAAAAAAAAGAATGATCCAAACACAAAAATGAACTGAAGTCTCATATTGTTACATCTACTGTCAATCACAACTGATAAATATTTATGTCTTCTCCCAATAATTCTGTGAGACAAATGCTATTACATATTATCCTTAATTTACTCAATTACTTTTTTATCCTATTGTGCTCTATTTCTCTTTTAAGCTACCTTTACTCTTCTTGGAACAAGGCAAGATGATGCATTAATCAGGTGAAGGTGGGTTAAGCAACAAATAACCCCCAAGTCTCACTGGCCTAACACAACAGCATTATTTCTCATGCACAGAAAGTCCACAATGGCTGGGCTCCACTATGTCTTCATTCAGGGACCCTAGTCAGCTGAGGCATCACATTTACACTGTCAGCAGGGAGAAGGAAAGATGGAACACTGTCACCAGCTCTTCAGTGTTTCTGCTGAAAATGACACAAGTCATCTCCTCTCCTCAGTGAGGGAGGAAAGGAGGGGGAGAGGGAGGGAGGGTGTGAGTGTACATATTCTAAATGCCTAGAAGTAAAAGAAAATAGGTACTGATGAGTAGTTTGTCTACCACAGATGGATAGATGGAAATGATAGATGATAGTAGGTAATAATTGATGGAAGGGAGGGAGGGACAGAGGGAAAAAGAAAGAAAAAGGAAAGGAAGAGAGAGAGAAAGAAAATAAAAATTAGGTAAAAGAAAAGAAAACTGAGGCTTAGAAATGGTCAAACATTTGTACATGGTGAAAATGTTTATAAATAGCCATATCAAAATAAGAACCAAATTCTACTTGCTTTTTCATACTACTCTTAGAGACAGAATACCTGGACTCCCTGCTGCTGAACAGAGTTCTCTGATACCAAGTCAGATGTTATTTCATATCAGGTCAGGCACTGAATGTGCCTCTCCGACTGGGTATTAAGTGGATCTCTGAATTTTGTTTTCATGAAGCACAATTTGAGAACCTCTACACTTTTTTTCCAGCAAATTTCAAAAACTATCATTATTCAAGTATCAATCACCACAGAAAACCTCAGTCAGCTCCACAAACACCACTGTCCCATGGGAATGTGCTTTGAGCATCACTATGATGAAAGTCTCACTCTGGAGTATTTTCCACCATCAACAACCAATTCTCTGATTCTCCAGACACCAATTGTGTATTCAACAACCCAATGCAGTTCTGACACTAACTTCCCAGAGTGCCTCAGCATCTAAGGGCTCAATCTCACAGACTGTGTTCCACTTCAGGTACCAGTCAAAAGTCTTGGGCCTCCCATACTCCTGACTGACTGGCTATAAGACAGGGTTCAAGCTTCCATGCTGTTTCAGGTCACACCACCCTCCTAGCACACCTTGTGCTTACCAACCTCAGACTCTCCAAACGCCTTGATTAGGGGTTTTTAATGGAGGTTTCATTATGTAGTGTGATCAGGTAAAGCACTGACCACTGGTGACTAGTTCAATTTACAGCCCCTTTACCTTCCCCAGAAATTGGGCGTTGTCTTTCTGGCAACCAGCCCCCACCTCCTACTCTCTGAAAGAAGGTCTTTTCTTACCTCTCCAGGCTGAGACAAGATGCAGTTTTTCTGCTGGCTCTGTCATTTCCTGAAATGAAGATCCTGCGTGCCGCAACAAAGACCTGGCACAGCCAAATAAATAAATAAAAATATTTTTTTAAAAAAAGGAAATCACTTTCTTAATAAAAAAAAAAAAGAAAGAAAGAAACCTCACCATATTTGTTTCCACCACCAACCATAACCCTAAAAAAGGGGAGGGGAAGGGGCAGGAAGGACTTCAAATACATTAATCAAACTTGGGGTTTTAAACCTGTTTGAGAGTGAAAGAGTCCTTTGAGGAACTGATAAAAGTCAAAGACAGAATGATGGGGGGCGGGGGGGAACTAAGATGGCGGAGGAATAGGACGGGGAGTCCACACTCTCCCCAACAAATACACCAAAAGAACATTTAAAAACCGAGCAAACTCCATAAAACAACATCTGAATGCTGGCAGAGGACATCAGGCATCTGGAAAGGCAGCCCATTGCCGACGAAAGAAGGTAGGACCAAAAAAAAAGTAAAAAGAGAGGCAAAGAGTTAGGGACGGAGATCCATCTCGGAAGGGGAGTCTTGAGACAGAGAAAGGTTTCCGAACACCAGGAAACATTCTCCCTGGCAGATCTGAGGCGAATCTCAGAGGGCAAAATAGCCGGGAGTAGAAGCGGATAAATAATTAAGCCCCCCAGAGTACGTCTCTAACTGCAATTCCCAGCGGAGCAGCAGCCCGGGCACCCCATCCCCCACGAGCCAGGGCGCTTAGGGAGAAGACTGGGACTAAACACCTGGGGCAGACTGAGGGACCTAACCGAGGGTGCTAACTGGAGAAAGACTGCTGGGTAGCCTTCCCTAGGAAGACACCCCCCCCAACCCCGCCAGGCTCATGCACAGAACAAAGGGCAGCAAGAACTCCGCCCGCTGTGGAAGACAGCTGGGCGGAGTTGGGCGGGTGCAGGCTGCAGACCGGCCCAGCCCCCGCCAGAGAGCGGCCTGGGCGAGGCTTCTGCTCCCAAATCGCAGGCAGAATTGGGTGCTAACCAAGACTTCTGGGGATTCTGGACATTCGCCGCCAGAGATCTGCGCTCCACACACCTGAGAAGACGTGCCTAGCTGCACGCCGAGAAAACCGAGCAGCTGGGCCGGGGGAGGGGAGAAGCCGCAGCCCCCAACCACACGGGGGCCAGTAACCTAGAGCCTGAGCAGAGGGGGCGGGGCAAACCCCAGAGCTCTGAATAGACACTGAAGAGACCAGCAAACAGAAGACGCTAAAATAAGCAGAGGGAACCGCTTTGGAGCCCAACCAGGAAACTTTGACAAACCACACATCCAACCCCACCCATAGTGAGGAACCCCCACAATAAAGGGACAACACAGCAAGATAAACAAAATGAAAAGGCAGAGAAATACCCAGCAGGTAAAGGAACAGGATAAATGTCCTCAAGACCAAACAAAAAACGAAGAGAAGGGATGTCTACCTGATAAAGAATTCCGAATAATGATAGTGAAGATGATCCAAAATCTAGAAAATAAATTGGAGTTGCAGTTCAATAACCTGCAGGCAAGGATTGAGAAGATGCAGGTAAGCTTTAACAAGGACTTAGAAGAAATGAAAAAGAGTCAAAATAAAATGAATAATGCAATAAATGAGATCAAAAACACCCTGGAGGGAACTAAGAGTAGAATAACAGAGATAGAAGACAGGATAAGTGAGGTAGAAGATAGAATGGCAGAAATAAATGAAACAGAAAGGAAAAATGAAAAAAGAATTAAAAGAAATGAGGACAATCTCAGAGACCTCTGGTACACTCTTAAACGCACCAATATTCAAATCATAGGAGTCCCAGAAGAAGAAGACAAAAAGAAAGACCATCAAAAAATTCTTGAAGAGATAATTGTTGAAAACTTCCCTAAATTGGGAAAGCAAATAACCACTCAGGTCCAAGAAACCCAGAGAGTCCCAAATAGGCTGAACCCAAAGCAGAACACCCCAAGACACATATTAATCAAATTAACAAATATCAAATTCAAAGAGCAAATATTAAAAGCAGCAAGGGAAAAACATCAAATAACTCACAAGGGGAATCCCATAAGGATAACAGCTGATCTCTCAATAGAAATTCTTCAGGCCAGAAGGGAATGGCAGAACATACTTAAAATCATGAAAGAAAATAATCTACAACCCTGATTACTGTACCCAGCAAGGATCTCATTCAAATTTGAAGGAGGAATCAAAAGCTTTTCAGACAAGCAGAAGCTGAGAGAATTCAGCAACACCAAACCAGCTCTCCAACAAATGCTAAAGGATCTTTCCTAGATAGGAAACAAGGATGGGGTATATAATCTCAAACCCAAAACAATAAAGTAAATGGCAACGGGATCATGCTTATCAATAATTACCTTAAATGTAAACGGGTTGAATGCCCCAACCAAAAGACAAAGATTGGCCGATTGGATACAAAAACAAGACCCCTATATATGTTGTCTACAAGAGACCCACCTCAAACCTAGGGACACATATAGACTGAAAGTTAAAGGCTGGAAAAAGATATTCCATGCAAATAAAGACCAAAAGAAAGCAGGAGTGGCAATACTCATATCAGATAAATTAGACTTTAAATAAAGCCTGTGAAAAGAGATAAAGATGGACACTACATAATGATCAAAGGATCAATCCAAGAAGAAGAAATAACAATTACAAATATTTATGCACCCAACATAGGAGCACCACAATATGTAAGGCAAATGCTAACAAGTATGAAAGGGGAAATCAACAACAACACAATAATTGCGGGAGACTTTAGTACACCACTCACACCAATGGCTAGATCAACTAAACAGAAAAGTAACAAGGAAATTCAAACTTTAAATGATACAATAGACCAACTAGTCCTAATTGATATCTATAGGTCATTCCACCCCAAAACAAGGAATTTCACCTTTTTCTCAAGCGCACACGGGACCTTCTCCAGGATAGATCACATCCTGGCCCATAAATCTAGCCTTGGTAAATTCAAAAATATTGAAATCATCCCAAGCATCTTTTCTGACCACAATGCAGTGAGATTAGATATCAATTACAGGAGAAAACCATTCAAAACTTGGTTTGAATATGGAGGCTCAACAACACACTGCTGAATAACCAACAAATCACAGAAGAAATCAAAAAAGAAATTCAGTTATGCATAGAAATGAATGAAAATGAAAACACAACAACCCAAAACCTATGGGACACTGTAAAAGCAGTACTAAGGGGAAAGTTCATAGCAATACAAGCTCACCTCAGGAAATAAGAAAAAAAGCCAAATAAATAACCTTACTTTACACCTAAAGCAACTAGAAAAGGAAGAGATGCAGAAGACCAGGTCTAGTAGAAGGAAAGAAATCTTAAAGATCAGGGCAGAAATAAATGCAAAGGAAACAAAAGAGACCATAGTAAAAATTAACAAAGCCAAAAGCTGGTTCTTTGAGAAGATAAATAAAATTGACAAACCATTACCAGACTCATCAAGAAACAAAGGGAGAAGAACCAAATCAACAGAATTAGAAATGAAAACGGAGAGCTCACAACAGAAAACACAGAAATACAAAGGATCATAAGAGACTACTATCAGCAACTATATGCAAATAGACTGGACAACCTGGAAAAATGGACAAATTCCTAGAAAAGTACAATTTTCCAAGACTAAACAAGGAAGAGATAGATAATATTAATAGACCCATCACAAGCACGGAAATTGAAACCGTAATCAGAAATCTTCCAAAAAACAAAAGCCCAGGACCAGATGGCTTCACAGCTGAATTGTATCAAAAATTTAAAGAAGAGCTAACACCTATTCTACTCAAACGCTTCCAGAAAATTGCAGAGGAAGGTAAACTTCCAAACTCATTCGACGAGGCCACCATCACCCTAATTCCAAAACCCGACAAAGATGCCACAAAAAAAAGAAAACTACAGGCCAATATCACTGATGAACATAGATGCAAAAATCCTTAACAAAATTCTAGAAAATAGAATCCAACAACACATTAAAAAGATCATACATCATAATCAAGTAGGCTTTATCCCAGGGATGGAAGGATTCTTCAATAGTCGCAAATCAATCAATGTAATATACCACATTAACAAAATGAAAAATAAAAACCACATGATTATCTCAATAGATGCAGAGAAAGCCTTTGACAAAATTCAACATCCATTTATGATAAAAACCCTCCAAAAAGCAGGAATAGAAGGAACATACCTCAACATAATAAAAGCTATGTATGACAAACCCACAGCAAACATTATCCTCAATGGTGAAAAACTGAAAGCACTCCCCCTGAAGTCAGGAACAAGACAAGGGTGCCCACTCTCACCACTACTATTCAACATAGTTTTGGAAGTCTTGGCCACAGCAATCAGAGCAGATAAAGAAATTAAAGGGATCCAGATTGGAGAAGAAGAAGTAAAACTCTGTTTGCAGATGACATGATCCTCTACATGGAAAACCCTAAAGACTCTACCAGAAAATTACTAGAGCTAATCAGTGAATATAGTAAAGTTTCAGGATACAAAATCAACACACAGAAATCCCTGGCATTCCTATACACTAACAATGAGAAAACAGAAAGAGAAATTAAGGAAACAATTCCATTCACCATCGAAACAGAAAGAATAAAATACTTAGGGGTATTTCTACCTAAAGAAACAAGACTTGTATATAGAAAACTATAAAACACTGATGAAAGAAATCAGAGGACACAAACAGATGGAGAAATGTGCCGTGTTCGTGGATTGGAAGAATCAATATAGTGAAAATGAGTATACTACCCAAAGCAATCTATAGATTCAATGCAATTCCTATCAAGCTACCAGAGGTCTTTTTCACAGAATTAGAACAAATTTCACAATTTGTATGGAAATACAAAAAACCTCGTATAGCCAAAGCAATCTTGAGAAAGAAGAATGGAACTGGAGGAATCAACCTACCTGACTTTAGGCTATACTACAAATCCACAGTCATTAAGACAGTATGGTACTGGCACAAAGACAGAAATATAGATCAATGGAACAAAATAGAAAGCCCAGAGATAAACCCACGCATCTATGGACACCTTATCTTTGACAAAGGAGGCAAGAATATACAATGGAGAAAAGACAACCTCTTTAACAAGTGGTGAAGAATGAAACTAGAACACTTTCTAACACCATACACAAAGATAAACTCAAAATGGATCAAAGATCTAAGCATAAGACCAGAAACTATAAAACTCCTAGAGGATAACACAGGCAAAACACTCTCTGACATATACCAAAGAGGGATCCTCTATGACCCACCTCCCAGAATATTGGAAATAAAAACACGAATAAACAAATGGGACCTAATTAAAATTAAAAGCTTCTGCACAACAAAGGAAACTATAAGCAAGGTGAAAAGACAGCCTTCAGAATGGGAGAAAATAATAGCCAATGAAGCAATGGACAAACAATTAATCTCAAAAATATACAAGCAACTCCTGCAGCTCCATGCTAGAAAAATAAACGACCCAATCAAAAAGTGGGCCAAAGAACTTAACAGACATTTCTCCAAAGAAGACATAAAAATGGCTAACAAACACATGAAAAGATGCTCAACATCACTCATTATCAGAGAAATGCAAATCAAAACCACAATGAGGTACCACTTGACACCACTCAGAATGGCTGCCATCCAAAAATCTACAAGCAATAAATGCTGGAGAGGATGTGGAGTAAAGGGAACTCTCCTACACTGTTGGTGGGAATGCAAACTAGTACAGCCACTATGGAAAAGTGTGGAGATTCCTTAAAAAACTGCAAATAAACCTGCCATATGACCCAGCAATCCCACTGCTGGGCATACACACCGAGGAAACCAGAATTGAAAGAGTCATGTGTACCCCAATGTTCATCGCTGCACTGTTTACAACAGCCAGGACATGGAAGCAACCTAGATGTCCATCAACTGACGAATGGATAAGAAAGCAGTGGTACATATACACAATGGAATATTACTCAGCATTAAAAAAAAATTCCTTTGAATCAGTTCTACTCAGGTGGATGGACCTGGAGCCTATTATCCAGAGTGAAGTAAGCCAGAAGGAAAAACAACAATACAGTATACAAACGCATATATATGGAATTTAGAAAGATGGTAACGAGAACCCAGCATGCGAGACAGCAAAAGGATAGCAGATGTATAGAACAGACTCGTGAACTCTGTGGATGAGGGCAAGGCTGGGATGATATGGAAGAATGGCATTGAAACATGTTAATTATCATATGTATAATCAATCGTCAGCCCAGGATTGATGCTCGGGGCTGGTGCACTGAGATTTCCTGGGGGGAGGGAGGAGGTAGGGAGGAGGGAGGGGGAGTTCTGGAGGGGGAGCATATGTAAAGCCATGGCAATATCATGTCATTGTATGGCAAAACTAATAAAAATAAATAAATAAATAAAAGTCAAAGACAAATAAGAATTAACTTGAAATTCTGCACGGACTTTCAGTTTCCTCAGACACCTTCTCCAAGTTCAGATGAAATTCCATCCCAGACCCTTGCTTCCCAAAGGTTGGGTACAGGGACACCCATCAGATCCCTAGGTAGACAGATTCACACTCTACACCACACTTCCCTCTACTGTAAGGCACACACCTGGAACCATCATCTAAGAAAACTTTTGAATAATTAGAAGTGGATCCCACATGTGTCCTCAGTCTTTGAGTTACTCAAGGAAAATCCTTCCTCCAGGTAGGTCACCTCTTTAATGTGAAGGAATTCTTCCATAAAGGAGAGCCATTATGGAAGAGGGAAATTTTCCTGAAATAAAGTCTGTGTCAGGAATTATCTTGGTTTTGATCCAAACTTCTGAACTCAATCCTTCTGGTCATTTGTGTCTTTAGTTTTTCCCATGCCAATTACTGGGGCTTCCCTGGTAGCTCAGGAGTAAAGAATTTACCTGCAAAGCAGGAGACACAAGAGACACGGGTTCCATCCCTGGGTTGGAAAGATCCCCTGAAGAAGGAAATAGCAACCCACTCCAGTATTCTTGCCTGGGAAATCCCATGGACAGTGGAGCCTTGAAGGCTACAGTCCACAGGGTTGCAGAGTCAGACACAACTGAGCACAGCAAATGCCAATTTTAAAATTTAGATTTTTCTCTTATTTGACTTTGGAATTTTTTTCTATGTCCTTCAAGGAGAAAGGTAATGAAGAAAATGAGGAAGTGACCCTTTTCCCCACCCCTTGCCTGAAAGAGATTAAAAATTCCTAAAGTGTCACAGATTATAGATATATAAATTAATTCAGCCGATTAATCCAGAATAGAAAGGACCTGTACAGATCCATAATCACAGCTAAGGTACTTTCTTAATCCCAGTTGGCCATTATTTCAAACTAAGCCTCCATTCTCAATGTAACTGAGTGGGACCCTATGGGGGATCCCATGTCCTCTGCTTTAGCTCCTCTCGGAAGTACCTAGATAACTATCTGATGCACATTTCCTGAGTTGTTTTACAGATGCTAAAGTGAAAATGTTAGTTGCTCAGTTGTGTCTGACTCTTTGTGACCCCACAGACTGTAGCCCACTGGGCTCCTCTGTCCAAGGAATTCTCCGGGCAAGAATATTGGAGTGGGTTGCATTCCCTTCTTCAGGGGATCTTTCCAACCCAAGAAAAATCTACCACCAAATATAAGAAATTACTTGATACTCAAGAGCACAGAGGCTTTGACCTACTGGAGCCTGAGGATTAACAATGTTAACCCTGTGACTCCACCCTATTACCTCACCATCAACCAGAGAATTGTCCATGAGCTGATCCCATGCCCTGAGATGCAAAATGCCTTGCTGAAATCCACTGGGGAGTTCAAGCTTTTTGAGCACTGAAGTGAAGTGAAAGTTGCTCAGCCATGTCCAACTCTTACTACCCCATGGACTGCACCCTGCCAGACTCCTTGCCCCATGAGACTCTCCAGGCAAGAATACTGGAGTGGGTTGCCATTCTCGTCTCCAGGACATCTTCCCAAACCAGGGATCAAACCTGGGTCTCCTGCATTGCAGGCAGATTCTTTACCACCTGAGCCACCAAAGAGGTTTTGAGCACTAGCTGTCTCGAACTCCCTACTTGGCACCCTGCAACCAATGCTGCACTTTCTTTCATCAACCTGGTGTCTGGAGACTGGCTTTACTGCCTGCCACGGGCAAGCAGACCCAACTTTGATTTGGTAACAGAGAAGAGACAATATTTGGGGGCCCCACACCTACTTACTAATCTCCATAAGCAGAAAAACTCATGTGGTGTTTCAGTAATGGCATCTTCATATAATAAGAGAAAGCCAAGAGGAGAGGTAAGAATCTGATGATCTTTGCCTTGGGAGAGAAACTGAAGTCCATCTGGTAGGTGACCAGCTATGGTCGTGAAGCTCATTGTGCTTTATGCCTCTGAGCTTTTCTGGGCTTTTTGTGGCTAAAATGCCTTCCTGATGGCTATTCAGGGTAGTTTCAATTCCTACCCTTGCCCAGCAATGTCCACCACCACTGCTTCCATTGCCTGGGAAACTCCTATTCATTCTACTTCTCTCTGAAATCTGCTCTGCCCAGACAGTGGTACACCCTCTGTGTTCCTACAGTTTTTCATCATATCACTACTAGAGCACTTAAACATGATATACTGTTAATGGCTCTTTCTTTGCATTTTTCTTGTCAAAAAGAATGGGTCTTAAAACAGCCCCACCTGAGGCCTCTGCATTTTTTCTTGGGGGCGCTTCATAATTGCAAAGTAACCCAAATGATGTTTTAGACAGAATTTAACTAGGAATACATGAGTTAAGACATAACTGAACAAGGAATATCCTTTTAAGTATTTAATCTCAGAAATCTTACAGTTCTAGTGAGGGAGAGGAGACAGTGATATCCAAGAAAATTTTTATCATTATACTATAATGATCAAATAGTACAGGGATACATGAAAGGATGAACATAGTTAGAACATCTTTTTCTAAATCAGTATGTACACAGTCTTCATCTGAAAGTTATGAAGTTTCCTGGAAGTCACATGTATGTGTGCAGGCAAGTATGTGGATGCCCGTACGGACTTGTCCAAGCTGTGTCCATGAGACACAGAAGCAGGCCCAGACTAAGGCAGGAGGTCAGGTGGACCTTTCTCTTCTTCTGAGGCTATGCCATGAAAGAAAATGAGACAAGACTTGACATAGCCCAGCAGCACCTGGATTGGGTCTACTTGGCCCTTCTAAAGGGCTCCTTACACTAGGAAAATGTATTCTTGGTCTATGGGAATTTTCAAGTACTGGGTGGCAAGCTGAAATATTAATATTTTGGATACATATTTGATTAAATTAAAATTTTATTTAAATTAAAAAATAAAAACAAAGTAATGGGTGCTGTGTTACTCAGGAAAAGTTTTGAATAGGGAAAAGCTTTGAATGGGTCGGGCAATTAAGGGTCATCTGTTGGATCCTTTTTGAATTAAGGGTAATAAATCAGTTAAGTTACTCAATTCCACAGAAAAAGTCCTAGATCTACAAAACTTGTGATACAGGAGTAATAAGTTCATCTAACTATCAGTGGAAGTTTGCATCTGTAATTCTTCTTATAGGAAGTTGAAATATATTAGCAAGTAATGTTCCCCAGTGGCAATCTTGAGGGCAAATCATTTCCTTAAATTTCATTTAATTGTCTTTCAGTTATGTGACTCCTCTTTCATGAATTTTGCAGAATAGAAATACAGACCCATGCCACTTTTCAAAAATAGATGAATTGATCATTTATTTACTGTAAATAATAGTCTCTAAATGTTTACAGTTCAGACTCTCACTCCTGATAACATGCAAAGAGGATTACTTATTTTTATAATCAAACAGCTGTCAGTGTGTGTGTGTGTGTGTGTGTGTGTGTGTGTGTGTGTATGTATGTAGCAGTGTCTTGACTCTTTCGCAACCCCATGGACTGTAGTCTGCCAGGCTCCTCTGTCCACAGGATTTTCCAGGCAAGAATACTGGAGTGGTTTGCTATTTCCTCCTCCAGGGGATCTTCCTGACCCAGGGATCGAACCCACATCTCCTGCGTCGCAAAGTGGATTCTTTACCATTGAGCCATTGCAGAAGCTGTCAGAGATAGCTCTAAACTGATCCATACTATATTTAAAAAAAAAAAAACAACAACTCTAAAATGCCTAAGGTTCTTTATTTGCTCTAACTATAATTAGGCAAACAATGGCCAGGGATTCCCAGACAGCACTAGTGGTAAAGAACCCGTCTGTCAATGCAGAAGACACAAGAAATGCTAGTTCAATCCCTGGGTCCCCTGGAGGAGGAAATGGCAACCCACTTGTCTTCTTGCCTGTAAAATTCCAGGGACAGAACAGCCATGGGGTCGCAAAGAGTCAGACACGACTGAGCAATGGAGCACTCATAATTAGGCAAACAATGGCCAGAGTTAGCCTGGGATTATGGCCCTATGATAAATATTTAAGGTATTTCTGAGTGATTTGATAAACTTGGTCACTCTGGGATTCATAGAAACATGCAGATCAAAACTCTAGTGAGGCTCATGCAATTCACGTGAAGGGTGCTCTAGGGCTGTAGGGGGAGATCAAAGACTCTTGGGGGAGAAAAGAAGAGCCACAATTTCCGTTCTCCCCTGTGTTACTAGTTGTTATATTTAAGCTGAGCCTCTTTGATGTGAGACACATTAACATTTCTCACTCCCTCAAATCAATATTCTTTTTCATGTGGGGATTTTGAGTCATTTTTATACTTACTCTTTAAAGTTCCATAAACCATAATAAATAAGAATTCTGATTGCCTGCTCCTGGGGAGAGTGCAGACCTTTTGTGACCAGTGATAAAAATGATACTGTTCATTTCTACTGAATGTTGCCTGGTTCTTAGAATTGGATTGTGTAAACTTCCTTACCCCTTAAGTTTAAGGATTGTGGTAAGTCCATCCCAAATACATAATGATCACAAAATATTTTATCTCATTGAATAAAATATCTCTTGAAAGAAAGACCCACCCTTTTTATTGAAGTATAGTTGATTTGCAGTGTCATATTAGTTTCAGGTGCATAGTCCAGTTATATATTTTTCATACTCTTCTCATATTATGAAACAGTGAATATAACTCCCTGTGCTATATATGGTAGGTTCTTGTTTATCTATTTTATGTATAGTAGTGAGCATTTCTTAATCCCAGATTCAGAGTTTATCCCTCTCTGTACTTCCCCTTTGGAAACCATAAGCTGGTTTTCTATGCCATGATTCTACTTATGTTTCCTATGGTTTACTTGTATCATTTTTCACATTTCACATTTAAGTGGTATCAGTTTGTCTTTTTCTGTTTGACTTCCTTCACTTAGATAATCTCCAGGTCCATCCATGTTGCTGCAAAAGGCATTACTTCATTCTCTTTTAAGGCTAAATATTTCATTATATATCTTTATATACATACACATACACACATATATAGTTGTTCAGTCGCTAAGTCATGTCTGATTCTGCAACCTCATGGACTACAGCACTCCAGGCTTCCCTGTCTGCACTATCTCTTGGAGTTTGCTCAAACTCGTCCACTGAGCCGGTGATGCTATCCAATCATCTCATCCTCTATTGTCCCCTTCTCCCCTTGCCCTCAATCTTTCCCAGAATCAGGGACTTTTCTAATAAGCTGGTTATTCACATCAGGTGGCCAAAGTATTGGAGCTTCAGCTTCAACATCAGTCCTTCCAATGAATATTCAGGGTTGATTTCCTTTAGGACTGACTGGTTTGATCTCCTTGCAGTCCAAGGGACTCTCAAGAGTCTTCTCCCACACCACATCTCTTTGGGGCTCAGCTTTCTTTTTGGTCCAATTCTCACATCCATACATAACTACTAGAAAAATCATAGCTTTGACTAGATGGACCTTTGTTGAGCAAACTGATATCTTGGCTTTTTAATATGCTGTCTAGGTTTGTCATGGCTTTTCTTCCAAGAAGCGAGCGTCTTTTAATTTCATGGTGTAAGTCACCATCCACAGTGATTTTGGAGTCTTGAAGAAAATAAAATCTGTCATCATTTCCACTTTTACCCTTCTATTTGCCATGAAGAGATGGGACCAGATGCCCATCTGGTTATCTTAGTTTTTAGAATGTTGAGTTTTAAGCCAATTTTTTCACTCTCCTCTTTCACCCTCATCACAGTGCTCTTTGCTTTCTGCCATAAGGGTGGTGTCATCTGCATATCTGAGGTTGTTGATATTTCTCCTGGCAATCCTGATTCCAACTTAGATTCCTCCAGCCCAGCATTTTACATGATGTACTCTGCATATAAGTTACATAAACAGGGTGACAAAACACAGCCTTGATTTACTCTTTACCCAATTTTGAACTAGTCTATTGTTCCATGTCTGATTCTAACTGCTGCTTCTTGATCTGCATACAGGTTTCTCAGGATACAGGTAAGGTGGTCTGGTATTCCCAACTCTTGAAGAGTTTTCCACAGTTTGTTGTGATACACACAGTCAAAGGCTTTAGAGTAGTCAATGAAGCAGTAGATGTTTTTCTGGAATTCCTTTGCTTTCTCTATAATCTAACGAATGTTGGCACTTTGATCTCTGGTTCCTCTGCATTTCCTAAACCCAGTTTGTATATCTATCTGGAAGTTATCAGTTCACTTACTGTTGAAGCCTAGCTTGAAGGATTTAGAGCATTACCGTGCTTGTACGTGAAATGAGAGTAATTTTATGGTAGTTGAAACATTCTTTGGCATTGCTCTTCTTTGGGATTGGAATGAAAACTGACCTTTTCCAGTCCTGTGGCCACTGCTGAGTTTTCCAAATTGTTGACAGATTTAGTACAGCCCTTTAACAGCATTATCCTTTAGGATTTTAAGTAACTCAGATGGAATTGAATCACGTCCATTAGCTTTGTTCATAGTAATGCTTCCTAAGGCCCACTTGATTTCACATTCCAGGATGTCTGACTCTAAGGTGACTGACCACACCATCATGGTTATCTGGGTCATTAAGATTGTTTTTATGTAGCTGTGCATTCTTGCTGCTACTTCTTCATCTCTTCTGTTTCTGTGAGACCCTTACTGTTTCTGTCCTTTATTGTGCACTTCCTTGCATGAAATGTTCCTTTGATATCTCCAATTTCCTTGAGATCTCTCGTCTTCCCCATTCTATTGTTTTCCTCTATTTCTTTACATTGTTCACTTAGAAAGGCTTATCTCTCCTTGCTATTCCCTGGGACTTTGCATTCAAGTGGGATATCTTTCCCCTTCACCCTTGCCTTTCACTTCTTTTTTCAGCTATTTGTAAAGCCTCCTCAGACAAACAGTTTGCCTTCCTGCATTTTTTTTCCTCTGGGATGGTTTTGGTCACCACCTCCTATGAGCTACAAACCTCCATTCACAAGTCTTCAGGCACTCTGTCTACCACATCTCATGTATTCAATCTATTCATCACCCCCAGTGTATAACAAGGGACTTGATTTAGGTCATACTTGGAACAGCCCAGTGGTTTTCCCTACTTTCATCAGTTTAAGCCTGAATTTTCCAACAAGGAGCTCATGATCTGAGCCACAGTCTGCTCCAGGTCTTGTTTTTGCTGCGTGTATAGAGCTTCTCCATGTTCTGTTGTAAAGGATATAATCAATCTGGTGTTGACCACATGCTGTTGTCCACGTGTAGAGTAGTCTCATGTTGTTGGAAGTGGGTGTTTGCTATGACCACTGCGTTCTCTTGGCAAAAATCTGTTAGCCTTTACCTGCTTCATTTTGTACTCCAAGGCCAAACTTGTTTGTGTCCAACTCTTTGTGACCCCATGGACTGTAGCCCACCAGGTTTCTTTGTCCATGGGAATTCCCAGGGAAGAATACTGAGGTGGATTTCCATTTCTTTCTCCAGGGGGTCTTTCTGGCCCAGTGATCAAACTCACATCTCCAGCACTGGAGGGCAGATTTTGTACCACTGTGCTACCACGGAAGCCCCTGTATATACAGTTCTGGCTCCTATGGAGTCACTCCTTTGCCTGGGTCCCATTGCATGTGAAATCTTGTGTGTGCCCTCCAGGAGTAGAGTCTCTGTTTCCCCCTGTCCTCTGGAGCTCCTGCACTCAAGCCCCACTGGCCTGCAAAGCGGATGCTCTGGGGGCGCCTCCTCCTGATGCCAGACCCTCAGGCTAGGAATACTGATATGGGGGCTCAGATCTCACTCCTAGGGAGAACCTCTGTGATAAAATCACCTTCTAGTCTGTGGGTTGCTCAACTGCCAGGTATGCGATTTACATAGTGAAAGGGCCCCTCCTACCATCACGTTGAGATCTCATCTTTGGATGCAAAGTATCTTTTTTGGTAGGTTCCGGTCTTTTTTGCCAACGGTCTTTAAGCAGTTATTTGTGATTTTGGTGTTTTTATGAGAAGAGGTAAGTTCAAGTCCTTCTACTCTTGCCACCTTATCTAGAATTGAAGGACCGCTTTTAGTCTGGATGCTTGCTGTCTTTTTCGGCAGTGTGTGCTGGCTGTTGTATCACCTTGGTATTTGGTGTGCAAGCACAATGCACAAAGGCCCATGGAAACTCCCAGTAAGCAGGGACCACGATCAGGACCCCGTCCCAGGAGTGGCAGTGGTCCATGATGTCCCGGGATAGCAGGACTAGCAGTTGACACTTGCTCCTGTGTCTCTAGTAGCAGCGACAGCCTGCCTACTCCCAAGGACAGCAAGGACAGCAACTGGTGCCTGCTCATGGGTCTCTAGTAATGGGAGTGGCCTGTGCCCATCTCTGGAGCCCGTAACGGTGACAGCAGCTTGCACCTGCCCCCGGAGCTCATGTTAGGTGCTGTCCTGTTGCCTGAGAGCCCAGGTACAGGAAACGAAGCTCCTATGGTGGTCCTGACCCTCTTCTAACGTGCCCACCCGACCCAACAATGGTGTCTTGCCTCTCTGGCAGGCCCCTGCCTCTTCTGAGTGAATGCTTAGTTGCCCCTCTCCAGCTTCTTCAGGCTGTCTCTACACCACCAATCCCTCTCTCTCTGAGTCTGACTCTGAAGCCTGAGCTTTAGCACCTAGCCTCATCACACCAACAGATGAGCATGTCAGCCAGCGAACACAGGGCCGAGGTATGACCCATCTGTGCAGGTCCTTCCACTATAACCAGTTGTTGCACTCTTCCTCCAAGGCTCTGAAGCTCCCCCTCCACCTAGGCTGGTGTCTCTGCAGGTGAGGGGACTTCCCAGGGTGGGGGAACCTTTCTTCCTTCACATCTCCCTCCCTGGGGTGCAGGTCCCGTCCCGATTCCTTCCTCCCTCTTTTTTCTTTTGTCCTACCTTGTTACATGAAAGTTTTTTTGCCTTTTGGAAGTCTGAGATGATCTTCCAGCATTCAGTAGATGTTCAGTGCGAATCACGCCACTCGTAGATGTGCTTTTGCTGTATTTGTGGGAGGAGGTAAGGTCCACATCCTACTCCTCCGCCACTGTGATTCCTCTCCTGTAGCTGTTGACTTTAAAGGGTGTTGAGCTGAAATGGTAAAAGGGAAGTCCATCTTTCAGCCACTCCTGTCTTTGCCCTAACAAAAAATAAGGTTTATTTGAAAATGTTATTTGGAAAGTATCCGTTTTTTCCCCTCCTCTACAACAAAGAGAACTTTCCTTTTAGTGAAAGAAAAGTGATTTGGGAATGGGATAAGAAAAATCAGGGTGTAAAGGGAGCTTAAGAAAGCCATCATTGTTGTATTGTTTGGAGGCATGTCTCATGCTTCTGCTGCCATGGTTTTGGTCTATAAAATGGAGAATTAAAACAATTCCAAATGCACATGCTGCTTATTGTACTTGATTTTAAATTTGTTTGACTAGGGTAACAAATACACATTTATATCTACTTTATATCCATGCCGACAAGTTTACATATTCAAATTGGGGGCACATCAAAAACTGGCAAGTAAGTAAGTGGCAAAATAAGCACAGTGACTGGAGATACAGTGCTGAAAACAGTTGCTGCTAGGGAGGAAGAAATCCTTGATTGGCAAAGGTCAGAGTGCAACATGGGAGTGTGTGGGGCAGCGGGGGGGCGGGTGTAGTGGCAGAGAATAGAGAACTGCTACTTTTCTGTGCAAGGCTTACCTAATAAAACTATTTCATTCCTCAAATTTTATAACTCTATCTGAAAAAAAATCCAATTAAAACAACTTCTTTACTTTGTATTCTTGCTCTTAACAGATCCCTTGGTTTCTTCTTACTGTTTTAAAGCTTTCTTAATATCAGAAGAAATAAAATGAAGCTGATTACCAACACACACAATTTGCTTCTCACCAGGCACGAATCTATTATTGGCAAGACTTTTTGCTTTTATCCTTCATGTAAGTATAATCTCAAAGAAAAACAAACCCCAAATTGTAAATTGTGTTATATTTATAAATGTAAAAAATTTAAAAATTAGTAGTCTTAGAGATGGCACCCAGTAAGAGAAAGGCACATATGTGTAGTCCACTGAATATTTAAAACTCTCATTGTTTGACATAGTGAAATTCTGACTGTATAGGGAACAAAATATCTATGTGAAAGTTCAATCAGTCTGTAGTTGGCTGAATGTAATCCAGTATTTAACAAGATGCTGCTGTATTTAATTTTAAAAGTGGCAAAAAAGAATCTATGTTCAGAGTATTAAGTTTGTAAGTTCTCCTTCAAAGAACAGAAGAGCCAGTAATTAATAAAGACAAGTGTTCAGATTTATTTGGAAATTCACAGTTTCTAATGGCACTACAGCTCCGTAGTTACATTATTGAAAGTCTTCTTTCCACAACCCTGGATGCTGCACACAGATGGTGTAACTTCCCACTCTACCTCTGCTCTCATCTGGACCTCTTTTCAATGTGTTTCTATACAATCAGGCCCTCTTGCTCTGAATGGCTAATTGTACAGATTGGAAAAAAATGTAAATCATCTAAAACATACTGTTAACCTAAAGCAGCAACTTAAACAAACAAAAGAGGCTTTAAATAAGTCACATTACGAACAATACCCCCATAAGGTATTAGACAAGTTTAAAACAGTTATTACTAAAAGTGCTCAATAACTTATAACTTAAATCTTACAACACAAAACAGTGAATTCTTTCCCTTTCAAAAAGAAACTTTCCACTTTCAATTCATTACTGTATAAACACATACTTAGAAATCATTTGATTCAAAGTCACTGCCAATTATTTTTAAAGAAAAGAGACAAAATGAATACAAACACATTGACAACACACATGTATATCTGCACATTTGTAGCCAATACAAAGCAAACACCAAGGAGTAATAATCCCTTTAGACGTGACCAATTAGACAAGGCTCGACAAACTCACCAGCTGGTTCTGTGCATATGTACATAGGCAGTGATTGTGAGGCCTGGACTCACTGGACAAACTTTCAAATTTTCCATTTGTAACAGAAAACAACGATTTCAAAATCAAGAGGATTAGTGCTTATTGTGAATGTTTAAAATGTAACGTGGCTAAGAAAACCCTTAAAAGTGGCTAAACATGTTTAACACGTGAATTTATAAAACAAAAAAAAATTATTTGCAAATACCAGTCATGTGAAGAAAAAAATCATATGTTTTTTTTTTCCTCTCACCGAATTAGTATCCAAAGAAAATTAGTGTGAATAAGTTAACTGAAAATAACATTAAAAATATCACCACTTACCTAAAAAAACAGACCTAAAAATTCCATCAAGTGTCTGTTTCAGGTGAGTTTGCTAAACAAAAGTCTAGTTGGCCAAGTGTTTAGGATCTTTACACTGTCTTTACTGAATGCCAGGCACAGACCACTTTAAAGCCTTGTAGTGTTTGCAGCTTCAAAAAACTAACAAAGTTATAAAAGAAATCAAATGACAGAAAAAGTTCTCCTTCCTCTTCCAGTGGCATTATAAATAGACAAAAGGCACATAAATATGGGAAGGTGCAAGAAATAGGAACAAAGCTAAAGGAAGAGGTTTAGACTTTCATTCCTATCCCACCCAAGGAACTGGGCTTCCAAATTACTTTTGTCCCAGTAATTAATTAATCTGTGAAAAAACATCTTTATAAAATATCTACCATTGTCCTTGTAGGAAGTGATCAGTCTTGTAAAACTGCAGCTCATTAACCAAGATTGACATAATCCCACCTACTTCTTAAAAAGGCAGAAACCATAATTTCTGAATACTTTTCCCATTAATATTTTTCCCTCCCCATACCCTTCAAATACCACAGACTGTTCTTCAAAGAACAACAACGAAAAGTCTCCAATATGAAAAGTTCAATTAATTTTAGATATGTCCCGAGACTGCTGTAACACCAAATGTTCCCACGGTGATCTCTTTGTTTCCTTTGATTATGTCATGCAGGCTCGGCAGTGATCCTGACTTAGTCTGTATCAGAGTTTTTATCAATTTTCCTTGGTCTTGGACTTTAGATCGCCTTCGTTTCAAGGCCCTCTTCTCAGTTTTTGTCTTCTGGGACTGTCCATTGCACAGACTTGTGCAAGCTGAAATGCCACAAAAATAAGACTCTTCTGACTGTGATGAAGTTTCTGAGCTTCCTTCAGATGGAGGACCCTTATAAGAAGAGTGATAAACTTCTCCCATATTAGAAAAATCTCTCTGGTTTGTAAAAGGCTTTCTTCCTTTTATGTCTCCATTGGCTACAGGGTGCAATGGATCAGCTGGCTTTATGGTCTCAATTTTTTCAGTTTTGTACTTGCAGCGTTTCTTCTTTAACACAAGTAAAAGAAAGGGTAGGAATTAGACCTCTGATAGTTACCTAATCAAAGATTCAGAGAGCTGAGCTACTGGAGTAAAGTGCCACCTCCTGGTGGAAAGCGAAAGTATTATAAACAGCAAAACACACTGTTATGTTCTATATAGGTACTACTCTAATTACCTTTCCACTTTGTAATACTACTCAACCAAATTCTTCATTTATCTGTCATCTCTGAATATAGACTAGGTATCTGAATGCTTATTACGTGCCATATATTCTTCCAGTTGCTTTCATGTATATCTTACAAACCCTGAAAGGTGAGCATTTTGTCATTGGTTACCAAATGAGAAAGCCAAGGTTCACAAGTTTGCTTCCCTGTCCAAGTTACATGGCAGTAAGTGGCCAAGTTAGGATTGAATCCTAGGCTATTTGGTTTTAATGGTCAGGTTCTTTAACCTAGGGACAAACGTTGTTTTGCTTAGTCGTTAAGTCATGTTTAACTCTTTGTGACCTCATGGGTTCCTCACTCCATGAGATTTTCCAGACAAGATTACTGGAGTAGGTGGCCATTTTCTTCTCCAGGGGATCTTCCAGACCCAGAGATAGAACCTGTGTCTCCCGCATTGGCAGGTAAATTCTTTACCACTGAGCTACCTGGACCTCTAATGAGTACAACTTACTTTCAGAGGCAAAACGGGAAAAGCCCACACTGTGTAACCAAAAAAGCCTAAGTATATTTTTTTTTTTTGCCACCTCTTTAATGGGTCATTTAAACAAGATACAAATTCTGAGTTTCAGTTTTCTCATTTAAAAAATGGGGAAAGTATCATTTTCAGGTTGATATGAGGATTACAGGAATAGGTACACACACTGCCTGACATGCACTGATAATAGAGAATGACTATCAATAAGGGGTCAGAAAGTTTTTCCTGTAAAAGACAGACAGGAAGTATTTTAGGCTTTTCAGGTCACATACTCTCTCTCCTACATATTCACTTTTATTTTATAACCCTTTAAAAATAGACAGGCCATATATGGCCTATAGTTTGCGGACCCTATAAACAAATCATTATCATAATTGAAAATAAACAGTAAGTTTAAGGAGCTGTAAAGGTTATAGCAAAACTTTCACCTATTTATTCATTTACATTCACATAACACACCAATACACTTGAAGGAAACAAAGCATTACCTTTTTTTCTGGAGAGAACTTGAGGGGTTCTACAATGTACAAATCACTTGGGTCTACTGTAAGAAAAAACAAAAAGGCAGATAAAAATGTAAAGTAGATTATACTATGACTAAATACTATAACTATTATCCATTTATGATTATTTTTGTAACAGAACCAATGAATTTATATTTGTAACAGGTTAAACATATATTTATGCATTTGAAATTAGTAAGCCTAAAGCAACAATGTAGAAGAGGGCACCATTCTTATCCTGGGCTTGACTGGTCATCACTGAATAACTTAAGTTTTTAAATAACAGCTGGCTATCAGCCAACACAGTAAGGATCCTTGTTTGGACCAGCTCTAGCCTCTTGTTGTTGTTTAGTCACTAAATCGTGCCGACTCTTGCAACCCCATGGACTATTATATAGCTCACCAGTTTTTTCTGTTCAAAGGATTTCCCAGGTAAGAATACTAGAGTGGATCCTGGGGATAGAACCAGTGTCTCCTGCATTTGTGGGTGGATTCTTTACCACTCAGCCACCTGGGAGGCCTCTACCCTCTAAACTTGATAAGAAAAATAACATTCCCAGGTAAGCTAGTCCCAGGGAAGGGGGAGCCTGGTGGCTGCCGTCTATGGGGTCGCACAGAGTTGGACACGACTGAAGCAACTTAGCAGCAGCAGCAATATCAAACTTAAAGATCATATGAATATTTTTCTAAAAGACTAAACTCCACACTGTGTTGCAACTATGCGTTAACTATGTATAACAAGCACAGAGTATGAAAGTCAGTTCAAGGAACATACACACAAAAGCAAGTTTAAGAAGTTTTTTCTAATTGTTTATTACTATGATTTACTGTGATCAAAACTATGATTTACTGTGATCAATACCAGAACACTCTGGTATGATAAGAAAATCAGAAATACTAGATTTCTAAGGTTTCATTACTTTAAGCACATTCAAGACAGCTTTACTGACAAGATAAATGCACATATAAAAGAGGAGCTATGAGATTTTAGCCCTATTCAACCGACTAAAAGTAAATGATTTATGGTCTGATGCAGATGTCTAAGTTTGTAATTAACAAATTCATAATAAACTTCATGTGCCAGAAATTTACTAATAACATGATTCAATGAATTATAATTTTTCACATTATGTCTTAGAAACTTGTTAAGAAAGTCATCAAATATATAAAAATATCCAATGATTCCTTTAAACAGTCATTTCTACTAGATTACTAATCTCATTCAAATTGCTTTTTTTAAAAAAAAAAACATTATGTCTACTTCTAGGAATGATTGCTAATGGTTTTCAGATAGAATTTTCCACTAAAAGTAATTAAATACGAACGTTTTTTGTAAGTCACTAGCAGCACTTACTTAGGCTGTCAAGACTAAGTAAGTAAGTAATCCCAGGCCACAACTGAAGGAAAAGCAGAAATCCAGACCCATCAAGTGAAACACAAGTCATTTTTGCCCAGAGAGCTTGCCACCTCTCTCTAGCAACATGGAATCATACTTTATATTACTAGCCAGGGAGACATCAACAACCAAAGTAGAGTTTCTACTGAATGCACGTTGTTTTTACACTATCATAAAGTTTAAAAATTAAGTCAAATCATTATAAACTAGAGACAATCTGTACATTATACTCCTCTTTCAACAGAAACTTAGAAGGCATTTTAAAAAGGGTAAACACAGTCTGAAGAGACTAAACAAGCATCAGAACCAGAGTTACATATGACAGAAATGCGGACGTTATTAGATCAGGAATTTTTTTAAAAAATACATTAAGGATGCAAACTGAAAAAAAGCAGCCAACATGCAAGAACAGATGGATAATATAAGCAAAAAAATTCTAAAAGGGAGTTTAAAAAATGCTAGTGAAAGATCAAACACAGGAACAGAAATGAAGAATGCCTCTGGGTTCATTTATTGGCTGAGTAAGGAATCACTAAACTTGAGAATATGACAACAGAAATTTCCAAATCTAAAATACAAAGAGAAAAAAGAATTAAAAAAAAAAAAGAACAGACTATCCAAACACCGTGGGACGAATCACTGGCCACTTCACTCTCTCACCATCTGATTCCTCTCTTCTCCTTCTGGTCCATGCCATGTAACTCTGTGTACCTGTCTGGGTATCCCTCACTGTGGAGAAACTTCTCATCATTAACCTAGACATTCTACCATCATTGCTATGTAGATGGAGGAGTCCTGAGGCTACTGGAAGGCAGGAGGCAAGCCTAGATCCTGAGAATTCCAGAGAACTCCTGGATCCAGGAGTTAATTAATCGATAGGAGCTCATCAAACTCCTCCATACCTAACCTGAAACCAAGCACCCCCCAAGGGCCAACAAGCTCCAGAGTAACATATACCAAGCAAGTTCTCCTGCAACACAGGAACATAGCCTGGAGCTTCAATACACAGGTTGCCCAAGGTCACACCAAGCCCACCAACATCTCAAAACACTTTACTGGACACTTCATTGCTCTTTAGAGTGAGGAAACCCAGATCCACCCATCAGAACACCACACAAGCTTTCCCAACCAGGAAACTTTGACAAACCACACATCCAACCCCACCCATAATGAGGAACCCCCACAATAAAGGGACAACACAGCAAGATAAACAAAATGAAAAGGCAGAGAAATACCCAGCAGGTAAAGGAACAGGATAAATGTCCTCCAGACCAAACAAAAGACGAAGAGATAGGATGTCTACCTGATAAAGATTTCCGAATAATGATAGTGAAAATGATCCAAAATCTAGAAAATAAATTGGAGTTGCAATTCAATAACCTGCAGGCAAGGATTGAGAAGATGCAGGTAAGCTTTAACAAAGACTTAGAAGAAATGAAAAAGAGTCAAAATACAATAAATATTGCAATAAATGAGATCAAAAACACCCTGGAGGGAACTAACAGTAGAATAACAGAGATAGAAGACAGGATAAGTGAGGTAGAAGACAGAATGGCAGAAATAAATGAAACAGAAAGGAAAAATGAAAAAAGAATTAAAAGAAATGAGGACAATCTCAGAGACCTCTGGGACACTCTTAAACGCACCAATATTCAAATCATAGGAGTCCCAGAAGAAGAAGACAAAAAGAAAGACCATCAAAAAATTCTTGAAAAGATAATTGTTGAAAACTTCCCTATATTGGGAAAGGAAATAATCACTAAAGTCCAAGAAACCCAGAGAGTCCCAAAAAGGATGAACCCCAAGCGGAACACCCCAAGAGACATATTAATTAAATTAACTAATATCAAACTCAAAGAGCAAATATTAAAAACAGCAAGGGAAAAAAACAAATAACTCACAAGGGGAATCCCATAAGGATAACAGCTGATCTCTCAATAGAAATTCTTCAGGCCAGAAGGGAATGGCAGAACATACTTAAAATCATGAAAGAAAATAATCTACAACCCTGATTACTGTACCCAGCAAGGATCTCATTCAAATTTGAAGGAGGAATCAAAAGCTTTTCAGACAAGCAGAAGCTGAGAGAATTCAGCAACACCAAACCAGTTCTCCAACAAATGCTAAAGGATCTTTCCTAGATAGGAAACAAGGATGGGGTATATAATCTCGAACCCAAAACAATAAAGTAAATGGCAACGGGATCATACTTATCAATAATTACCTTAAATGTAAATGGGCTGAATGCCCCAACCAAAAGACAAAGATTGGCCGATTGGATACAAAAACAAGACCCCTATATACGTTGTCTACAAGAGACCCACCTCAAACCTAGGGACACATATAGACTGAAAGTTAAAGGCTGGAAAAAGATATTCCATGCAAATAAAGACCAAAAGAAAGCAGGAGTGGCAATACTCATATCAGATAAAGTAGACTTTAAAATAAAGCCTGTGAAAAGAGATAAAGATGGACATTACATAATGATCAAAGGATCAATCCAAGAAGAAGAAATAACAATTACAAATATTTATGCACCCAACATAGGAGCACCACAATATGTAAGGCAAATGCTAACAAGTATGAAAGGGGAAATTAACAACAACACAATAATAGTGGGAGACTTTAATACACCACTCACACCAATGGATAGATCAACTAAACAGAAAAGTAACAAGGAAATTCAAACTTTAAATGATACAATACACTAATTAGACCTAATTGATATCTATAGGACATTCCACCCCAAAACAAGGAATTTCATCTTTTTCTCAAGCACACACGGGACCTTCTCCAGGAGAGATCACATCCTGGCCCATAAATCTAGCCTTGGTAAATTCAAAAATATTGAAATCATTCCAAGCATCTTCTCTGACCACAATGCAGTGAGATTAGATATCAATTACAGGAGAAAACCATTCAAAAATTCCAACATATGGAGGCTCAACAACACACTGCTGAATAACCAACAAATCACAGAAGAAATTAAAAAACAAATCAAATTATGCATAGAAATGAATGAAAATGAAAACAAAATAGCCCAAAACCTATGGGACACAATAAAAGCAGTACTAAGGGGAAAGTTCATAGCAATACAAGCTCACCTCAGGAAACAAGAAAAAAGTAAAATAAATAACCTTACTTTACACCTAAAGCAACTAGAAAAGGAAGAAATGCAGAAGACCAGGGGTAGTAGAAGGAAAGAAATCTTATAAAGATCAGGGCAGAAATAAATGCAAAGGAAACAAAAGAGACCATAGCAAAAATTAACAAAGCCAAAAGCTGGTTCTTTGAGAAGATAAATAAAATTGACAAACCATTAGCCAGACTCATCAAGAAACAAAGGGAGAAGAACCAAATCAACAGAATTAGAAATGAAAACGGAGAGATCACAACAGAAAACACAGAAATACAAAGGATCATAAGAGACTATTATCAGCAACTATATGCAAATAAACTGGACAACCTGGATGAAATAGACAAATTCCTAGAAAAGTACAACTTTTCAAGACTAAACCAGGAAGAGATAGATAATATTAATAGACCCATCACAAGCACAGAAATTGAAACCGTAATCAGAAATCTTCCAAAAAACAAAAGCCCAGGACCAGATGGCTTCACAGCTGAATTCTACCAAAAATTTAGAGAAGAGCTAACACCTATTCTACTCAAACGCTTCCAGAAAATTGCAGAGGAAGGTAAACTTCCAAACTCATTCTACGAGGCCACCATCACCCTAATTCCAAAACTCGACAAAGATGCCACAAAAAAAGAAAACTACAGGCCAATATCACTGATGAACATAGATGCAAAAATCCTTAACAAAATTCTAGAAAATAGAATCCAACAACACATTAAAAAGATCATACATTATGATCAAGTAGGCTTTACTCAGGGATGCGAGGATTATTCAATATTTGCAAATCAATCAACGTAATACACCACATTAACAAATTGAAAAATAAAAACCAAATGATTATCTCAATAGATGCAGAGAAAGCCTTTGACAAAATTCAACATCGATTTATGATAAAAACCCTCCAAAAAGCAGGAATAGAAGGAACATACCTCAACATAATAAAAGCTATGTATGACAAACCCACAGCAAACATTATCCTCAATGGTGAAAAACTGAAAGCATTCTCCCTAAAGTCAGGAACAAGACAAGGGTGCCCACTCTCACCACTACTATTCAACATAGTTTTGGAAGTCTTGGCCACAGCAATCAGAGCAGATAAAGAAATTAAAGGAATCCAGATTGGAAAAGAAGAAGTAAAACTCTCTCTGTTTGCAGATGACATGATCCTCTACATGGAAAACCCTAAAGACTCTACCAGAAAATTACTAGAGCTAATCAGTGAATATAGTAAAGTTTCAGGATACAAAATCAACACACAGAAATCCCTGGCATTCCTATACACTAACAATGAGAAAACAGAAAGAGAAATTAAGGAAACAATTCCATTCACCATCGAAACAGAAAGAACAAAATACTTAGGAGTATTTCTACCTAAAGAAACAAAAGACTTGTATATAGAAAACTATAAAACACTGATGAAAGAAATCAAAGAGGACACAAACAGATGGAGAAATGTGCCGTGTTCGTGGATTGGAAGAATCAATATAGTGAAAATGAGTATACTACCTAAAGCAATCTATAGATTCAATGCAATTCCTATCAAGCTACCAGAGGTCTTCTTCAAAGAATTAGAACAAATAATTTCTCAATTTGTATGGAAATACAAAAAACCTCGTATAGCCAAAGAAATTTTGAGAAAGAAGAATGGAACTGGAGGAATCAACCTACCTGACTTTAGGCTATACTACAAATCCACAGTCATTAAGACAGTATGGTACTGGCACAAAGACAGAAATATAGATCAATGGAACAAAATAGAAAGCCCAGAGATAAACCCACGCATCTATGGACACCTTATCTTTGACAAAGGAGGCAAGAATATACAATGGAGAAAAGACAATCTCTTTAACAAGTGGTGCTGGGAAAACTGGACAGCCACTTGTAAAAGAATGAAACTAGAACACTTTCTAACACCATACACAAAGATAAACTCAAAATGGATCAAAGATCTAAGCATAAGACCAGAAACTATAAAACTCCTAGAGGATAACACAGGCAAAACACTCTCCGACATAAACCAAAGCAGGATCCTCTATGACCCACCTCCCAGAATATCGGAAATAAAAGCACGAATAAACAAATGGGACCTAATTAAAATTAAAAGCTTCTGCACAACAAAGGAAACTATAAGCAAGGTGAAAAGACAGCCTTCAGAATGGGAGAAAATAATAGCCAATGAAGCAATGGACAAACAATTAATCTCAAAAATATACAAGCAACTCCTGCAGCTCCATGCTAGAAAAATAAACGACCCAATCAAAAAGTGGGCCAAAGAACTTAACAGACGTTTCTCCAAAGAAGACATAAAAATGGCTAACAAACACATGAAAAGATGCTCAACATCACTCATTATCAGAGAAATGCAAATCAAAACCACAATGAGGTACCACTTGACACCACTCAGAATGGCTGCCATCCAAAAATCTACAAGCAATAAATGCTGGAGAGGATGTGGAGTAAAGGGAACTCTCTTACACTGTTGGTGGGAATGCAAACTAGTACAGCCACTATGGAAAACAGTATGGAGATTCCTTGAAAAACTGCAAACAGACCTGCCATATGACCCAGCAATCCCACTGCTGGGCATACACACCGAGGAAACCAGATGAAAGAGACACATGTACCCCAATGTTCATCGCCGCATTGTTTACAATAGCCAGGACATGGAAGCAACCTAGATGCCCATCAACTGACGAATGGATAAGAAAGCAGTGGTACATATACACAATGGAATATTACTTAGCTTAAAAAAAAAACTTCATTTGAGTCAGTTCTACTCAGGTGGACGGAACTGGAGCCTATTATCCAGAGTGAAGTAAGCCAGAAGGAAAAACAACAATACAGTATACTAACGCATATATATGGAATTTAGAAAGATGGCAGCGAGAACCCTGCATGCGAGACAGCAAAAGGAACGCAGACGTATAGAACAGACTCGTGGACTCTATGGATTAGGGCAAGGGTGGTGGGATGATATGGGAGAATGGCATTGAAACATGTTAATTATCATATGTGAAATCAATCACCAGCCCAGGATTGATGCTAGGGGCTGGTGCACCAAGATGTCCCAGGGGGAAGGAATCGGGAGGGAGGAGTGAGGGGGCGTTCTGGAGGGGAACATATATAAACCCATGGCGGTTTCATGTCATTTAATGGCAACACCAATAAAAGAAAAAAAACAACCGTGGGACGACTACAAAAGGTGCAGCACATAAGTAATGAGAATACAGGAGGATAAGGACGAGAGAGAGGAACAGATGCAATATTTTAAGTAACAGTGACAGAATCTCCTCAAATTGACATCACACAGTAATCACAGCTCCAGGAAACTTAGAACAACAAGCAGGACAAATGCCCAAAATACTACAACCAGGCATATCACATATAAATTTCAAAAAAACAAAGATATAAGCTAAAATTTAGGATCTAAAATTGCCAACCGATCTGCTTTACACGTAATGCAGTTCTTTAGAAAGGAAGAAAATAAGATAGGTCAGAAACCCAGCTCTGCATAAAGAAAGGAAGAGCATCAGAGAAGGAATAAAGGAAGGGAAGAGAAAAACTTTCATTTTTCTTATTCTTAATTCATAACATAACAATTTGTTCAAAACAATAATAGCAACAAAGTACTTGAGTATGCTTATGTAAATAGACAAGATTAGGTAAAAGTAAAAAGAATGACAGCACTGATACAAGGGATGAAAGAGAGGAATTAGAAATATTTTGTTATTTTAAAATATCTGTACTACCTCTAGAGTAATATAGTGTTATTTGAAAGTGGACTTGTATTAGCTATAAATGTATACTTTAAACTCTGGGACCCTAAAAAAAGTCATAATTTTTTAACATATGCTGTGAAAGGAAAGAAATGAAACCATTATAATATGCTCAGTTAAAACCATAAAAGGCAAAAAACAAAAAAAGTGGAAGACAGTTAACAGAATAAAGAATGAAGGCAACAAATAGAAAACAGTAACAAATATAGCAAATACACTTGGATAAATATCAAATCACTTTAAACTTTAACGGTCTAAATACACTAATTTATAAGACTGTAAAAGTGGATCAAACAAGATTCAACCATATGTTGTTCATAAGAAATCCACTTTAAATATAAAGATACATATAGATTAAAGGCACAGGGATGAAAAAAGATATACCATGCTAACACAAATCAACAGAAAGCAGGAACGGCATATTAATTTCAGAGAGAGTAAACTTCAGAGCAAGGAAATTTATTCAGGATAAAGAGGGACATTTCATGATGATAAAGGGGTCCACTATCCAAAAAGCATAACAATCTTTAATGTGTATACATCTCACAGAATGTCAGAATACATGAGGCAAAAACTGGTAGAACTACAAGAAGAAACAGATGAACCTACTATTATAGCTGGAGACTTTAACACTCCTCTATCCAAAGATCCAGCAAGCAGAGAATCAAAGAATATGGCAAATGTCAATAGCACCAAAATCTACTGCGTTTCTACATACCAACAACAAACACACACAAAACGCCATTTTCAACAGCATCAAAAAATATTCTAGAAATAGAACTTTTAAAAGTTTGACTTTTTGGAGTACACAGAGGTGCTATGTTCTTCCCAAATTGACATGTATAGTCAATGTAATCAACCAAAAGCCTAAAAATTTTTCCATGAAACACTTAATAAATGATTCTAAATTTACATGGAAACAGAGACCCAATAATGACCGAGCAAGCTAAAACAACTGAATTTTGTATAAACTTTACAATGGATTCCCTACCTAAAACCACATACAAAAAATCAATTCCAGGTATCTTAGAAAGCTAAAATTAAAAACCAAACACTAGAAATATAAGAGAACATCATCCATAAACAGTAAAAAAAAAAAAAAAAAAATTCTGTTTAAACAAGACAGGAAAAGCACTAACCACACCAGGAAAAAAAAAATTATAAAATTGATTACATTAAATTTAAAAGCTTCTTTTTCTTATTTAAAAAGACTCCATGTAAAAAAAAAATAAAATAAATAGCTTCAAAAGTGAAATAAGATTATCTACAACATTAATGAACTAACATTTAGGATACAAATTTTAAAAACAACTATAATCCAGCAGGAAAGAGATAAACAATCAAATAAAAACACAGGCAAAAATTTCAATGTCCAAGAAAGTCAAATGATTAAAAGGCCTAAGTAAGCATGCTCAACTTCACTAGTAATAAGGTAAATGCAAATTACAACTAAAATAAGGTTAACAAACACTTTAAAACTTGATAATTCTGACTGTGTGCTGGCAAAAGTGTAGAAAATGGAAATTCTCATGGTACTGGTGGAAGGATAAACTGATAATGACCACTTTGGAAAAGTATGCCATTATCTTACAACTTATAGATTAGCATACTCTATAACCCAGAAATTTTACATCTAGGTAATATTCCTAGAGGGGGACTCCTAGGTGGCTCAGAGGCAAAGAATACACCTGCCAAGCAGGTAGCATCAACTCCTGGGGCAGAAAGATTCCATCCCCCACTCCCTCCAGCCCAGATGGAAATGGTAATGCACTCCAGTCTTCTTGTCTGGGAAGTCCATAGACAGAGGAGACTGGTAAGCTTGCAAAAATCCATGGGCTTGCAAAAGTGTAGGAAATTACTTAGCAACACAACAAAAATATTCCTAGAAAAACTGATGCAAATGTGTGCCTATATACAAACAAAGGGAATGTTTACACCAGCATTATCTGTAATAGCCCAAACTGTAAATTACACAGCAGAATGGATAACTACTATACAATATTGAAAATGAAGTACAATCATGTCTATGAATCTTACAAATAGAATGCTGAAGCAAAGAAGGCAAAAAGTATATATGATATAATTTCATTTATCAAAAGCTCAAAACCAGGCAAAAACCCAATTATACTGCTGAGGAACACAAACACTGATGGTAAAACTTATGAAAATAAAGATGACAACTAATTCAAAAGTCAAGATAGTTAACTCTACAAAAAGCAATACCAAAAGTGCTGGTCTTGCTCTATTTCTTGATCTGGGTGTTAGCTACACAGGTGTTCATTTTATAATTATTCTGCATGTTTTATATTTCAGTTTTATGTACTTTTTGGTATTTCACATATTTCATAACAAAAAATGTATTACAAAAATCAAAATAGTTTAGGTCTACTTGGATCGTCAACAAAAGTCAGAGATGCAAATCTAAGTATAATCTATAAAACACTGATGAAAGAAATTAAAGAAGGTACAAATGAACTGAATGATATCTCATGTTCACAACTGGAAGACTTTATGTTGTCAACATGTCCATACAGTACCAAGAGAATCTACAGATTAAGCATAAGCCCTATCAAAATTCCAATAACGTTCTTTTTTTAATGAAATGCATCTTAAAATTCATATCAAATCCCAAGTACCTTAAAAAGGCAAAGCAATTGTGAAAAAGAAAAATAAAGTCATAGGACTCACATTGCCTGATTTCAAACACAGTAATCAAAACATTACTGGTATAAAAGACAGATATACAGAACAACAGGGGGAAAAAAAACAGTCCAGAAATAAACCCTCACACAAATGGTCAAATAACCTTCAACAAGGGTGCCAAAACCATTCAATGGGGAATGAAGAGTCTCTTCAAAGAACAGTGCTTTCTAGAAAAGCTGGATATCCACATGCGAAAGAATGAAGTTGAACCCTTATCCTACATCATATACAAAAATAAACTCAAAATAGATGTGGTCCTCTTTGTTTTTGCTTTTGTTGCTTGTACTTTAAATGTCACATCCAAGGCCAGTGTTACAAAGTTTTTTTTTCCAAAAAGTTATAAAAACTTTATAACACTGGCCTTGGCAATGATTTCTTGGATGTGACAGTTACAGTACAAGCAATAAAAGGAAAAACAGACAAAGAGGACTAGATCAAACTTAAAAAGTTTTTGTCCATCATAGGACAAAATCATCAGAGTGAAAATGCAACCTACAAAATGGGAGAATGTATCTATGAATCATATACTTGATGCAGGATTAATATCCAGAATAGAGGGAACTCCTACAATTCAGCAAAAAATAACCTGGTTTAAAAATGAGCAAAGGACTTGAATAGACATTTCTTCAAAGATGATTTACAGATGGCCAACAAGCATATGAAAAGATAATCAACATCACTAATCATCAGAGAAACACAAATCAAAAGCAAAATGAGGTATCACCACACATCCATCAGGACGGCTACTATCAAAACAGAAAACAAGTGTTGGTGAAGACGTGGAGAAATGTGGAAACACTATCACTGCTGGTGGAGCTGTGACCTGGTGCAAGCACTACGGAAAACACTGTAACGGTTCTTCAAAAACACAACTACCATGTGATCCAGCAATCCCGCCTGAGTATGCAGGTGACCCTCTAACAACATGGGTTTGAGGTCTACTTATACATGGATATGTGAGTCCATTTATACGTGGATTTTTTTCAACAGTAAATACTACAGTACTATATAAATGTGGTTGGCTGACCCCATGGATGCAGAACCTCAAATATGGAGGAACCACGGATATGGAGGGCTAACTATAAATTTTACATGTATTTTCCACTGTACAGATTCGGTGGCCCTAACTCCAGCACTGTTCAAGGGTCAATTACAAACCCAGAACTGAAAGCAAAGACTTAAAGACATTTGCACACTCATGTTCACAGCAGCATTATTTCACAATAGCCAAGAGGCAGAAGCAACCCAAGTGCCCATCAACAGATGAATAGACAAAGTATAGCATCTATTGTACAATATAATATTATTGTCTTTAAACAGAAATCCTGACACATGCTACAGCATGGATGAAACTTGAGGACATTATGCTAAGTGAAATAAGCCAGTCAGAGAAAGATGAATAGTATATGATTTCACTTATATAAGGTATCTGAAGTATTCAAATTCACAAGAACAGAAAACACACTGATGGTGACCAGGGGCTGGGAGGAAGGGGGAAAAGGTAGTTGTTTAATAAGTACAGTGTTGCAGATTTATAAAATGAAAAACTTCTGGAGACCTGTTTCACATCATTGTGAATATACTAAGCATTACTAAAGTATACACATAATAATGAAACTTGTAAGAGGAACTTAAATTTCAAGATGCTAAATTTTATGTTGTATTTTTTTTTACTACAATAAGAAAACAAAATAAGAAATGGACCCTTTTCAGAGTCTGGGATTAAAAATAAGGCAAGTACAAGATGGCTAAAATCAAAGTAGACAATAGTAAATGTCATAAGAAGCAATTTAATTCAAACAGGAGAAGAAATAAATGAATTAATGAATAGCAGAATCAGAATGAGTTTCCTGACTATTGTACTCAACTTTTTAAATTATAAAGATGAACCAACATGATACAGTTGTTTAAAATACAAGTAATACTACTATCAGGTACAAAAGGCTATATTCTACCTGGCCTTGAAGAGTTACATAAAGAGAAGAAAAACAGTCAGGCTTTCAACTAATTTAGAATGAGACTAGAAATGCTGAGAAGGAAAAACACCTCAACATATTGATATTTCATAATCATACAAATACAGCTAAAATATCAACAATACTAAATGTTAAATCTTAATGTGGATGTGGAACAAATGAAACTCTAAAAAAAAAGCTGAATGTTTACACAACATTCTTGGCAAACTGTGTGGTAGTATTTACTAAAGTGGAGCAGACACAATCTTATGATCCAGCAATTCCCTTTCTGCTATATACCCAACAGATGTGTGGAGGCAAGAAAATAACCCAATGGAAACGAATAATGAGTAGTATGTTTGCAAAAGGCAACACTAACAATTATACTCAACGACATGGTGAATCTCACAATATAAAAATATGCAGTGACTCTACCGAGAGGAAACGAGTAGCAACTAAGGAGCACAAGGAAGTTTCTGGGGTGCTAGATAATGCTCTACATCTTAATTTGGGTGTTGGTCACACAGTTATGTGGGGTTTGTAAAAATCCACCAAACTTTATAAATGATTAAGTATAAAATCCTGTACAAATTATACTTCATTAAAAAAATTCAGTTATAAAAAGACATATCAGCCAAAAGAAAAAAAAAAGAAAAGAGCAGGAAGTAGGAAGAAATTTACTAGTTTTAAGTAAACACACATGTAATGGATTAAGTCTGAACAGTTTCGTGATAACAGTAAACCAGAGCAGCACAGGAATGATTGCCTGAATGATTTAATCAATTGAAACACACTGCTCAGTTACTAAATCCTAAAGAAAGAGAATCCAATTATTATTAAGAAAGCATTAGATGAAATATATAATTAATTTGGTTATTTTAATATTGCTATGAAGGTATGTCTCAGTAAGCACTAATCACAGTATTAATTATTAAAAAGGACTGATAAATGAAAGCCACTCAGTACACATTCATTCATTTATTAAATTTAATTTTTCCTCAAGTGTTAGACTATGGAATACTATCATAGACCTTGGACTGTAAAAAGAAAAAGATCTATTTTTCATAAAGTGCCTCTCAGTCCTAGGGACAAAAGGGGTCCTACCTGTATAGGAAGAGGAGGAAGATAAGCCCAGGATACTATGGGAGCACATTCAGGTTTTCCATATCTGCTGAACTTTCTCAAACACCCCTTTCTAAAAAGAAATACTTCTAAACAGGAGCATGTGCAAACAGGCTATCAATGGCTAATTAATGGCTAATTAAACTAAGCCCCCCTCCGCCGCCCCACCCTCTGGGCTTTTAGGAACAAAGATAAAGTGTGGAAATGGTAGTGGCTTTGACACAGCACAAAGGCCACTCACACCCACTGTTCGGTTGCAGATGGTCTCCAAAACAACACTGACATTATACTTGTTCTAGAAGGAAGCTAGATTCGTTTTTCTATATACATGTTACATATGCATAAAAATCTACCTTCTTTCCCAGTTAACTGTAGAGACTTGGATCTGATGAGTGGAAATGAAGTTCTCCTTTTCAAACTCATATCATCATAGGAAGAGAAACACCTAACATTAAGAAAAATCAACATTGGGAACGATGAGTCAAATACATATAATTTACTCTGTATTTGGGGTTAGGTGAATGCTAGAAAACTGTACATGCCATATAGGACTTATTTCTAAGGTAACAGTCCAGTTATAGATAACACATATAAAAAAAACTCACCAATTATTCTCTAAAAGGTGCTGTATTAAAATATCTATTCTCCTCCTCCCCCTTTGAATTCCACACTGAAGTATCTTTCACAATCATTACATGGGTTTTTTACATACTTAGTGTTTTCTCTATCACAGTCTACAGAACCTTCCAGGCACATGACCCTCTCACTAGTTTCAATGATATTTTTAACATTTTGGTTTCAAGATAATCATATGGGGAAAGAAATTATCTCAGTATCTTTTACTTGCTCAGTGTCTCAAATAAGAGGAAAACTGTGAAAGTAATGCTGACTTACCTTTTAGGGCTTGGATACTGATTACTTTTAGGAAGTTTTGAAATATAATCTCCATCAAATTGAGAAGTGTTTCTACAACGCTGCATACACAGCATCAGTCCCAAGATAACACAGAGAACCAAAGATATGACAAGATAGCTTTGTCGATCTGAAACCTGAAATGAGAAGAGAGCTTAATAACAATTTGAAAATCATATTAGGAAAAAACACTGAAATCTAAAGTTCAAAGGACAAACCATATTAAACATTTTTTCAAAGTTCTTCAAAATCATAAATGCAGGGCCAGTCCTTTGAAAATGTACTACAAAGGCAACATTTTCCTTTTTCTTCTTCCCCCCTCTAATTCTTTAAAAAGTTTCAAACCCATGGAAAAGTTTTTTAAAATAGTACAATGAACATATATGTGCCTTTCACCTATGTTCTCCAATCTTACATTCAGCCACATACATTTCATTTTTTATCATTTGTACTATCCTTTTGAGTGAGAAAAAAAATGCTTCTACCTATCTTTCTCATATAAAACTAAACCACCCATTACCAGTGATTTAAGCCTAAGGATCACCCTTAATTCCTTATGACCTACATCCAATTTTCCAACAAGCTTGTCCTTCTACCTCTTAAATACAACCTGAGTTTAGCAACTCCACACTATTCCCCACTTCTAAAATCCTAAACCAAGCCAACATCACCTCATTCAGGCTATTTCAATCACTTCCTTAATTGGTTTCCTCCCTACTTGCACTCTAGATGATCGCTAAGAAGCAATTTTCCACAGAGCAACAAGTAGGGAGTTCTCAAAGTGTTGTCGATCATGTTACTTCTTTACTTAATACTTTACAATGACTTGCAATGATGAGAATAAAAATCAAACTCAAAACTGCCTACAAAGGGCTACATGACCAGGTCTCTGCCAATTTCCTGAACTCATTTCTTACCCTCACCTCTCACATTCACTCTGCTCCAGCTACACCAGCTTTCTTCTTCCTTTTTTTTTTGTGTGTGTGTGTTTAAGACCTTTGTTGCAAAATTAATTATCGAGCAAACATTGGAAACTACGCACTTGGCTTCATGGGCTAAGTGCATAAACCCACAGGAATGCCAGGCCACAGTACAAACTACAGAATCCAGGGATAAGGTAGCTGTCCCATGAATGAATGTGGAATGATGTCTGTTATGTATTGCACACCAGCCTTCTTTCCAACCCCAAACACATTACACTGTTTTTAATCACAGGCCCTTTATCCTACTTCTGCTACTAACAGGCTTGTTCTGACCCCAAGCTCTGTGTGGATGCTAACTTCTCTTGAGCACTCAGTTTTAACGCCACTTCCTCAGGTAAGCCTTCCAACATTACCTGAGCTAAAGCAGCAACTCTTAAAGCACCACCAGTCCACACATAAACGTTTCATTCTCTACCAGGGGCTACTGACCACTATACGCCTAAACCAAGGACTAGACAGTTCATGCCTGACACACACTTGTGTTGCAATAAATGCCTCTTAAATCAATGAAGTTTGTTTCATTAAGCAGCTTAATGGGGCTTCTCAGGTGACTCAGTGGTAAATGAAAGAATCCACCTGCCAATGCAGGAAACACAAGAGACACAGGTTTGATCCCTGGGTTGGGAAGATTCCCTGATGGAGGATATGGCAACTCACTCCAGTATTCTAGTCTAGAAAATCTCATGGACAGAGGAGCCTGATGGGCTCTAGTCCATGGAGTGGCAGAGTTGGACACAAATGAGCAGCAGCAAACAACTTAATAATTAGCCTTTCTGAGCTGAAAATGAAGTATATATTGCAAATACCAACGGTTTTCAAAAGACCTAATAGAACTGCTTTATAACTGTATTGTAGGTAAGACCTAAGCTATGAAAGCCATGTTCTCCAAAACATTATGATAATTAATGTATTTCCATAACTTTAAACTACCACATTCTGGTGTTCTGAAAAAGTTCTCAATAAATGACAATCTTCTTGTATTAAAGTTCTTAGATATGAAGCCAATCTTTATGACACTGTTTCCTACAGCACCATCAATAACAATTACCTCATGTTTTAATTCTGCTACTGTTGTTGACAAATTCGAAACAAGCTGTGTCATGTTGGTCAGCTGTGCTTGCAGCAGTTGGATGGCTTCAGTTTGCCGCTGATCCTATAGTAAAAGAAGAAATAAATATTTTCCTTTGTGTTTCATGTACACGTTAGCTACATTATAAAGTCAAATAAAATAATCTAGAAAAACTGTTAAATTCCTCAAGGCAGGTTGACATATTAATATGTAGCTCTTAATGAATGAATATTATAAATCTGGAGTAGAAATTAAAAAAAAAATTCTAAAACCCTTAAGAATCTAATTAAGACTATTCAACCTTCCTCCTCGATCTGAGCAAACAAAAACACCTTTTGCCATTCACTGCTACCATGTAGAATATTGCCTAGAAAATTCTAATAAACTACTCCAGTTAATGTGGGCTCCGTATGTATAAACCAGTATATAACCAGCTATCAGCAAAATTGTCCTTTCGTCAAGTGTGACTTTTCTAAACCAAAGCAGTCAATACAAAGACATACTGAAAAATTTTTGAAGAATGTTTCTGGATACAAAGCAGGCACATACCAAGGTTTTAAAAGTTCTATTTCACAGCATGACAGGATGAAACTTAGGAAGTCACACAATCAAAAACCGACAATGATCATCTAATCAAAGCTAGGTTATCACCAGTGAAAAGAAATTCATCAAGAACACCCATCTATCAGAATTTTAGAAACTTATAATCAACAAACATGTCTTTATTTAAAACATCATTTACATGCATATTTTAGAAGCTTATGCAATATACTCATGGTCATGAACCTATACGAAGCAGACTGTACTGAAAATGTGTACTTACTAGTGAACTTTAGAAGAAGGAAAAGAAGGCAGCAAGAAGTCAAGGAAATCTAACACTTTAATTTAGGATCCTATATGAAATATCTACATAGCCATTTATAATTCTAAAATTAAATGTTTCAACTTTATATTTAAAAAAGTTTTAAGTCTCGACTATGTATAGTGGGGGCGGGTGGAGAGTAGGTGGATGTATAAAACTGTAACAAAAAGTTTCACTTACTTTTCTCACTGTGATCTACTGTGATCCTACTTTCTATCCTACTTCATCTTTTTAAAATGCTGAATGTGAATCATTAAACTGTTTCTTTTGACTCACATTTGACAAAAACTGATAAACTGTAGACAGTTTTAAAGGACAAATTATTAAATTTATGATATTGGTTAACACTTCTAATCAAGACTTACTTCCCATAGTGCTAATGGTACACAAGATTATTTTAAAAGTACTTAAAATACTTTTAATGGTACACAAGATTATTTAAAAAGTACATAAAACACAGACTTACATATAAAGCAAACAGAAAATATAGAGGGAAATATTAAAATTAATAAAGAAGTAAACACATACTGTGTTCATGGAACAGAGGACTTAAGACTATTAAAATGTCAACTCTCCATATTGATCTATAAATTCAACATAATCCAAATCAATATCCAAACAGGTTTTTGTTTGTTTCTGGTAGCAACTGACAAATTGATTCTAAAATCTGTATTAGTCAAATCCTGATTAGCCAAAACAATTTTGGAAAGGAAGTACAAAGTTGGAGGACTGACGCTATCTGGTTTCAAGAGTTCCTATATAGCTAGCCATTACAGCAGTGTAGTATAAACAAAAAGATAAGTAGAGGAACAAAACAGAAGAGAAGCCCAGAAACACAGCCACATGTATATGGCGAATTGACTTAAAATAAATGCAAAGACAATTCAGTGGAGAAAAGATGGTCTTTTCAACAAATGATGCTGGAAGAAAGGAATAGTCATGTTTCTCAATCCCCTAACCCTCACAAAAAAGCACTTTGATCCATACTTTGTAACACTGTAACACATAGAATTTAAAATAGATCATAAACCAAATGTAAAACTAAAACTATACAAATTTTAGAAAATACAGGCAAACAATCTTTGTGGCTTTGGGTTAGGCAAAGTTTCTGTAGAGCAAAGAGAAAACAGGTAAACAGGGCTTTAACAAATTCTGCTCTTTAAAAGGTATCTTATTTAAGAGAATGAGAAGACAAGTAATAGACTGGGAGAAAATATTTGCAAAGCCTATCTCTGATAAAGAACTTGTACTTAGAATATGCAAATAACTTTCAAACCTCAACTGAAAAAAAAAGGGCTGGTTGGAAGAACTTTACTTGGAACCACAATTATGTGTCACAAATTCAGAGTAAGATGCAACTCTGCAACTTGAGACTTCTTTTCCTCATTTCATCATCCTTTAGTCCCAAATAGCCTTTAGAAAAGTATAAAATTTCTTCATCATGGTAACAAACCATAAAAAAAATTATTCATGAACATCATATTTAATGGTGAAATACAGAAATCAATCCCTTAAAATCAAGACAGGGAAATGGCTACTATCACCAGTCCTATTGCATCACTGCAGAGCTCTAAGTAAGAGATAAGAGAAAACAAGAAAAAAGTACAAAGATTAAAATGAAACAGAGCTGTTCTCACAAAAAAAAAAAAAAAAACTGTCTATACAGAAACCCACAAATGATTTTGGCATTTAACAAAATTTCAAAAAAGTCAACTACACGTCTACCCACATATATATACACATACAAATCTTGAAATGTAACATGAATAATGCTCAAGAAAATTTTCTCTTGTCTATATAGTGATAGTAAGAGCTAGAAAGCACTGTATTACAGAGTAATCATCAACTATCAGGGAAAAAGTGAATGAACATTACTGATCCTTCTTATCAGAGAGAGCCTATAAAATTCAATGGAAATTTATGTAAAAAGTTAAGACATGAAGATGACCAACCTGCTCCTCTGCTATTCTTGAAGTATTCTGAAGTTTCACTATTGTTTTATTGAAAGCCCTTTGCATTTCTTCCATTTGTTTTCGGTACCTATGGAGTAAAAATTGATTTAAATTGGTTTTAATTTCTTATTCACTAATTTACTATTGGAAATATACTTCTGATGTCAATATGTGAGATAAAGCCATATTTCTGAAAATTACTCTTATTGAGATCTGTGCAATAAAGCAAAACTTATAAAAGTAAAACAAAGAGATCCCCAGAGGTCTTTGCTACCTCAACAGCAATTCTATGCTCCTCCATTGCTATAAAAGATTTACTAGTTAAATATATAGTCAATTTATAACGACAGATCTATGAATACACAATGAGGAAAGGACAGTCATTTCAATAAATGGTACTGGGAAAACCAAACACCCACAAGCAACAGAAACTGGACCCCTATCTTACACCATACACAAAAAACTCAAAATGTATAAGACTTAAATGTAAAAACTGAAACAACAGAACTCCTAGAAGAAAACATAGGTAGTAAGTTCCTTGAATTCAGTCGTGGAAATGTTTATTGGATTTAACACCAAAAACAAAGGCAATAAAAGCAAAAACAGGCTGAACTATATCAAACTGAAGAGCTACACAGCAAAAGTAACCATCAACAAAATGAAAAGGCTATCTACCAAACGGGAGAAAATATATGCAAGCCATTAATTAATCTTATAAGGGTTAATATCCAATATATTGAGTACATATAGAATTCATACAACTCAACAGCAAAAAACAAACCCTTTAAAAATTGGCAGAGAATCTGAATATTTTCCCAAAGAAAACAAATAGATGGAAGAAGATGAAAAGATACTCAACATCATAAGGGGCATGCAAATCAAAATCACAATGAGTTATCACCTCCCATCTATTAAAATAGCTATTATCAAAAAGACAAAAAATAACATGTTGGAGAGGATGTAGAGAAACAAGAACGCTTGTACAGTTGGTGGGAATGTAAATTGGTGTACTCACTACAGGAAACAGTATGGTGGTATATCAAAAAATTAAAAACAGAATTACCATAAGACTGAGCCATTCCACTTTTGAGCATTTATCTGAAGGAAACAAAAAAACACTATCTTGCAAAGATACCTGCACTCTCATTTCCACTGCATTATTTGTACAATAGCTGTGCCGTGGAAGCAAACTAATCAACAGAAGAATGGATAAAGAAATGTGGTGTGTATATACCATGGAATATTATGCAACCATAAAAAAGAAGGAAGTTTTGCCATTTGTGACAACATACATGGACCCTGAGGGCATTATGCTATGTGAAACAAGTCAGAGAAGGACAAATATATGATCTCACTTACATGTGGAATTAAAAACAAAAATCTTAAACTCATAGATACAGAGAACAGACTGGTGATTGTCAATTGCTAGGGGTAGAGGTGGGCAAAGGATAAAACTTAAAAAGAGTAAGTAATAAGAATATATGAAAAGGCAAAAAGATAGGACACTGAAAGATGGAACTCCCCAGGTACGTAGGTGGCCAATATGCTACTGGAGATCAGTGGAGAAATAACTCCAGAAAGAATGAAGGGATGGAGCCAAAGCAACACAACACCCAACTGTGGATGTGACTGGTGATAGAAGCAAGGTCTGAGGCTGTAAAGAGCAATACTGCATAGGAACCTGGAATGTTACGTCCATGAATCAAGGCAAACTGGAAGTGGTCAAACAGGAGATGGCAAGAGTGAACGTCGACATTCTAGCAATCAGCGAACTGAGATGGAATGGAATGGGTGAATTTAATTCAGATGACCATTATATCTACTACTGTGGGCAGGAATCCCCTAGAAGAAATGGAGATAGCCATCATGGTCAATAAAAGAGTGCAAACTGCAGTACTTGGATGCAATCTCAAAAACAACAGAATGATCTCTGTTCATTTCCAAGGCAACCAATCAATATCACAGTAATTCAAGTCTATGCCCCAACCAGTAACACCAAAGAAGCTGAAGTTGAATAGTTCTATGAAGACCTACAAGATCTTCTAGAACTAACATCCAAAAAAGATGTCTTTTTCATTATAGGGGACAGGAATACAAAAGTAGGAAGTCAAGAAACACCTGGAGTAACAGGCAAATTTGGCCTTGGGGTATAAAATGAAGCAAGGCAAAGTCTAATAAAGTTCTGCCAAAAGAATGCACTGGTCATAGCAAACAGCCTCTTCCAACAACACAAAAGAAGACTCTACACATGGACACCATCAGATGGCCAACACTGAAATCAGACTGATTATATTCTTTGTAGCCAAAGATGGAGAAGCTCTTCAAGTCTGCAAAAACAAGACTGGGAACTGACTGTGGCCCAGATCCTGAACTCCTTATTGCCAAATTCAGACTTAAATCAAAGAAAGTGGGGAAAATCACTAGACCATTCAGGTATGACCTAAATCAAATTCCTTATGATTATACAGTGGAAGTCAGAAATAGATTTAAGGGACTATATCTGATAGACAGAGTGCCTGATAAACTATGGATGGGAGGTTCATGACATTGTACAGGAGACAGGGATCAAGACCATCCCAAAGAAAGACATGCAAAAAAGCAAAATGGCTGTCTGAGGAGGCCTTACAAATAGCTGTGAAAAGAAGAGAAGCAAAAAGCAAAGGAGAAAAGGAAAGATATACCCATATGAATGCAGACTTCCAAAGAATAGCAAGGAGAGATAAGAAAGCCTTCCTCAGTGATCAGTGCAAAGAAATAGAGGAAAACAATAGAATGGGACAGATTAGAGATCTCTTCAAGAAAATCAGAGATACCAAGGGAACATTTCACGCAAAGATGAGCTCAATAAAGGAGAGAAATGGTAGGGACCTAACAGAAGCAAAAAATATTAAGAAGAGGTGGCAACAATATACAGAAGAACTGTACAAAAAAGATCTTCACGACCCAGATAATCACAATGGTGAGATTACTCACCTAAAGCCAGACATCCTGGAATGTGAAGTCCAGTGGGCCTTAGAAAGTATCACTACAAAGCTGGTTGAGGTGACAGAATTCCAGTTGAGCTATTTCAAATCCTGAAAGATGATGCTGTGATAGTGCTGCACTCAATATGCTGGCAAATTTGGAAAACTCAGCAGTGGCTACAGGAATGGAAAAGGGCAGTTTTCATTCCAATCCCAAAGAAAGGCAATGCCAAAGAATGCTCGAACTATCGCACAACTGCATTCATCTCATGCACTAGTAAAGTAATGCTCAAAATTCTCCAAGCCAGGCTTTAGCAATACGTGAACCGTGAACTTCCAGATGTTCAAGCTGGTTTTAGAAAAGGCAGAAAAACCAGAGATCAAATTGCCAACATCCGCTGGATCGTTGAAAAAGCAAGAGTTCCAGAAAAACATCTATTTCTGCTTTGTTGACTAGGCCAAAGCCTTTGACTGTGTGGATCACAATGAACTGTGGAAAATTCTGAAAGAGATGGGAATACCAGACCACCTGATCTGCCTCTTGAGAAACCTGTATGCAGATCAGGAAGCAACAGTCAGAAATGGACATGGAACAACAGACTGGTTCCAAATAGGAAAAGGAGTACGTTAAGGTTGTATATTGTTACCCTGCTTATTTAACTTATATGCAGAGTACATCATGAGAAATGCTGGGGTGGATGAAGCACAAGCTGGAATCAAGATTGCCGGGAAAAATATCAATAACCTCAGATATGCAGATTAACACCACCGTTATGGCAGAAAATGAAGAAGAACTAAAGAGCCTCTTGAAAGTGAAAGAGGAGAGTGAAGAAGTTGACTTAGAGCTCAACATTCAGAAAATTAAGATCATGGCATCCAGTCCCACCAGTTCAGTTCAGTTGCTCAGGTGTGTCCGACACTTTGCGACACCATGAACCACAGCACACCAGGCCTCCCTGTCCATCACTAACTCCTAGAGTCCACCTAAACCCATGTCCATTGAGTCGGTGATGCCATCCAACCATCTCATCCTCTGTGTCCCCTTCTCCTCCTGCCTTCAATCTTTCCCAGCATCAGGGTCTTTTCAAATGAGTCAGCTCTTCACATCAGGTGGCCAAAGTACTAGAGTTTCAGCTTCAACATCAGTCCTTCCAATGAACACCCAGGACTGATCTCCTTTAGGATGACTGGGTTGAATCTCCCTGAAGTCCAAGGGACTCTCAAGAGTCTTCTCTAACACCACAATTCAAAAGCACCAATTCTGTGGCACTCAGCTTTGTTTAGTCCAACTCTCACATCCTTACATGACCACTGGAAAAACCACAGCCTTGACTAGACAGACCTTTGTTGACAAAGTAATGTCTCTGCTTTTTATTATGCTGTCTAGGTTGGCCATAACTTTGCTTCCAAGGAGTAAGCATCTTTTAATTTCATGGTATCCAGTCCCATCACTTCATGGCAAATAGATGGGGAAACAGTGGTAACAGTGGCTGACTTTATTTCTTTCAGCTCCAAAATCACTGCAGATGGTGACTGCAGCCATGAAATTAAAAGATATGAGTTTGGGTAAGCTCCAGGAGTTAGTGCTAAACAGGGAGGCCTGGCATGCTGCGGTCCATGGGGTCACAGAGAGTCAGACACGACTAAGTGACTGAACTGAACTGAGTAAGAATATAACGTATAGCATGTTGACTACAGTTGATAATACTGGATTGTGTATTTCAAAGTTGCTAACAGAGTAGATCTTAAAACTTACCACAAGGAAAAAAAGCCTGCAACTACATGGTGCTGATACTAACAGATTTACTGTGGTAATCATTTAGAATATATACAAATATCAAATTATTGTTATACCTGAAATAATATAATGTTACACATCAACTATGTCTCAATTAAAAAAAGGTTTATCATGCATGATTTCAGTGGTGGGGGTAAAAAGGGTGGGAGTGGGGAGAGGCTTGAGCAGGTATGATGCAAGCATGCACACAAACCCAGATAAAATTTGCCAATAAATATATGCATGAATTAAGAAGTAATACATTTTAGCATATAATAATGACTTTCGGGACATTTCATTAGTAGCATTTTAATTGAAAAGGATTAGGAAAAGGTAGTATTTCAGAAATTCTGAGCACTGAGTGCCTTGTGGTTACAAAATGTTGGAAAAGTCCTCTGGAACAATGACACTTAAGGAACAACAACAATAACAAAAATTGGCTTAAAAAGTGGAGAACTGTGCCAGGAGTCTTCATCAATGCATAAGCAAACTGGCACTGCCTCTGGCATTTTATAAGCACAAGAAGATAAATTATTACAACTAGGACTAGGATTCTGGATACTCGATAACAAGAGTTCAAATGTTGCCTAATCATCTAGTTTAGTCTATTCCAGTCTTCACTTAATAATACATAGTCAAGTTCCACAAAGAGCTTTAAGATCTATAAACTTTCATTTTTCCATGAGTGCTCTGGGAATCAAACAGCAAAAGTAGCTAAAGTTAAGCAACAGGAGAAAGGAGAAACTGATTATAGATAATTCAAATTTGTTATGTCACTTAGTATTTCTAAAAATGGAAATCACTTCTTAAAATTACTGAACAACATCCAAATAACTTCCTCTCTCCTGCTAAAATGCTGCTTATTAATATTACGTTCATTGTTTAGCCACCAAGCCATGTCTGATCTCTTGCGACCCCATGAACAATAACCTGCCAGGCTCCTGGGATTTCCCAGGCAAGAATACTGGAGTGGGTTGCCATTTCTTTCTTCAGGGGATCTTCCTGACCCAGGGATTAAACCCATGTCTCCTGTATTGGCAGGCAAGTTCTTGACCACTGAGCCACCAAGAAATCATGAGATAATTAAATCCTCTCCTTTAGTCAGATTATATTCTGCTACTTAACTCACTATGCAAAGCAGACTGTGCTAATTCATAAAAAAGCTTACCTTTGACTAAGTTCCTCCAGGTAGCGACCACTGAGAGACATGTTAACTTCTAAGGCTTTAATACGGTTATTAAGTCTCATAAATACTGATTCCTTTTGGTTTGATCCATGTACAAGATTTCCATTAGCATATCCTAGATCTGAGGAGTTTTGCAATTCAGCATAAAAATCTGTAGCTGTCCTCTGTAACCCTCTTAAAAGGACATCTTCTGGAGACTGTTCGTCATCTTTTCCTTCAGGTAATGAAGAAGAATCCACAACAGGAGATGAAATTTGCTTTGGTGTGTCAGCTACGTTCATTTTGGCTTCCCCATCTTCAATGTCTGGTATAGAAGCTGTGTTTACAGGTGGCACTATTGTTTCAGATAGCTTTGTGGTAATTTGCATGGAGTTGATGTCTTCTTTTACAACATTATCCATTACTTCATCAAGTATTTTTGTTTCATACATCCCAGTTGGTTTCTCTATAGAACTAAAACTCTCAGACCTTTTTTCTGTTTCATTATCAACCTCAACAGAACTCTCTTGGGGAATCACTTGTGATGGTGAATGCCCTGCCTCATATTTAATAGGCTCAGATACTTCTATTTTAGATAATGAGTTGATTTCTGGAGTAACATCTAAGAGAACAGACTGAGAAAGAGTTTGAGGATGGCTTGGCTCAAGTTCAATTGCATCTAAAGTGTGATTAATCAAATCTTCTTGGAGCACACCACTTAAATCATCTAGAACAATGGTTTCAGCTTCCTTTTCCTTATTCTTACTGCCTGGTTCTCCTCCTGGAGGCTGCAATAGTGAAACATCTACTAGTTCTTCAGGAAGTACTAGTGGTGGTTCAGCTGACATAAGATACTCTTTTTCTTTACTTAGAGCAGTTCTGCTGCGTTGCCGATAACGAGCAAGTCTAACTGAACACCATTTATATATATATTCCGAAAAACTAGAAATACAACAAATTGTGGTGAGTTCACTGCAAAAAATTTGTGTCTCTGACTCAAACCAAGGTGATGTTTCATCCTCTTGTTCACCACTGCCCAGAAGGGTCACTGTAGAAGGACTTGCCTCCTCTTCTTCTTCTTGAACTAGTTGTACAATGGGACTTTCTTTTGTAGTATCTGGTGACGATGACTCGGTGTCATGTATGTGTCCTTCACTGGTTTCAAACCTAGAAATACATATCCATAATTATGCTTAAGGAAAATAAATGTATCACACGTAAGATAAAAAGAAGAGGAAGTACAAAAAACACTCAAATTTAGTTTGAATGAATTATTATCCTTCAAATCATTTTCATTATAAAAACAGTATTATTCAGGAATGGTAACAAAGATAATCTATCAAGTGACAAGCCAGATGATTCAAATCACCGTATTTACCAAATCCAGTTTTTCTTTAATCTCTATTTAAGAATAGTTTGTTATATGAATATTTCCATTTACTGAACACAGCATCTTTACTGAATATTTCCATTTAGTGAATATAGTACCCTTCCTCCCATATTCACCAATATCACAAGCTTTATCACCCCTTATGTCAGAAATTGAGCTACCCAAGGTCTATATAAATTCCAGTTAGAACAAGAAGCCAGGACTCTTACTACGAATGCACTTTGTGCCTGAGTATCCTACTTTCAAGAGTCACCCCACAGTTGAACCTTGAACCGTATGCAGCGAGTCAGAGTTGCTGGCCTTATACACTGTGTAACTGACAGCCTGTCCTCCATATCCACAGTTCCTCTATACTTTAGTTCTGCATCCACAGATTCAACCAACTGAGATCATCTCTACTGCACTAGTTACTAATGAAAAAAATCCACATGTAAGTAGATCTGTACAGTTCAAACCTGTTATTCAAGGGTCAACTGCAGATTTCTCAAAGATCATTTCATTTGAGGAATTTCAATGTGGCATTACACACACACACACACACACACACACACACACACACACACATACACACAGGATTATCTGCTCTAGAAAAAAGAAAAATCCTTAACTTGCCCCAAATAACCTCAGTATCATCTAGGCTAATTTTCAATTATTGAAAGCTAAATACTTAACCATTGTAATGAAAATCCTGGCTAATAATAAACTACTAGTGTCACTAACTTAGTCCTATCTTTGAGCTCTGGAGTATGCATGTCTAGTAGGGAAGAGTGGGTAATTCAAGCTGGTGGGAACAGTGTTGTAAATTGTATCTGTGGTCCCGTCCAAGATAAAGGTAATGAATTTCCAGGTGTAGCAACAAAGGTAGAATTTGAAAAAAACAAAGTAATTTGAATACCAAAAAGAAATCTTCATATGCAAATTTCCCTACTGTGAAACACTACTAAAACTGCCAGGAAATGTCTTTAAATGAAGTCTAATATCACAACAGCAAAAGTAGGGATAATAATAAAAAAAAAAAAACAGTATCTAGGGACTTCCTTTGCAGTCCAGTGACTGGAACTTTGCCTTACAATGCAGGGGTATGGGTTTGATCCCTGGTCAGGAGGCTAAGATCACAGATGCTCAGAATCAAAAAACCAAAACATAAAACAGAAGCAATATAACAAATTCAATAAAGGCTTTAAAAATGGTCCACATATTTTTTTTAATGTTTTTCTTCAGAAACTGTTTTCAAAAGACAATATCTAAAAGCGGGACTTCCATTTTGTAGACAATAAAATAGTAAACAGACTAAATTAAAACATAATTAGGCTAAGTTTCCCTTAACAGATGATATAGATAGACAGCTGTATATAGTCTCTATACAATATTTCTTACAACTAAATTGAATTAATTTGGTAAAAATGAAGTTATATTATCTTTGTGCTGTGCTGTGCTGTGCTTAGTTGCTCAGTCATGTTCTTCTCTTTGCGACCCCGTGGGCTGTAGCCTGCCAGGCTCCTCTGTCCACAGGGATTATCCAGGCAAGAATACTGGAGTGGGTTGCCATGCCCTTCTCCAGGGAATCTTCCCAATCAGAGAAGATCAGGGATTGAATTCAGGTCTCCCACACTGCAGGCAGATTCTTTATCATCTGAGTCACCAGGGAAGCCCTACCATTTACGTACACACTCTAATCAGAGTTACACTTTAAAAAACTCAAACCTGGGAAAAGAAAGTAAGTCATCGTTTCATAAAAACTTTCAGTGATACCATATCATGGATTCTTTTATTTTTTTCAGAGAACTGCCATATAATCATCAAAAAGAATTTAAAACAAACATACAAAAAGAAACATTAAGTAAAGAAAGTTATGCAAGAATATCTACTAAAAACAAAACTCTAAAGCGGAAGAGTAAAAACTGCTACATTAGCCTGATGTGGTATTTTTCAATAAATATTTACACATACACAAACGAGGGGGTAAATGTATACACACACACACACACACATATATGTGTGTGTGTGCATATGTGTAAAATAAAATTAATTTGGTTTTGAAAAATAAAGACATACTATGTTTTATTCATTGAAGAATCTAGTTACAAAACCGAGACAGATCCACAGATCTAGTTACAAAACCGAGACAGATCCATGTTTTTAATTAGAAACACCAAGAATTTCTATCCCAAAGAGATTTCTTAGGACCATCTAGGAATCAGTAACAAATAATGTTATATTTCAGGAAAACACAAATTTGACACTGTGCCTTTCAAAGCACAAAACAAAGTACCTTGGAATTACAGCTCAAAAGCACACTCACTGCAGGCTTCATTACTTATTACCTTAAACTGATTCGTGTAAATATCTTATCTCATTATGTAGAGTTCCTCTAAGAGAAATGTCTATCAAAGTTTACAGTGAATATATCTAATGAAATATATATAGCTAAATTTATAACTATAACCAGATTATCCCAGTAGCCCAAATCATTAATGAGCCTATCTATTTTAGATCAGAGGTTGAGGTACAAACAAACCTTAATCATCTCTACCTCTGGTCTAGAAAAGACCAGAGTTTGATTAAGCTCTAGGAGTTGGTAATGGACAGGGAAGCCTGGTGTGCTGCAGTCCATGGGGTCACAAAGAGTCGGACACGACTGGGCGACTGAAATGACTGACTAACGCATATGTATCCCTGCCCAAAGTAACCACTGCAACCTGGAGAAAGACTCTTAAGATAAGCTGTGTGACCAACACATCATTTAAAAATCAGTGCTCTAAGTATTTCAGGTACCCTTTATAGCTTTCTAGGCATAGCAGATTACGGCTTTTAAATCTGAACTTAATAAAAACAGGCCTTTAAAATTTGTCCTCAAACTTATACCTGCAGAGTTATTAATTATTTGCAATAAGGAAAAGATTAAGTATTGTAAATAATAAAAGTAACACTGTATCAAAATAATACACATTTGGTCTATCTACAGTGAACTGCCAGTATACAAAAGGCAACTCGAAGATGTTATAAGTATCTGTGGAATGTCTGTCCTGTGACTCAGAGTTTTTCATTTCCCACAAATCACAAGTACCTTTTTATGTACAAGTATATCTCCCTTTTAATAGAACTCTAATATCCCAATATAACTTACTCATGTGACGGAACAGGAGCTGAAACAGGAGCTGATTCAGGCATTTTGGGTGCAGCTGTGGCAGAAGCATTCTCAGATATAGTTTTATTTCCTATTTTAAGAAAGATGTCCATATTGAGTTTAATTTTAAAAGGCTATACCATGAAAATATTTCACTATAACAAATAAGGAACTTTAGATTCTCAGGGGAGAAGAAAAAAAGTCAAACAGGTTTATTACTACAAACTTTGCTTTTTTTCCATCAAGTTCTTTTAAAAAGAAATAATCATTGAAAGTTACAACTATAAGTAGTGCATATTCTTTCTCAACTTCTCAGAAAATTAAAGCAAGTAAGATAACTATGAGTTTTGTGTAATCTTACATGACTAATAAGATACTGGAGCTACTAAAGAGAATAAAAAGAAATAAATGGGACATTTTAAGTTTGCACTTAGAACTAAATTTTATTGACGTATATTTGACATACAATATTATATTCATTTTCATGTGTATAACGTAGTGATTTGACATTTGTATACACTGCAAAATGATCACCACAGTAAGTCTAGTTGCCATCTGCCACCACATTGCGTTCCCCATGTTATATGTTACAACCCCATGACATAACTTATTTTATAACTGGAACGAAATATTTTTGAAAACAAAAAGGGCAAGATAGTTGCCCCTTGCTCATAATAGTCATATTTCTTTTACTTTCTAAATTGAATTGCTATTTGACAAATAAAACCATACTTCAAGTAACCATTAGAGCATCAAAACCTCAGGAAAGAACTAGGGATAAAATGATTACTTCAACAGCAAGTTAAGAGTGAAAAATCAAATTAATGATTTTTATATAGACAAGATCCTATTTATTAAAGAGAACTTGTAAAATTCAAATAAACAACAAATAATAGAAGATTGGCAAGTTCCTTTGAATGGTTTCTGTATTTCTAAATAAAAAAAATCAAACTGCTTGTCTTATTAATTTTATTAACTAGGAAGACCCCTGGAGTATCATATATTTAAAAGACCCATAAAATGATTAGGTACCTTCTGTCAGTTCTTCAGTTTTTGCTCCCAGAATATTAGCCGCAATATTCACCATATTTAGAATGGCATCTAAAACAAAATTCAATCAGAAAAAAATACTAATACACCTAAATATTTTCATATAACTTGATATCAGATAGCAAAAAACCATTTGCAATGGTCTCTTTGCATTTTGGACTGATTACCTTTTTGCTCACCTTACTATATATTAGTCCAATACAGGATACAAATTTCAGGCAAAAAGTATTATATATAAATTTGAACTTTTATGTTCAGAAGGACTTTAAAATCTAATTATACTTTTTTTTTACAAAACTTTCGGCAAATACTATCTTCAGCACACCATAAGATTCAAATATAATTCAGCATATAGCCTGCACTGAGACAGGAAAGAAATGTGACAAACAAAACCCATAATTTACAGAAAAGCCTTTTTTTATTTAAATAAAAGGTTCTACAGTTTAAACCAAAAACAAACAAAAAATCCTTTTCCTAAACATGTGACTTTCATAGGTAAAAATAAATAAAATGGGAAGACTATTAGTCAAAGGACAGCAGAAAGACTGTTTTCAACTATGAATATAAAATATCTAAGTAACATGGTTAAATCCCAAATTGACACTGCATAGAATCATGCCTTCGATGACTTATAACAATGTTTTATGGACAATAAATGACAAATTCTTTTGTGAACTGGGTGAATATGGGCATGGGAAGATGAATTAAAAGTCAAAGGCATAGAACTTAAGTGCTGTAGGTAAACTAATCTGCATACTTTCTAATTCTTCCTCTCCTTCCACAGAGGTTATCTCAACAATGAGCAAAGTGCTACAAAACTTAATATCTACATAAATGGCAGAAGATACATGAGGACCACGAAATATCATAAGTCCATAAAAAGCTGGCTTGGAACAAAATACTTCCTTCTAGGAATTTAATGTAATTTCACAGGAAATTAAATTCCAACTCCAATCTAATCTCTGAAATTCTACTAGAAGGTAATTCATAATTTTTCTACTATTAAAATACTAACATCTGGCAGGGGCTACTATATTAAACCTCATCACTTTTTTCCATTTTGGTTTCCTTTCCTAAAAGAGATCTGAGTTTTCATAACACTTTCATGAAAACCAGAGATGTGAGAAGTAGGAAAGGATCTAAAGAAGGAAAAGCTAGCATATCCAGAAGGCTGGGAACAAGCCAAGCAATGCCACCTGGTGCTGATACTGTAAAAACATGCTTTATGACAGGTACAAACAGTAGGAGATTTTAGACTTTTAAATGTGATAACTAGTAGTGCATAATTATTCATTTTAAACTTTGCATAACTATGATTCTATAATCTGAAAGACAACAAGCAGTGGTACTTTGTTTCCAATCATTACTTTAACACACAAAAGCTTTATATTTGCCTTTGAAATATCTAAGATTATAGGTCAACCTTGTCCTTTCACCTGGGAAACTGTTAAAACAGAGATGCAGTCTTAGACCTTAGGCTAAAGAGACACCTCAGCATAAAAACAGGAAATGGAAACTCCATTCCCTTAAAAACAAAAATAAAGTAGCAATGGAAACTCTGTATTTCCTCATAAATAAAATTTTAATGTAAACCAATACTGCAAGATCAAACCAGTCAATCCTAAAGGAAATGAGTCCTAAAGATTCATTGGAAGGACTGATGCTGAAGCTCCAATACTTTGGCCACTTGATGTGAAGAGCTGACTGTTTAGAAAAGACCCTGATGCTGGGAAAGATTGAAGGCAGGAGAAGGGGATGACAGAGGATGAGACAGTTGGATGACTTGATGGACATGAGTTTGAGCAAACTCCGGGAGTTAGTAATGGACAAGGAAACCTGGCATGCTGCAGCCCATGGGGTCTCAAAGCGTCAGGACACGACTAAGACTCAACTAAGACTAAGACACTGAATACTGCAACAGTAAATCTGATCCTCTACTCAGCCTGACAGCTGAAGTTCAATCAAAATTGACTGCTCACAGAACCCAAATTCTGAAATTAAGTCTATAATTCTAAGTCCCTTGTGCTTGTTTCAAAGGGCAATCTTACCTCAGATTTCAAATTTTTGCTTTTAAATTTTTGGTATTATTATTAAAACCTTTAAAAATCTCTATCTGTTAACCTGTGTAAGGAAAGAAGTTTTAGAGTATAATTTTTTAATGTAAAGTTTTATACTATTACCTAAAATAAGGAAAAATATCTATTTTATATTAGTACCTAAAATAAGCAGAAAACAGCTATTTCTGCTTTGACTATGCCAAAGCCTTTGATTATGTGGATCATAATAAACTGTGGAGAATTCTGAAAGAGATGGGAATACCAGATCATCTGACCTGTCTCTTGAGAAACCTGAATGCAGGTCAGGAAGCAACAGTTAGAACTGGACAAGAAACCATAGACTGGTTCCAAATAGGAAAAGGAGTATGTCAAGGTTGTATATGATCACCCTGCTTATTTAACTTATATGCAGAGTATAACATGAGAAACGCTGGGCTGGATGAAGCACAAGCTGGAATCAAGATTGCCAGGAGAAATATCAATAACCTCAGATATGCAGATGACACCACCTTATGGCAGAAAGTGAAAAGGAACTAAAGAGCCTCTTGATGAAAGTGAAAGAGGAGAGGGAAAAAATTGGCTTAAAGCTCAACATTCAGAAAACTAAGATCATGGCATCTGGTCCTATCACTTCATGGGAAATAGATGGGGAAACAGTGGAAACAGTGTCAGACTTTATTTTGAGGGGCTCTAAAATCACTGCAGATGGTGACTGCAGCCATGAAATTAAGACGCTTACTCCTTGGAAGGAAAGTTATGACCAACCTAGATAGCATATTGAAAAGCAGACATTACTTTGCCAACAAAGGTCCATCTAGTCAAGGTTATGGTTTTTCCAGCAGTCATATATGGATGTGAGAGTTAGACGGTGAAGAAAGCTGAGCGCCGAAGAATTGATGCTTTTAAACTGTGGTGGTGGAGAAGACTCTGAGAGTCCCCTGGACTGCAAGAAGATCCAACCAGTCCATCCTAAAGGAGATCAGTCCTAGGTGTTCATTGGAAGGACTGATGTTGGAGCTGAAACTCCAATACTTTGGCCATCTCATATGAAGAGTTGACTCACTGGAAAAGACCCTAATGCTGGGAAGGATTGAGGACAGGAGGAGACGGGGACAATAGAGGATGAGATGGTTGGATGGCATCACCTATTCGATGGACATGGGTTTGGGTAGACTCCAGGAGTTGGTGATGGACAGGGAGGCCTGGAGTGCTGCGATTCATGGGGTTGCAAAGAGACACGACTGAGCAACTGAACTGAACTGAAAATAAGGAAGATTTATACTACTCATCATTTAAAAATATTGTTTATTATTTCAGAGGGCCACTTGGTAACAAAAGCAAAATCTGGCAGATTCTTCTTTCTCAGCCCATCTAACCTATAAGAAATAATCTTGCTATGTTCACAGAATGCTGTCAAATACAGTCTTTTTCTTTTGAGAGACAGCAGCTTTGTGAATTTTCTTACCAGTCTCGCTTTGCATCCAAACACATGACTACTTGTCACGATCATAATCTAATCACTAAAAAGCCTTCAGAAAGGCTAAAGGTTAAAAGCAACAATTTGGAATATAATACCATACTAGACACCTGCTCTCAATTTCTCATGGGTTCGCCAACTCCTTTCTCTTGAATTGGGGAACTTTTTCATCCCATCCCATTACTTTAGGAGTGAAACTCTCTCCTAGGGACCAAATATCAACATGTTATACATACTAAGTCCCCAACACACCAATGGCTCTTTTTGATACAGAAAACCAAACGCCTATGCTACAACACAAGAAGACAAATCAGTGAAAAAACTACTTCCTTCTATGTGTACTGAGCTACTAACTCTGCAACACGCCTACCTTCCTTCTCTGTTCCTCCTAGGATCTTAAAACAAATTAATTTATAAAAATTATTCTGATTTAAAACAAATACTACACATTGTCTTAAACTTATACAGAAAGAGAAGCAGAAATCTGGCCCTTAGCAAATCTGATGACTCTAATAAAATATAGACCATATTTAGGAGTAAAGGTAGACTTGCAAGAATATCAAAGTAGAGAGTGGCCTGGAAGATCCACATGACCAAGCACAAGTATAGTAGACTGATACGAAGAATTTCTGTTAATGTAAAATATTTAAATATACTGGCTCAAAAATGTAGACCAAAGAATCAGGCAATAGAATCCCAGAACTGGCATACATACAAAGCCAAGAATGCTGCTCCAAGATAGTAGTCTCTCCCTTTCTGGAAGTTTAGTGAATCATATAATATCAAAAATGTCTAAATAAGTAGCATGCATATTCTTTGACAACCAAGTCCCATTAGAAGCAACATACTCTGGTGATATATATTTCCTGTAACTATCAAGTACTCAATAGCAAAAGAAAAAAAGAGTTTCTCTTTTAAATTAAAGGTACAGAATTCTGTTTTGGAGACATTATGTAAATATTGAAAATAAATTAGATGCAAAATTGGCCAATTTGAAGCTAATTTAGAAAATGGTGATGATTATAGTCAAATTCAGACATTCCACTGCCAAAGACAAGCTCTTTGGCCTGATTCTACCTTGTTCTTTTTTCCTAACATTATATTACATTGGAGGAAGTAACTAGGTCAAGCTAAAAAGCATACTAGACTAGTCAGAGAAAACCAGAAGGATATAGGTATTGAAGGCAGCAGTATAGGTCTTGGTTATTAACTTAATGACAGCACAGTCTTATCACTCAGCTACTACTGCCTCTTGTTCTGAAACGTCAAGAAGTGGATATTTTTTTAAACCTCTCATGCTTGGGCTCAGCTGATATCCTCCCATCCACCTTGTCTCACTATACAAAATTTTTCAACACCTAGGAACACTGGAAGGTAAATAGAATGCTCTTCCAGAAAGTCGCAGAAACAAAAATGAAAAGTGTTACCAAGAAACATATCTTCAAGGAAAAAGATCCAGAAAATAGGGTCTAAAAAAACTGTATGTCTCATTAATTAAAATAATACATCAGTCAGATAAGTGATTACAAATAAGGAAATGTCCTCTACTGAGAACATTTTAATGCTGTCTTGGGAGTTAATCCCATAGGAAGGCAGAGAAAGAAAGCAAAATATCAACAAAATTTTCCCTTATGTAAAACTATAGTAAATCATTACCTCTGGAAGGTACCCCTTCGTTTCCAGTATCCACCAAAAACTAGAGAACTTTTAGTCTGGGTTATTTTCTGACCCCATAAAATAACAGTGCCACCTCACAGCTAAATCAGCATTACTGAATTATGATATGATGACTATTACATAAGTTTTTAAACTACATATTTAAGGACATGAACAAACATATTGACATCCAATTAAATAAAATAGCATCATCGTCTCACTCCTAAAAAACTGTATCCCATAGCAGCGAATGAGGCACCTGTTTTTAATGCTATTATCAGCAGATACTGCTAAGGATACACTTAAAAGCAGTCAATAATATCTAAAAAGTCAGTTGACTAGCAACAGAGTAAAAATATTAAGCTAATTTACAGCAAAGTTATATATTACATAAAAGCATTCCCTTTATGCAGTTATTTTCTAACATTCTTTTCCCTATTCCCTAAAAAAGTCCATTGAAATCTATAGTCTTCTATGGAGAAGGAGAGGACAAGAAGGGAAGAAAGGGAAAAAGATAAAAGATGAAAAAAGAAAGACAAGTGACTCTTAATTTCATAGAGTGTAGCCACCCAAATATCTACCTAAGTATAGGTACTACTGGTTGAGTACCTTAAAAATCTATGAGGACAATATACACAGTGAGACTGGGATTCAAACAACTCAAGAGTAAAAGAAAAATGCACAAATCATCTATGTAACTAAGATTTACTTTTATTATATTCAATTATTAACCTCCAAATAAAAAGTCCGTACTTGGGGGGACTAACCAAAATTAACCAATGTAAACTATACCTACCTGCATTCTAACAGTAAAAATAAAGTGTCAGTCGGTAAAAAGTCTTTCTATCCAGGATTCTACGTGGCTAGCCTACCTATTAGTTCAGATAATAGGTTGGCAAGACAAGCTAAACAACTAGTATCTTAGTCACTTTTTTTTCCCCCAGTTTACAAAGAGTAGTATTATTATTACTATTATTGTTACTGCTTGGGAGTCATCATTATCATGAATAAGAACAGCCTTTATGCTTTATAATTAATCAGGAAACTAATCATACCCATACATTAACAAATCCTCATTTGGTAGGATTTCACTGATGAGTACCACTTTTAAAACAATAACCCTGTAGGCAAGACAGCAAAAGAGATGCAGATGTATAGAACAGTCTTCTGGACTCTTACGGGAGAAGGCAAGGGTGGGATGATATGGGAGAATGGCACTGAAACATGTAAATTATTATATGTGAAATCAATCGCCAGCCCAGGTTTGATGCTTGATACAGGGTGCTCAGGGCCGGTGCACGGGGATGACCCAGAGAGATGGAATCGGGAGGGAGGTGGGAGGGGGGTTTTGGAAGGGGAACACATGTATACCCATGGCGGATTCACGTCAATATATGGCAAAACCAACATGATAATGTAAAGAAAAATAAATTAATTTAAAAAAATAAAATAATAAAATAAACTCCCTTACCTAGATGTTCTTATTTATATGGTCTAGGACCTCTTTAATAATTCTTTCCCCAAGTAAATTCATATCCCATTCTTCACTCTTAAGGAACTTGCCTAAAAATATAACTACTTCATTTTTGTAAAAGAACCAACCTATGCTTTCATTTTTCCTCTTTTCTTTGTTTACATATATTCTTTCTATTTTATTTCTATGAAAATACTTTTGATTCTTTGATTTCAACTCAAAGTTCAACACTAGAACAGAAGGAGCCCCCTAAACTTCAAAACAAAATGTTCACATATGCCAGGAAATAAAAGTTGAGATATAGTTTAATAATAGTGACTAGAAAAATCCCCATATACTCACTTGTAGCAGAACCAAGAAGGTTTTTTGAGGATTTATCCTCCCCAGCATTATAATCCAGTGGGTAATCTGTTCCAAGAGAAAATGAAGGTAAATTATGCTGAGAACGATCTCAGATGCTATGTTTAAAAGCATAAATCATGTCCTGTCAAGTCAGCTGACAAAACAATTTTACAGTTTTCATTACACATCCAAAGCATATTCACAAAAAAGGAAATTCCTAAGCCATTTATCAAATAGATAAAAACCAAAGAATATATTTCTACTGCTTACCAAAATTTTAATCACATTTATAAGACTTTTATTCAAGCTTTCAGTGTAGTTTACCAACCCTTAGTAAATGACTTCACTTCACTTACGGAAAAACTAGGGAATGCAAAAATTTTTCAGACTACAGTTTAAGACATCTTAAAACAAGAATTAATAAAATAGAAACAGAAGGTGTCATAAAACATTCTCTGACCTCTGCAGGCTCATGGGAATTTCTCAAAAACTCATGCCTCAATATGCTTGCTCTTAGGCTAAAGACAAATCAAAGAAATTCATGCTCAATTCTACTATATCAGTTGCCTTTAAGTAACAGGCTTTTGGGCCTGGCATAGGGATATAACCATAATTTATTAGCACTGGGGTAATTGAAGGGAGTTTCAACTCACAAATAACTGATCGACAAGCAGAAAATTATTTTAGAAAATAGGTTTAGGAGAAAATTAGTCGCTAGGGTTAAAAACAAGGAAAAAACTAAAGACTAAATCATCATGGTGATCTTTTTAAGTGACCTACATTTACCCATTAAAAAATACATATATATATATACATAAATGGTTACTTTTTTAAAATCACTCACCATAGTCCTCATCAAATAGTTCTTGACGTTCTGAATGGTACTGGGAATCAGCAATCTCTTCATATTCTTCCACCATGCTAGTGCCAAATACCCTGTTAACAACAATTTCATTGAAGTTTTTCATTAAAGTCTTGTTAAGGCTCATCTCTTCATAATAATGACAAACTATAATAATTTTGGTTATGTTTTGAGGGTCATTAACTTCTGGACTTAAAAATAATGACTTTCTCAATCCACTGTTTTAATTAGAATGTTAATCTATTTAAGGCATTTAAAAATATAATGACTTATTGGCCTAAAATGTTTCCACTTATTATCATCATATCAAGCAAGCTAAATTGAACACATAAAATGAAGGTTCTTTTTTTCTAACAAAGGAAATATTTTTTCTTAGGACGATTCACAAATTGTGGTTTATTCAGATTATGAAAACAAAGCAGTTAAAAGAAATCAGAAATATACTATTATGGTCATTATCAAATCATATTGATAGAAATGAAACTGCAAAATATACATAGTTTACCATAAAAAATTTAAAATACTTTTTTCAAGTTTTTATGAATATAAATTCTCAAAAAAATTTAGAAATGATACATGCCAAATTCCTATCTCAATTTTTACACTTTTCTAAACTGTATGCAAAAGCAAGAAAGGTTTAGCAGCATATTTTTTATGGTGTTGTCTGCACGTAATAACAAATTATTTCCTCACTTTAAATATACTGGGATTTTTATGTTGCATTTTTTTCTTTTTAAGCCACTAAGTAAATGTTTTTGCTCTGTATTACCTTATAAGGCTTAATGGACAAAAGTGCTCTGATCCAAAATGTGATATCAACTCCACCTAAAAAATAAAAGCACACAAAATGGGAAGTCAGTACAGTGTATGTGAGATTATCTAACAAAATATTCAGTTTTTTCATTATAACGTTTCTAAAAATAAAGTCCTAATTTTCCCCAATACTAGTATTTGTAAAGTTTTGCTTTGCCATGCAGTAATATGCCATGCCCTATTATTCAATATTGCAAAAGAGAAGGTTGCTAACCTTTATGTACTTGATGAACATCTGAAGCAAGAGAAAGGAAAAGAAAAAGAAATCAGTTCCAAAGTCTGAATAACATGCCATAAGCAACATTCGATATTTGTAAATTATATTGTATAATTATAGAAAGCAATATACTGTGATGGATAACATTGTAGTACTCATTTCTTTGCAGAAACCAAAGCAATGACTTGTATTTACTTTTACCATCACAACTAGAAAATATAGTGTAACTATAATGAAATAAATTAACTTTAACCTAAAATCTACTGCTGCTGTTTTATTTATTCATTAGATATGAAAGCATTCTAAAAGTAATTAAAGCATATCTAGAAATAACCTGTCTTATAAATATTATAAATGTTATCATGTATATGCCTACATATTAATTAATACATTGATACCTATATGTGGCTATACATATCTATGAACATACATACTGATAAAAAGATTGACATAATAGAAAATAATATTTATTCTTGCACAATACTGTACACAAACTATTTTGGGGAAAACTTGGATTTCTGATATGCTGCTATTTTAAGTATCTTATAGAACTAGAGGATATTTATCAGTTCATTTTTAAAATATAAGCTATTAAAAAGCATTTTGTAAATATGGGTTTCAATTCTTTTGGGATGAGCAAAACTCAGGTAAACTTATATAACATTTATCAGTATAAAATAAGAATCAAAAGTAAATGTTCTTTGCTTTTAGGTTTAAATCTACCAAAAAGAGCTTTTAAGAAAACCAGTCATCAAAATGCTCTTCAGTCTCCCATTATAAAAAGGACAAAGTATAGAGCTTTATATAGGATTTTCTGTGTCACCAATAAAATGTTCTGTTATTAACAAAGTAAACACTATAAAGAATGATTCTTGGAACTATTTCATAACATGTGAGTTATTTTAATTGCAAAATCAGGTACAACTGCATCATCTGCCAAAGTATTTTAAATATTTTTTTCGGCATCACAGTGTAGAAACTGCTACATAAAAAGGTCATTAAACTGGTTCAGAATTCACTTAAAAAAGAAACTGAAAATGTATCATCATTTTTCTGAACACTGTTGAATCATTAACTGATATCAATTGTACTTTAAAAACAGCATTTCTATAAAAGTATTTTTATAGTGAGAGTAGGAATACTACAAGTTTACCCATTTACAGAAGCCAATTTAATACATGCTTACAAAAGACACAGACAGTAAAATCCCAAGAGACGAGTAGGCAGGTATAAGTTATCACATTTAAAGAAGAAATAATTAGGAAGAAAATTAGAGCTGCTGTCATTCCAAAAGGTCTTACTAAAAACACAGCTGTACTTTAAGGTATGGCTATAGTATTATAAAGAAAAAAAAGGAGGAAATAAAGAGGAGTAAGAAATTCCCATATTTTGTTTAAATTCAATTCAAGAGTGATATCCTATTTTGGTAGATAATTCCACCTCAACACTGGTGAGGGAGGCAGTAGGAATTTATGTATGGCTTTTATTAAAGTGCAGCTGATTTACAATGTTGCATTAGTTTCCACTGTACAGCAAAGTATCACATAGATACACACACACACACACCTTTTTTAGATTCTTCACCCACATAGGTTATTACAGAGTACTGAGAAGTTTCCTGTGCTATGTGGTAGGCCCTTATCGGTTACCTACTTTATGTGTAGTAGTGTGCATCTGTCAATTCCAGTCTCCCACTGATCTCTCCTCCTACCCTCCACCTTACCCCCTGGTAACCATAAGTTTCTTTTCTACATCTGTAGCTCTGTTTCTGTTTGTAAGTAGTTCATTTGTACCATTTTTTAGATTCTACATATAAGCAATATCACATGATATTTATCTGTCTTATTTCACTCAGTACAATTTCTAGGTCCATCCGTGTTGCTGCAAATGGCATTATTTTGTTCTCTTTTATGGCTGAATAATAAATATTCCATCATATATATGTATCACAGCTTTTTTATCCATTCTTCTGTCAATGGACATTTATGTTGCAGCAGGAATTTAAACGATTAAAACTTTATTTGAAATTGTTACTTAGACATATAGTATTTCACCTGAATATACAAGACAAAAAGCTATAATGATAAATAACTGGGCATTAAAATAGAAATCTCAGAATCTGATTCTAATAAGAAACCAGACCTGCTTTAAAGACAGTAGTGAGTAACTCAGGTTTTAAAATATAAAGAAATATAATACTATAAAGATGACATTTTGTATCAAGACTTAAAACAAAAATATTAAAATAAAAATATTAAGAGTCGTAATTTGGAATTTCATCAAAGCCAGAGATATCAAAAATCTAGCCTAGGTTTCCAGTTACATAAAAGGGGATGTATTAGTATTTGTCCCATAAAATAATACATTCAAGAAAGAACTGTTTTATTAAAAGGAATGCAGCAATACATTTCCTCTTAATTTTTCTTATTTCTAAACAGGGGAGGTACCAAGTATGAGTAACAGTTATGTTTCATTATAGAACATAGTTCTGTAAAGATAAACATTACCTTCACATATTTTGCATACATCTGTTCATCTAAAGGGAAACTCTGGACATTCCTCTCATCTCTACCATGGAAAGTACCAAGCTTAATCCATTTATTTGTGGGGTATCTAGAAAATAAAAAAATATTAACATTCCTTTTTAAAAAATCATAAATCACACACTGAGTGGTCCTATCATTTTCAAATGAGATCTTGTACTTATTTTTTTCCCCTCTCCAGGTAACATATTCACTTAACATAGTTTAAATATGAGTTAAGCATCAAGTTGAATAAATACATTTTTTTTTCCAACTAAACTCTGACAGGTTTTCTCCTTATGAAGAAAAACTATCTTGAAAAATCACACCACCAAACAGAAGACAAGAAGAAGACAGAAAGGACAAGGACTGTCTCTTGGAGTTTTTTTAGAGGGCTTCCAAGTAAACTGGAGGCTCTAAAACAGAAAGTAGCCAAGAGAGTGTTTTGGAAGGATTAGGTACTACTCTTTATGCACAGTAAGTGTGCGATGATATAAAGCATAAGTGGGGAAACAAAAAAAAAATCCTTTACTATGATATCTGAATTTCTCAGCACTTTCTCAGCTTTTCCCATTTTAAAGGAAACCTAATGTAAAAGTCCCAAACTATTTTTTTTCTTTACTATAGCATTTATAGAATCCCTCAAAGTAATGAGTATTCTCTCATCACATTAAAAAAAATACATTTTACCTGTCATAGCTGAACACATTCGTTTGACAGGTAAGAAAATTACAGCTTAGGGAAAAAGGAAATGATCTGAGCAAAGTTAGTTAAAGAAAAATGAGTAAGAGATCTTAAGAAATCATTTTGAAAACTGCATATAGGAAATGTTACATGTAGCATAGGGGAAGGAATACCACAGAAAATTCTTAATGGTCAATAATAAAAGAAAGATTAAATAAATAACAGCATCCTACATGGTACACTGTGGGCACTCAAAAAGCATTTATGGAATGAACATATACCTCTATCTGGAGGAAAATATCAAGTATTTATTAAAAATGATGTGCTTAAAACAAAATAAAAAGGATATTCTCAAGAAGTAAGCATCGAAACTGATTTTTGATAGAACTATAAATATATAAATGTGTAAAAGAGACTGGAAAGGATGTATTAAAATGTTAATACAGGTATTTTTGGTTGATAGAACTGGGATTCTCTACCAAATTCCTTAGAATGTATGTTTCTCTTATAATCACACATATACACCAAAGTTTTTAAAATATACTTTAACAAAAACATATGCTATAAAATTATGTAAAATGAAATACTCATATATGTTTTTAATAACTTTTTAAATAAATGTTTGGAAGCAATACAGCACAATAATTAAAAGTAAGGACTTCAAAGTCATAAAGACCTATGTTTGAATCTTGGTTGTCCAACTCACAAATCACATGACCTAGAGAGGCTATTTAATTTCTGTTTCCTCATCTCATAAGGGAATAACATCAGAGGGTTGTTATAAGCACTATATAAGTTAATGAAAGTAAACTAACAAAAGACTACCCTACAACAGTATTATTACTGTTCTTACAAATGGATACAAGTTGATTGAAACAAAAAATAAAATAACTAAAGTTTTAAAACATAACTCATTTCAAAATTTTTATTATGAAAATCCAATATTAACTCCATAGAAATCAGCTTTAGAATTTACCTGTCACTGATAGAAACCAGAAAGTCTTTAGGAGTAGAAGAAAATAATTCGTAATTTGCAATATCAAACTGTTTTACTTGAATTGGTTCACAGAGTTCAATAACAAACCTTTAAAAAGAGCACAAGACAATTATTTAGATAAACCAACTAGAATAACAATTCATATTAAACATGACATTAACAGCTCACATAAACTAGACCTCTGTGTTTAGTTATTCATTAAAAAATGTAAGGAAGGAAGAGAATTTGAGAAAGAACACCCCTAAGTATTTTCCAAGCATAGCATTAGTGGGAAAAAAATACTGGTTTTGTCCTACAGTATTTTTTTTAATAGCGAGTCTTTTCTAATGACAAAGCTCATTCTTGGAGAAGGAATGACTTGATGAAGAACAACTAGTAAGACTGTAACCTGACTAGTCTTGAGGGCAGTTTGGCCATATTATCTCAAAAGGTACCACAGCTGTTGATTCAGCAATATACTCCTAGAAATTTAATCTATGGACACACAGCTCCAAACGATCACCCTTGTATATGCATCTTAATAAATATATTGAAGCACAGTTTATAAAAGTGAGGGCTAGAGCAGAGGGAAGTCAACCTAAATGTTTAGCATAGAGGATTGATTGACAAATTATGGCCCCATTCAGACAATGAAATACCAAACAGCTATTAAAAATGGTACTAGAAACTATAACAAATTATGGCCCCATTCAGACAATGAAATACCAAACAGCTATTAAAAATGGTAATAGAAACTATATATTGCATTTATATAAAAATATAGACCAATGTATAGTGACAGAAAACAGATCTGTAATTGCTATTGGGGTAAGGGCTAGGAGGGAAAAATTATAAAGGAGCATGAAGAAAATTTGGAGGGAGACAGATATGTTTATTATCTTCACTGTGGTGACAACTTCATAGATGAATAAATATCAAAGTTTACCAAATTGTACACTTTAACATTTTACTATTTATTTTACATGTAGTTTTTTATATGTCAATCACACTTCAATAAAACTTTTTAAAAATAACAACACAGTAGTGAATAAAACAAAAAAGCAGCAGACTCACAGGTATAGAGAACTAGCAGTTACCAGTGGGGAGATGGAACAGGGGATGGCAAATAGGGGTAGGGAAAGAAAAATAAGGGTTATTATGGAACTATATGAAATCATGTGTGAAATTTTTGAGGAAAAAAAATGATATTTGAGATACGTATCATGGACCTGGAAAGGATGCCACGAAATATTGCTATTTAGGAAAACATTAACAGTACGGTTCTACATGTGTAAAATAAAACTACATCTAGCATGGTATTTGGGGAAAGAAATACTCATGACATCTAGGACTCTAATCAATGCTTTAATAAACTAATTATTATATCAAATGAGATTATATACACTGACAAGTAAGTGTTAAATTAAAAGTATTACTATTAACACACTGTGTTAATCTTGGGGAACAACAGAACTGAATTCCAGAAGATGGTAAGAACAGCCATGATTCAGAAAACAGCTCCAGATGAAAAGTAAACTAACAGTTGCTGCATGCTTAGTCTGTGTCAGATGCCATTTTAGATGATTTATGTCCATGGTCTGATTTAATTCTACAATCAAAATGCACAGGAGATTATCTCTACTTTACAGAATCATTCAATTGGTTACTTCATGTTTTTCCTTTTTGCGTTTTTAAAACAGAACTTGTTCCCCTCTCCAAAGATGTAGCCAAGCATACAGTCACTAATCAAAGACTGTTTTTCCCAGTCTTGGTAATGTTACTTAATTACGGTGATGGGATGTGAGCAGAAGTGTCCAGGGCAACTTTCAATTCAAGTCTTCAAACGGAAGCTGCTACCTCTACTTCTTCTTTCTCCCACCTTACAGGTCAGAATGAGGATGTGATAGGAAGAAATCATCACAGCAATGCAGGCAGGGACAATATCTCAGGGGTGGTAAAAACATGACAGAAGGTGTATGTGTGTCCTTCAATTGTTTTCTATTATACCCCTGCCCCACCTACCAATTTGAGTTTTTTGTGTCAGAGAAAATTAACTATCTTTTTCAAACTACAGTTCGTTAGTCTCTGTTAAAACAGCAGAATCAAGAGCCCTAACTAAGAGTTATTTAGCCAGTAAGTAACAAAGTTAAAGGAACCAGAGATCAAATTGCCAATATCCATTGGATCAATGGAAAAGCAAGAGAGTTCCAGAAAAACATCTATTTCTGCTTTATTGACTATGCCAAAGCCTTTGACTGTGTGGATCACAATGAACTATGGAAAATTCTGAAAGAGATGGGAATACCAGACCACTTGACCTGCCTCTTGAGAAACCTGTATCCAGGTCAGGAAGAAACAGTTAGAACTGGACATGGAACAACAGACTGGTTCCAAATAGGAAAAGGAGTACATCAAGGCCGTATATTGTCACCCTGCTTATTTAACTTATATGCAGAGTACATTATGAGAAATGCTGGGCTGTAAGAAGCACAAGCTAGAATCAAGATTGCTGGGAAAAATACCAATAACCTCAGATATGCAGATGACACCAACCTTATGGCACAAAGTGAAGAGAAACTAAAAAGCCTCTTGATAAAAGTGAAAGAAGAGGGTAAAAAAGTTGGCTTAAAGCTCAACATTCAGAAAACTAAGATCATGGCATCTGGTCCTATCACTTCATGGGAAATAGATGGGGAAACAGTGGAAACAGTGTCAGACTTTATTTTGGGGGGTTCCACAATCACTGCAGATGGTGACTGCAGCCATGAAATTAAAAGACGCTTACTCCTTGGAAGGAAAGTTATGACCAACCTAGATAGCATATTGAAACATTACTTTGCCAACAAAGGTCCATCTAGTCAAGGTTATGGTTTTTCCAGTAGTCATGTATGGATGTGAGAATTGGACGGTGAAGAAAGCTGAGCACGGAAGAATTGATGCTTTTAAACTGTGGTATTGGAGAAAACTCTTGAGAGTCCCTTGGACTGCAAGAAGATCCAACCAGTCCATCCTAAAGGAGATCAGTCTTGGGTGTTCACTGGAAGGACTGATGTTGAAGCTGAAGCTCCAATACTTTGGCCACTTCATGCGAAGGATTGACTCATTGGAAAAGACCCTAATGCTGGGAAGGATTGGGGGCAGGAGGAGAGGGGACGACAGAGGATGAGATGGTTGGATGGCATCACCTACTCGATGGACATGGGTTTGGGTAGACTCCGGGAGCTGGTGATAGACAGGGAGGCCTGGAGTGCTGCGATTCATGGGGTCGCAAAGAGTCAGACACAACTCAGCAACTGAACTGAACTGAACTGAACAAAGTTAAAAGTCAAAAAACACGTCTATCTGGCTCCAAAGCCTAAACACTGTCTGTACCACCACCTCAGGGAGAAGAAACTAAAGTAAATCAGACTCAGATTTTGCTTTTTATTTACAAATCTAAAAGAGCACTAAGAAGAAAAAGCAAATTCTCCTCTACCTCTTTCGCATACAATGTTCTCAATTTCTAAGAAGATATGAGCTATATTATTGATACTATTAAAATACATTTTCAGACAAATGCATTACCAAGTGTACAGTCAATCCACCAAGAATATTTAACATTTCTAAAACTTGTATTAAAGTAGTAAACACTCATAATATATACAAAATTAGTAGTACATATGTAATTGTTCCTCATAAAGATTGATTTTAAAATGCTTTTTTATCTAAGCTTCATCTTTCATATTTTCTTAGAGGTAGATAACACTGCATGTAAATTAGTAAAAGTATGTATAAAAACTGACACATCTAATTTCAACATACTTCTCTTAATTAATAGTAGGTCAGAAATTTTAAAAGATCAGTAAAGTAGCAGACCTAAACGTAAGAGTACTTTGATAAAATACCATGTGTCAAAATTTAGATGATATGAACATATTACACAAGGCAATCTACAAATGCAATTCAATCCCTATCAAAATACCAATGACATTTTTAAAAAACTAGAATACATAACTCTAAAATTCATGTGGAAACACAAAATATCCCAAATAGCCAAAATAATCTTGAGAAAGAACAGAGCTGACGGTAGACTAATCTGCAAAGGTACAAAGAAAAGATCTTTAAACTGTAAGAGAATACCATAAACAACTTCATTACAAAAACTTTCAAAATGGATTCAAGACAAATTTCTAGAAAAAATGTAATTAATCAAACTAATTTACTAAAACTAAGTTGAGAAGAAACAGAAAATCTATACAGTCTCAAGTATGGGCTTCCCAGGTGGCACTTCTGGTAAAGAACCCCCTACCAATGAAGGAGACTTAAGAGACAAGGCTTTGATCCCTGGGTCAGGAAGATCCCCTGGAGGAGGGCATGACAACCCACTCCAGTATTCTTGCCTGGAGAATCCCATGGACAGAAGAGCCTGGTGGGCTATACAGTCCATGGGGTTGCAAAGAGTCGGAGACGACTAAAGCAACTTAGCATGCATACAGTCTCATAATTACTTCTTTTAAATACGGTTTTTAAACCTTCCCATCTATTCACACAAGTATAAAACAACGCATGCACAAGCTTATTTATAGTAACAGTCTGTTATGGCAAAAGATTACTATAAACAACCCAAATACTATCAACATAAGACTAGTTAAATCTTGGTACAATCATATAACGGAATTTCATGAAGTTATCAAAAAAAAAGAAAAATTTTTTTGCATGAATGAAATAGAAACAAGACCAAAAAATTTTAAGTTAAAAACTTAATTCAAGGTGATAAACATTACGCTGCTGTGAAAACTGAGAGATAAATAAAATCTCTCTTTTTTGCATAAAGAAAATAAAAAGGTATCTAAAAATTTAACACTGAATAGGAAGACAGATGACAGGTTAGAAGTATACTTCTCATTGTAACTCCTCTACTTCTTCTAAATACCTTTTTGAGTTTGAGCCACATGAATGTCCTATTTTTGAAATCACATATTTAATTTAAAATTAACATCTTCCCTGAGGTATGGAAGGCTTTACAGCTGAGATTCAAACTTAAAATATCTTGAGAAAAAAGAAGCTTGAGATATCATGCTCCCTAACTTTAGATTATACAACAAATCTACAGTAATCAAAATAGCATGGTAGAAATACAAAAACAGATACACAGATGAGCGGATCAGGACAGAGCCTAGAAACGAACCCACGTACTTATGGTCAATCAATCTATGACAAAGAAGACAAGAATAAAATAAAACAAACTCATGGCTAACAGGAGGGAGAGGGAAGGGGAGGGACAAGAGAGGGGTACAGAATTGAGAGACACAAAATACTATATATAGACTAAATAAGCAACAAAGATATATTGTACAGCATGGGAAAACATACTCATTATTTTGTAATAACTTTAAATAGAATATAATCAAGAAAAATACTGAAGCACTATTTTGTACACCTGAAACTAATACAATTTTGTAAATCAACTATGTGCTTTAAGTCGCTTCAGTCTTGTCTGACTCTTTGTGACCCTACTGGCTGTAGCATGCCAGGCTCCTCTGTCCATGGGATTCTCTAGGCAAGAATATTGGTGTGGGTTGTCATTCTCTTTTCCAGGGGATTTCCCCAACCCAGGGATTGAACTCGCATCTCTACATCTCCTGCACTCACAGATGGGTTCTTTACCAATAGCATCACCTACACTTCAGTAAAAAAAAAAAACACAAAAACACATATTTTATAAGTATTAGGATAGATGCATTGCCTTCAAAATAAGGAATAAGATGAAACTGCCTACTATCACTACGCACAACTTTCTCAATGATCTAGCCAGCATGTGATGACAAAAAGAAAGTAAAATACAATAAAAAGGATTAAAAAATTTTAAAAAGGAGAATAACATGTAGGGAAGCTATAATTTTCTATGCAGAAATCCTCAAAGATTCTACATATAACCTATTAAAATAAGAGACTATAAAAAAAGTAGCTGGATCTAAGACTCATACATTAAAAAAAAAACTGGATATCTAAACACAACAAAACATCATTTTTTAAAGATATTTAGAATCGTAAGAAAAATTTAACCACCAATGAATTTTTATTAACTTTCACTGGAGTATAGTTGCTTTACAATGTTGTGTTAAGTTTCCTGCTGATACCCACAAATGAATTTAACAAAAGATACACAATATTTTCATTAAAAGTTAAAAAAAAAATAGAAAGACATTAAAAACAACTTAAAGACATGCCCTATATAAGTAAACTCAATATCTAAAAGTCAGCAAAAGATGCAATACAAATCCCAAACAAAATCCAATGGGACACTTGGGGAACTCAACAAAATAAGTCTAAGATTTAACAGAAAAAAAAAAAAAGAAAGCAGCAGCAGAACAGCCAAGTCAGTCCTGAAGAATATGCAACAAAAACTTGCCCTACCAGGTATTAAGATTTATAAAGCTAAAGAGTGTGGTGTGTCTGCAGAATAATAAACTGACCAAAGGAACAGGACAAAGAGTATAGAAACAAATTTCCATACATAAGAGAACTTTACGATAAATGTATTATTTTAAATCAGAGGGAAAAGTGTGAATAAACAATTATCTAAAGAGGAAAATGGGCTTCCCCGGAAGCTCAGTAGTAAAGAATCCATCTCCCAAGCAGGAGATGCAGGTTCAATCTCTGGGTTGGGAACATCCTCTGGAGAAGGAACTGGCAATCCACTCCAGTATTCTTGCCTGGGAAATCCCATGGACAGAGGACCCTGGCAGGCTATAAGTCCACGGGGTCGCAAAGAGTCGGACACGACTTAGTAACTACACCACATCACTAATCAATCAGTAAAATGATGGTGATTTACCTCGATTCTTTTTTAAAATAGCTGCTTTTGAGCAATGAAATCGAGTAATCTAATAAAACTGTTGGCATATTAAACATTATTCCCCCCATATATTCCCCCGTAAGTTTCTTTGTCTATATTCTTAGTTAATGCAAGAATTAGATTGAAGCAATGAAGCCAAAATCCCCGGAAGACATTTGCTCCTATTAGCACCGGTCCCTTCTTACAATTCCTGAGTACCTCTGTCTCCCTTATCTGTGACTTACTTATGAATTCAAGGAATAATTCTTCAAGATTCAGCTCAAAAATCACCTCTTCTAGCAAGCTCATTCTCTTCTGCAGTTATATATCCTCTGTTTCTATAGTATCTTTTCAACCATACTTTTCATACTATTTGATAATTGTTGAACTAGATCTGTAAATTCTGTGTGACATCCTTAAAAGGAGAGACATTTTGTCTTCAGTTTTATACCCCAAGACCTAAGGAAGGTATAGTACAAGCACCAATCATAAATGCTTATTAAGTGACATAAAAACAAATCATAAATGCTTATTAAGTGACTATATGAACAAATCAATCTAACCATAACATAAAAGGTTAATATTATATATATATATGTAAAGCACACTTTATTAAATTTTATATTACTTACCAAATTTTAGTGCTGCAAGGATTCAACATATAAAGATCCATATTTTCTATAAGAATAGCAGATGTGCTCTATTTTTAAAAAGGGGGAAGGGAATAAATTACTTAAAGAAAAATATTTATTTCAACTCTCAAGTTTTCTAGGTTTTCTGTATTTTTAGATCTTAAAATATACCTAAGAGACTGAAACACTTAGGAAGAAAGCATAAAAGTGGCTAAAATTTACAAGTTTTGTCTATACTGTGCCAAGTAAGGCTTGTAATAAAACACCTAAAATTAAATGTCTGTTGCTATAGAAGAAAAATTTTTTTTCTATTAGCTATTTCTTTTTAAAATACAGGTTTTAAAAGTTTAAAAACCAAATGTATGCCCTTCAGTGGGTGAATGGATAAACTATGGTACATCCAGACAATGGAGTATCATTCAATACTAAAAAGAAAGGAGCTATCAATAAACCATGGAAAGACATGGATGAAACTTAAATGCATACTACCAAGTAAAAGAGGTCAGTCTGAAAAAGCTACATATGGTATGATTTCAACTATATGATATTCTGGAAAAGATAAAACTAGGGAGATAGTGAAAAGATCAGTGGCTGTCAAAAGCTGGGGGAAGGAAGAAGTGAATAGGTAGAGCACAGAGGATTTTTAGGACAGTGAAAATACTCTGTATGATACAGATACATGTCATTATACATTTATCCAAACCCACAGAATGTATAAGAGTGAACTCTAATGTAAACTATGGATTTCAGGGGATAACAATCTGTTAATATAAATTCATCAACTATAACAAATGTATCACTCCAGTGGGAGATGTTGGTAATGGAGGAGACTAACAATGTGGGGACAGCGGGTATATGGCAGATCTCTGGACCTCCTCTCAATTTTGCTGGGAACCTATAGCTGCTCTTAAATAAAAAAAATATGGTGCAATGCATCAACCAATATACTAAGAATTCTTGCAAGAAATTATGTCTTTAAAAGCATAATCTTGCACTTATTAGTGGCTTAGGAAAATAGCTCATGTTAAAATATAGTTTCCAGGAAACCACTGCTTATATTTAATAAAATCTCTAGCTTCCTATATGTATAGAAGAATTTTAGACTTAAGTACCTTGGCTTCTGGGTTAGCTGCCAAAATTTTGGCACCACATTCTACTGAAGCATAATTATTTCGATTTTTCTGGACCTTTTTTGTGGCATGCAGACCTCCATTAGAAGATGGATGCATTGACTGACCTGCAGACAAACCTCATTATGAACAGATATATATGATGATTACGATTGAAAATACCCACAGCAAACAATCTCAAGAACAACAGGCTGCCATCTAGAGTTCAGGTTTTAATACTAAAGAGAATATTTTTTTAAAACCCATATGAAATAGCTTTATATCCTAAGTAAACAAATTAACTACAAAAATCCACATTCCTTGACTTATGCTTAGTATAATTCACAAAATGAAGTTTACTATGAGAATCAAAACTTCTGCATATACATTTTATTGTATTAAGGATAGAAGTTTATCCATCACTAACCTCAACAATAATTTTTAACTGAGACTTTTACAACAACAAAGAGAAAGTGTAATACTTTAGTCCAATTCTGTTTACAGTTTAAAGCTTTATGACTGAGAACTTTCCATGCTTCAACTTTCCTCTTATAATAAACTGAGATGGAAAATCACTGCTTTGCTCACTTTATCTTATTTTAACATTGTTTAATAACTTACAATAATGGATTTTAATCAAGATTAATAAGACACAGACACAGATAAATTCCATGTGGGTAACCAAAAGCATATTGGTAAGTTTCACCTTTAAAAAGTTTTCAGAAGTTTTACTTTATTTTACCAATTAAAAAGAAAAACTGCATATTTAAGACAATCCCTTAAAAAAAAATTACATTATAGTGCTTTCTTACTTTTTTCTTTTTCTACTTCCATAACTTTCTTCTTCCATTCATCAAATGTTGGTATATCTTCTGGGTCTTTGGAATTTGTAACAGGTGTAGGGTCAATTTCTCCTGGCTTCGTATAATCAGAACTCTGAAAGAAATGTCAAAAATATAGATTTCCAATTTCAAAGAATATAGAGAAAATAGAATAAATTATACTAGTAAATACAACTGTTTCTGTCAAATTAAACTAGAAGTCCAATTATATAATGAATGATAGTATTTTGGAAAAAACAAAAACATACAAAGGAAAGTTTTGGTTTAACTTAAAAGCTGAGTTTCTCTCTGAAGAATTAAAACCTTCTACCTGAGTACCACAGGATGAATCCCTTCATATGTTAGCAATATTAGCATGGGTTGTAAAAAACTCTATGTCATTTCATAAGCCAACAACTACCCATACAAAAACTGTACAGATACTATAATTGCCATGAATCCACCTTAAAATCTACATTAAAATAATATATATATATTAAAGCAAGCTAATTTTAGATGTAGTACTGAGCAACTAAGTATGCATGCATGCATGCATGCATGCATACTGTTTCTACTAAATCCTTAATAAAAAGTGCCATTTATATAACTAATAAAGACTTACAGTATAGCACATGGAACACTGTAATAACCTATATGGGGAAAAAATCTAAAGAAAAAGTTGATATATGTATATATACAACTGATTCACTTTTCTACACAACAGAAATTAACACAATGTGCTCAGTCACTTCAGTAGTGTCCAACTCTTATACAACATTATCAATCAGCTATTGTTGCTGTTGTTATTTAGTCACTAAGTGGTATCCAACTCTCTGCAACCTCAAGGACTGTACCCGCCAGGCTCCTCTGTCTATGGGATTTCCTAGGCAAGAATACTGGAATGGGTTGCCAGTTCCTTCTCCAAGGTATCTTCTGGACCCAGGGATTGAACACGCAACTCCTGCTTAGGCAGGTGGGTTCTTTACTGCAGAGCCACCAGAGAAGATTTCAATAAAAAATTCAAAAATAAAAGTATCATTTATATAAAATTTTAAAGTGGCTGTAAAAACTTAAATGTGAAAAGCAAAGCTTTAAAGAAAGTACAGAAAAGACATCTTCATGATTCAGGCTATACTAGGATTCAGCAAGATGAAGGAAATCATCTTTTAAAAGGCTGATACATCTGGCTAGATTAAAATTTGAAAATTAAATATATCAAAAGACCATAAACCACACAGTTCAATAAGCCACAGACAGAAATAAATGAAACACATTCAGACAACAAAGGATTATTACTAACCATAAATACTGCCTACAAATCAATAATGGGGAAAAGTGGAAGAGGAACAGCAATTTGAGTAAGGAGAAAATACAAAATGCTCACTCTCAGTAAAATCAGGGAATGCAAATGAAAACTAAAGATAATAAATTATACCACTCTGATGGAGGTTAAAATGTGATAGCCTGTTGAGCCATGGGACATCTATGAGACTGCTAAAGTGAGTGTGACATTTAGCAATATTAAAGATATGCATCTTATATGACCCAATAATTTAATTCTAATGTATAAATATCAATGAAAACATACATATGTGCCTAAGAAAATATGCATAAGGACACTTGTTACAGCACTATTCATAATGTCAAAAAATTAGAAATAATCTAAATATCTATGAATCGAAGAAGAGGTAAATTGTGGTGGAATCAAATATAACAGTGAAAACAAAGAACAAAACTCAAAAACAATGTTGAGTAAAATGATATTTAAGAATAGTATCATTTTATGTTTCAAAATAGGCCAAGTAATAAGCAATGAATATTTGGAAAAAGTTTAAAACCATGCTCTAAAATGTAAAAAAAAAAAAAATTCAAGATAGTGGTTATATCTGAAGTGGAGAGAAGAAATATAACTGGAGAGGGCATACAATTCAATCTGTCATTTTAACCTTAATTGGAAGAATGTATGCAAGGATGTTCATTCCATTTTAACATTATTTCTGTCTTCCTAAAACAATACATAATGCATTTACTAATAGTGACTTGAGAAGTATACAAAATCTATTGAGACTGTAAATCTTGGAGAAGGAAATGGCAACCCACTCCAGTCTTCTTGCCGGGAGAATGCCATGGAAGAGGAGCCTGCTGGGCTCCAGTCCACGGGGTCGCAAAGAGTCGGACACAACTGAGAGACTATCACTCACTCACTCACTTCAGTAAATGGCACCAATCTCATATTAGGGTACATTTTTGAGTACTAACGCTGATTTGTATATCAGTATAATACACCAACACAAACTTCTATCTCTCTTTAGGAAGACAAACTAGCAAATTGGCTCCTCTACAACCTCCATGTTGCGAGTGTTTTGCAGAACACACAAACTTCTAAAAGTATGTAGCTATTTAAAAAATAATACACAGAAAATAAACTAAAAAACTAGCATTATACTAACTTAAAAATTAAATAGTAAAAATTTAGTTTAAGTGAGGAAATAAACAAATATTTATAAAAATTAATCTAGTTGAGATGCTTGAGAGTAAAGCCCAAATAAAAGAAATACAATAAAAATATGAATACACACACACTCTTTGAGGGCCAGGCAATCATTCTCACCTCTTAGCAACAAATAAAAAAACTAAACAACACAATAAAATTACTTTGCAAAGCATTATAACAAGCAAAGGAATGGAATTTTTAATTAATTACCTCCTAAATTATTTAATACTCCAGAAAACTGTCAGAGAATGAACATATCATGAAGTGTCCAGTAGTTCTATACACTATTCACTTCACAATAGTTCTGCCCAGTTAAGTGTGTGTGAGAGGGAGAGCTTATCCCTGTTATCTCAAGGATGTGCAAGACACTGCTGTGAATGGTGAAGGCGAACAAGCAAATCTTGGACAAAACTAGCTGCCATGCTGGAATTCTACATTTGGTACTTAAATAGCTTAAAGAAGACATTTTTGTAATGTTTATCTAATTTTATTTGCACCTGTAGTATTTGACAACTGAACTGTAACACACACTCGACTTGGTTTCACTGGGAAATTGTTCCTACAACATCAATGACTATGAAATGTTGACCTCATACATTTAGAGGCATTACAGAAACAGCTAGCCCAATGATAGTCAGGTCTCCAGAATGAATTTAGTTTAGTGATAAATGCAGATTCACAGAAAATATATAAAAGAAAAGGTGGAGAACAGAAAAGTTACATGAGAAACAAATACAAACGTGGCACTCAGTACTTTTAACTCCAATTCCACATTTTGTTTTTGTTAAGTTCGTAAAGTGGCCTTTCTCTCTTTTATTTAGTTATTTCTTAGATGAAGGGAATACACTTTTCTGCCAACATTCTTTCAGGAAATTCTGTACTGGCCTGTGTACTGACCTCTACATGAAGTCAAAGCAAAACTCAAAAGGAGAAAAGAAAATAAAACTATTATACAGGGATGAGCCTTGCCTTTAAGAATCATATTCGTTAATATAAGCTGGTCTAGTTATATTTTGCACACAAATAACAAAGGGTAAAATGTCCTTTAAAATAATTCTAGGTGAAGAGCCTAAATTTAATCCTATATTACTGAGTTATAGTCTGAAGATACTTAAAACAATCATAACTTCTATAAAGCTCTCTTTAAAAATTCCTTAAAAAAGGACTTTGTGCATCTGGTACCAAACAGTCTATGGTGGCAGAAAACCATTTATAATTAAATATAACCAAATAGAGTTCATACTTGTAACAACTTTATGTATGAACATTACATTGGCAATAGTTTCATGAAGTAACCACTTGCTCGCTAGGAGCATACTTCACCTCAGTTCCACATTCATCACTAACTATCGATCCCCTAACTTCATGGCAAATATGATTAACGAATTACAAATTAGTTAAAAATGAAAATGCACTGTGTAACAAAGTAGGAGATAATGCATGTTATTTACCTACCTCATTTTTTAAATTATCTGAAGAAGCATTCAATGCAGATTTTGGATCACTATCACCCTGATCACTTGATGAAACTTTTGATTCAAATTCTGATTTTGTTATCTTTCCTTTGCCATGCGAAGATGACACATTTTCTATATGTTGGCCGACAAGGCTATTTGAAATTAAAAGGCACATTAAATCAACAAATTTCAGCTGAATAACAAGTATACACAAATCCAAACTATAAAAAGTATACATGAATAAGTAAATCAAGAAAAGAGCACAAAGAATTAAGTTTTCTCTCAATCATAAAGTTGAATTAAGTATGCACCAAAGTCTACTCAAAGGTGACGCTTCTGTTTATTATAGAATTATATAAAGGGCAAACAACAGCTAACACTCACCTTTCAGGTGGACTGACAAAGGAAGGCTGGTCAACTGGAGCATCTGCATCAAGGGCCTCACCAACATCACAATCAGTTTCAGACTGCTCAGTTTCCCCTGGCTTGGCTATACGGATAGTACCAGAGTCTTCTATCTCACTAAAATAAAAACAAAAACCACAAACTGACAATTTAATGGACATAATGCAGCATAAGTTAAAAGTCATATTAGTGATTTCCAAAGCAAATCCGCCAGGAGAAATTGCTTTATAGTTCTACAGAAGATTTTCAAGAATTCACATATTGTTAAGTTGTGTAAAGATTTAAAACATGTGAACTGTGGACCCTTGATCTGCTGGTGCCCTTGCCTGGCCTCTAAATAGCTAATTACCAAAATTTAAAACAAAATATTATAGGTTAATATTTGATTCTGTCAAAAATAAGATTTTTAAATTATTTATTCTAAATGCATCTTCTTTCATTTCTATTAGTACATCCTACCAATATTAGAGTTATTGCCTACTGTATCAAGAAATTATCTATTATCTCAAAATGCTTCATTAAAGTTCTTAAAGCACTTTTATAATTTCATTTAAGATATATATATACCTTAGTATTTTTCCCTATCTTACTTCATTTCACTAGACAATCATGTTCAATGTGAGAAAATAAGATGTACTGTTCAGATATATAGTATCTAGGCTTAAATACTAAGTGTTTAATATTTTAAAATTTTAAAAAGTATCATTATTTCTAAGCATGTCTTCTGTTCCCTCGTCCCTTACCAGGGCAAACTCCTAAATGATAACTGTACCATCTTTGTGTACAACTCCTTCAACCCAGTCCCTCATATTCTAGAAAAGAATATGTATCTAAAAAGTGCCTGTGGCAGAAAAATAGTAGTGATGGTAAAAATTATATTAACTGACACATATATTCTTACTCTATGCCAGATACTGTCCTATACGTTTTATATAAGCTAACTCATTTGACAAAGGATATGTTTAATATACTATTAAAAGAAAGGGGTTTTGTTCTTTGTAATGCTGCTGAAGCCAGGAGTACAAAAGAGACTTTCTAAATTAAGGAAACTTTCAACATCACTAATCATCAAGGAAAAGGAAAATCAAGACCATAAAGAGTTGTCTGTCAGATGGCTATTATCAAAAAGTTTACAGGGATTTCTCTGGTGGTACAGCGGTTAAGAATCCACCTCCCAATGGAGGGACCTGGGTTCAATCCCTGGCCCAGGAACTAAGATTCCCTATACTGCGGGGCACCTAAGGCTGTGCACTGCAACTAGAGAAGAATCCCCATTCGTCGCAACTGAGAGAAAGCCCATGTACAGCAATAAAGATCCAGCACAGCCAAAACTAAATAAATTTCAAAAAAAAAAAGGAGTAAGTAACAAATGTCGGCAAAGACGTGGAGAAAAGAGAACACATGCACACTGTTGGTGGGGATGTAAATTGGTGCAACCACTGTGGAAAACAGTATGGAGGTTTCTCAAAAAACTAAAACTATGACCCAGCAATTTCACTTGGAGTATGTACTCAAATAAAAACAGAACACTAATTTGAAAAGATAAATGTACTCAATGTTCACAGCAGCATTATTTACAATTCCCAACTCATAGAAACTACTTAAGTGTTCACCAACAGATGAATGGACAAAGAAGGTGTCGTATATATATATCCACACATGCAACAGAATACTACCCAGCAAACAAGAAAAGAAATCTTGCCATTTGCAGTAACATGGATGGACTTGGAGGGCATTATGCTAAAAGTGAAATAAGTCAGAGAAAGATAAATACTGTATGAGATAGCTTATAAGTGGAATCAAAAAAAAACCAACAAATTAGTGAATATAACAAAAAAAAGCAGACGCACAGATAAAGAGACCAAACTAGTGGCTACCAATGGGGAGGGTTCAGTTCAGTTCAATAGCTCAGTCATATCCAACTCTTTGTGACCTCACATACTGCAGCACTCCAGGCTTCCCTATCCCTCATCACCAACTCTCTGAGCCTACTCAAACTCACGTCCATTGAGTCAGTGATGCCATCCAACCATCTCATCCTCTGTCATCCCTTGCTCATCCTGCCTTGAATATTTCCCAGCATCAGGGTCTTCCCAAGAGTTGGTTCTCTGCTGAGGTGGCCAAAGAACTGGAGTTTCAGCTTCAGCATCAGTCCTTCCAACGAATATTCAGGACTGATTTCCTTTACAATGGACTGGATGGATGTCCCTGCAGTCCAAGGGACTCTCAAGAGTCTTCTCCAACACCACAGTTCAAAAGCATCAATTCTTTAATGCTCAGTTTTCTTTATAATCCATCTCTCACATCCATACATGACTACTGAAAAAACCATAGCTTTGACTAGACAGACCTTTGTTGGGAAAGTAATGTCTCTGCTTTTTAATATGCTATCTATTCTAGGTGTGTCATAGCTTTTCTTCCAAGGAGCAAGCATCTTTTAATTTCATGGCTGCAGTCACCATCTGCAGTGATTTTAGAGTCCCCAAAACTAAAGTCTGTCATTGTTTCCATTGTTTCCCCATCTATTTGCCATGAAGTGATGGGACCAGATACCATGATCTTAGTTTTCTGAATGTTGAGCTTCAAGCCAACTTTTCACTCTCCTCTTTCACTTTCATCAAGAGGCTCTTTAGTTCTTCTTCATTTTCTGCCATAGGGTGGTGTCATCTGCATATGTGAGGTTATTGATATTTCTCCCAGCAATCTTGATTCCAGCTTGTGCTTCACCGAGCCCAGCATTTCACATGATGCACTCTGCATATAAGTTAAATAAGCAGGATGACAATATACAGCCTTGACATACTCCTTTCCCAATTTGGAACCAGTCTGTTGTTCCATGTCCAGTTCTAACTGTTGCTTCTTGACCTGCATACAGACTTCTCAGGAGGCAGGTCAGGTGGTCTGGTATTCCCATCTCTTTCAGAATTTTCCACAGTTTATTGTGATCCACACAGTCAAAGGTTTTGGCGTAGTCAATAAAACAAAAATATATGTTTTTCTGGAACTCTCTTGTTTTTTCAATGATCCAGCGGATGTTGGCAATTTGATCTCTGGTTCTTCTGCCTTTTCTAAATCCAGCTTGAACATCCAGAAGTTCACGGTTCACATACTATTGAAGCCTGGCTTGGAGAATTTTGAGCATTACTTTGCTAGCATGTGAGATGAGTGCAACTGTGCAGTAGTTTGAACATTCTTTGGCATTGCCTTTCTTTGGGATTGGAATGAAAACTGACCTTTTCCAGTCCTGTGGCCACTGCTGAGTTTTCCAGATTTGCGCATATTAAGTACAGCACTTACACAGCGTCATCTTTTAGGATTTAAAATAGCTCAACTGGAATTCCATCAACTCCACTAGCTTTGTTTGTAGTGATGCTTCCTAAGGCTCTCTTGACTTCACATTCCAGGATGTCTGGTTCTAGGTGAGTGCTCACACCATTGTGATCATCTCGGTCACCAAGATCTTTTTCTGTACAGTTCTTCTGTGTATTCTTGCCACCTCTTCCTAATATCTTATGCTTCTGTTAGGTGCATACCATTTCCGTCCTTTATTGTGCTCATCTTTGTATGAAACATTCCCTTGGTGTCTCTAATTTTCTTGAAGAGATCTCTAGTTTTTCCCATTGTATTGTTTTCCTCTAATTCTCTGCACTGATCACTAAGGAAGGCTTTCTTATCTCTCCTTGCTTTTCTTTGAAACTCTGCATTCAAATGGGTATATCTTTCCTTTTCTGTAGGAAAGAGCAATACAGAGGTGGGAGAGTGGTAGGCACAAAGTATTGGGTATAAGACAGGCTCAAGTATGTAGTACAAAACATGGGGAATATAGCCAATACTTTGTAATAACTGAAAATGGAAAGTAGCCTTTAAAAATGGTATAAAACATTTTTAAAAAGAGAGAAAAAGAAACTAAAATATTCCAAATATATCTAAATATTCTGAATATTTATTATCAAGCTTGAAAAAGTTAGCCATCATACAAAGACATACTATGAATGGAATGACACAGTAATAATGGAAATGAAAACTCTGACATTGGAATTTTTGATAATTATAGGAAAGATTATTCAGTTAAATACTATGTTTCTTAAACAAGAATCTCACTTTACCTATATTATGCAGATAATTCATGGCTGGGATACAATCAACTTCCATGAGTTAGACAGAAGAATAAATATTCATTGTGCTATAAGATCATTACATTAAAAAATTAAAAAAAAAAAACACAAAACACATGCATTATTATATAGGTCTGCTATATAACCTAAAGGTCAAATTTAAGTATCAAAGAAATTTTTCTGTCATTATCTAATGATATTCTTTTTTTCTTTGTAATGACTTACTCAAGCTTTGAGATTGGAGTGATCTCTGAGGTAGATGAACTGGAAATATTTTCAGTATTTTCACTGTCCACAACTACACTGGAAGAATCTTCATGAAGATCAACTGTAGGGAGTGTCTCAGTCACAGATGGACTTAACTTTTTTGACTCCGTATCCTGTTTCTAAAAAAGTCAGTTATATTTAATGTTGGGATTAACAAATTCTCTCTTTATTTGAAGAGGATATTATAAAAAGTATGTCTCAAAAGTAACAATATAATGCTCACTACAAAAGCACTTTTATAAAAATCCCTTCTTCTAACATGACCACTCTAAGGAATATATTTCATATTACAACACAGGCTCTACAGATTTGTCATAGCATTTCATAAACCAGGACAAAGCAGCCTGTCTTTCTTCTTTCCTATTTTGCATCAGGACCCACAAAATTTCTCTCTTACTATAATTACCTTAATGTATCCTACAGCAACACAAAAATCCTACATAAATATATAAAACAGTATATGTTAAAAAGTATTACCATTTACTAGTATAAAATACTATATACTAGTATTTAATATACAATAGTATATATTAAAATAGTATAAAATAGTGTACCACATAGTTTTTTGTCCCTGAGCAGTTTAGAAAATAAAGTGTATCAACAAATAACAATACAAGGCATGTATAAATAACATTACAAAGCAATACATGATTCCAGCTGCTCTTTTAAGACCTGTATGCTCTGTTTCACTCTTCCAAAACATAATCTGAAATGTACCTAATACCTACTCATGTTTGAAAACCTCTTATAAGTACTTCCCCCCATCAACCCACTCGATATTAGTTATTTTAATTAGAACTAGCCATTCCCCTTCTTCTATGCCTCCACTGTTATCTGTATAGACTTTAATCACAGCATCTATAACACCTCAATTGCCCTTATTTATTTATTTCTCTTCTTCAGCTCCATTATAAATGTCTTGAATAAGAACTGTTTACTTGATCTTCATGCTTTTAGTGCCTAGCACGTATTAGTACCTAGCACGTATTAGTACCTAGCACACAGTAGACAATACTTACTGAGTATCAAATGAGAGGTACTCATGCTCAGTTCAAAGAAAAGAGAAACTAAGGACTATTACGAACTAGAAGAACTAGGACTCTGAAGAAAAGGAGAAGCCAGTACAGCAGCAAAAGGAAAATTAGAGGCAGAGTCAGAAGAATATAAAATAAAGAATGTGATATAAAATAAAGATATAGAAGAATATAAATATAAAAGAATATAAAATAAAGAATGTGATGTAAAATAAAAATTCTTTATAAAATAAGAATATAAAATAAAATATGATCGATCATTTGAAGAATTTACACTGGAATGAAAAATAAGCAAAGGAATACAAATAGTTTGCATTTTATGGTGGAAGGTTTGAGAAAAGAACCATTACATTATTATCAAATATTGCATTATCATTCAAAATAAAAAATTAATAAGATATTTTACACTCTCTTTTCTCTTTTATTAATACTAAGTCTCCAAAATCGATGTGAATCTTATACTTACAGCAAATCTCAACTAGAGCTATCCACATTTCCAATGCGCAAGAGCCACAGGTAGCTAGTGGCTACTGTACTGAACAGCATAGGTCTCTAAAGATGCAGTAAGCACTTCAATGTATTTGAACAAGAGGATACCATGATAAAAATTCAGGAAAATGAACAACGGCAATATTATTTGGGCTCCTCATATAACTGAAGGGCTACAGAGATCACTTTTCCCTTACTCTTATGCACAAATCTTTTCCAAACATCCTCCAAAATTCATTAAAATGAAATGTACTATATCTCCTTAGATAACCCAATTAAATAATAAAATAACTCTGGCTTTTTTTTTTTAAAGAGCATTTCCCCTCCTTTTAAGCTGAAATTTATTTTTAATATTTAAGATATTAGTTTTTCCTTAGTCCTTCTTCCTTCCAGATCAAATATCCCCAGTTTCTTCAATTATTCCTGATATTAAATGGTTTCCAGATGCATCAGCATTCCTATCAAATTACACTCTGGTCTAGTTTTAAATATTTCATAAAATCTGGTATATAAAATGAAAAATAATATTTAGGATATGAGAGAAAAGGGGAAAAAACATACTTAATCTATTATTTAGATTAAGTTAATGATTATTTATTAATATTCCACACTAAGTGATAAAATGTTGGTATCAAAATACTCTGTATCCTACATACAAATACTTTAAATCAGAGAAAAGGTCCCCTGACATCTGAAAACCTGAGAGAAAATAAATTATACTGAGCCAAAATGGAACCTAAAAAGAAAGATTTACAACCAAACCTATAAGGAAAATGGTCACATTTACTATTACATCAGTAATTCTGAATTTTCTCAAAAACAGTACCTAGTAGGTGACTACTACTAAATCCAGTTACATGGTATCACAAAAAGAAAGGGAAAAAAAATACACAATATGTTGCCCAAATAAAGAGATTCTATGTTTTGAAGTGGTTTGAAAAGCCATATCATTAAAAAATCAAGGCAACAACTCTTACCTGTACATTCACAATGTAGTCATCTTTTAATTTGTTTTCTTCTGGAGGAACAGGTAAGCTTGAACCTACTTTTCCCGATAATTCAGCACTGACAGGTCCCCCTCTTTCATCCTATATTGCAACAAAGAAAAGGCTGACTGATAAAATTGTTTCACAAAATAGTCCTGAAGCAATATTAAGACTGTCTTTCTATACAACCAAAACACTTTATTGTAATTTTAATAATTTTGTTTTCACGCTTATTGTTTACCTTCATGCATTACTCTCCTTACTGCTTCACTTCAAATGTATACTACATGTGTATACTAGTGGTATGGTAATGAGCATAACTGCCTTCCAAATATATACATTTTATTTCTTAATAAGCATTTTAGTCCTACCACCCAGCACTGTATGTTAGACACACAGTAAGATCAGTAAATATCTGGTAAATATATAAGCTTACAGCTTTTTGTGTCATCTCTTTTGATATATTAAGTTAGAATTTCAGATATATTATCTTTAAATGTATATTCTAGCATATAAGCTTCATAAAAGCAAAGTTCATATCCATCATATTCTAACTCTGTAAAGAACATAATAGGTAACCAAATGTTTGCTGAAAGAATGTCTATTTCCCCTTTCTTAACGCTTTGCTTAAATTCATTCTTAACAACATTTAAGTCTTATTTCTCATCAAAGAAGAGATTAGCTTTAAGTCGTACAACTGTGCATAGAAGCATACAATTATACATTTTTTGGAGAGGTATCCAGCAAGAGTCTTCAAAATTTTAACTGCTCCATCCTTGAAACAGATCCTGTATAACTCAGAAATTTAAATCCATTCTAAACATCAGGCCAAAAAAAGAAAACACCCAAGCATGTAATTAAAAGTTTATGCATTCACACACACACAAATGCAGACACAAACATGCATGTATAAACACAGCTGAGAGCCTGTCAATTTAAAAAACGCTTAAGTAAATTTAACATATCCATATAATGGAATAAAAATGTAGCTATTCAGAATAATATGGTAACATACAAAGGTATCCATGAGATATTGCTGGGGAAGAGGGGAAGTTAACTTTTGCAATATTTATGGCATTTTACTAAAAATTAAAACATTAATTTGTGAGCTATGATGTGTCTATACCCAAAGAAAATGGTCTGAGTGTTTTAATAAGAAACAGCAAATTTTGGTTCCTCTGGGGATGGGAAGTGGATACAAAGATCCCTTTTGTGTATAAATTATTACAGTGTGTATAAATTATTCTTCTAATTTAAAATAAGTACATTGATTTTGGGGGGGATGAGGAGGAGGCAAATCTAGCTGAAGTCAATAATCACCTTTTCCCTTTTAAAATGATAAAATAATAAACTATTTGAGACCATCAGATTTTTTGGACTCTGTCTATTCACTCTACCCAATTATATGAAACAAAGTACATAGCCATTAATTTCAGATTCTCCCTATAATTCTCATTTCTAATAGTTTTTAATTTATAAGACTCAGGTTTCTTTAGAAACACTTTATGTAGTTAAAGTATTAAAAAGAGAGTCCTAGTTTCAGTTCTCTGAACAGGCACTATTTTTCTCCTTACTGTAGGACTACAATATTCCAAATACAAGCAATAGGAATAAATAAATATTTAGGTTAATTTCAGAATTACCTAAGTAACTCCTCAAAGTAGAGCAAAGAAAATTACATGTTTCCATCAAAAATAATGTCATAGTATTTGGCAATGGCAACCCACTCCAGAACTCTTGCCTGGAGAATTCCATGGACGAAGGAAGCTGGTGGGCTACAGTCCATGGGGTTGCTAGAGGTCAGACACGACTGAGCGACTTCACTTTCACTTTTCACTTTTATGCAATGGAGAAGGAAATGGCAACCCACTCCAGCATTCTTGCCTGGAGAATCCCAGGGACTGGGGAGCCTTGGTGGGCTGCCGTCTGTGGGGTTGCAGAGAATCGGACACGACTGATGCTACTTAGCAGCAGCAGTATTTTTGAAATATTTTTATTCCAGACATTTTGAGAAGACAGAAAGCTAATACACAAATTACAACTTCATCTTTATTTAAGGTACCTTTTCCTGGGATTGTACATCTTCATTTTCTAGTGCACAATTGTCATCTTTAGAGTAATACGATGAAGCTGAAGAACTTTCTTTACAACACACATGCCAACTGGGAAGCCTGTAAAACATCCACCGTCATCATCAAAGAAAAAAAAAAGGTTGTTAAATCAACATATTCCATACAATGAACTAGAATTTGAGGCAATAGACAAACAGGTGGTTCTTATCCTAATGTTCTTGACAATTTGACAATTTTAATTATTAAGACAAATGTACATAAGACAGTTTTTTTTATTTAATACCCTAAGAAAAATATAAATAGTGTTATCAGCACTCCAAGTAAGGCATCATTAATCTCACAGAGGTAAAACAGGAAATACTTCACAATAGTAAGAGTATCTGACAATTATCACAGAAAGAACAGAGAAAGTTGACAAACAGCTAACCTTCTCAAAAGCACCAGATGCCACTGATATTCTAAATTCTACCAAATATTTAAGAACAGATAATGCTAAAGCTACCTAAACTATTTCAAAGTATAAAAGTAAAGCTTCCAAATTATTTTATAGGGAACATAACAATGATATCAAAAATTAACAGAAACAGTACATATATATATAAATATTATAGGTTAATAATATTTATGAAATCAGACACAAAAGAATTAATAAAAAAGAAAAAAAATCTCCCTTAACATACCAAAGATGTAACACATCACTGTTATGGTCAAGTAGAGTTTAGCTCTGATATTCCAAAATGGTTTATTTACTTTGCTATGCAAAAATATCAAGGAAAAAAAAATCTCAAGATTATCATCACCAAAGGAAATTTGATAAATTTATGCAGCCATCAAGATTTTGAAAGTCAATAAAATAGTAATAAGTAGATATTTAACATGGGGAATACTACCATAATCAATGAAGAAACCAAAATATCCCTATTTAGATCTGAAATAAGACAAGACTGTCCATTATCACTAACATTACATAATATGAGGACAAAAGCAGTATAAAAATGGGAAAGGATACAGTAAAATTATCATTAATTGCAGATGAGTTTATATGGTTGGAAAACTAAAAAGTAACTGTTAAAAGAAGGCTTGGGTACAAAATAATATTCCTAGGTATAAAATTAAGAAAGAAATCAACAGATACTCTACTCAGCACCACCAGTTATAAGAGTTAACAGAAGAAAAGTCCTCATTTATAATAGAAACAATGAAATACCAAATATAATCTTAGCGAGAAATGTTCTACACAAATATACATACGTGTTCTATTTTCTTAATAGTAAAAATATTTGAAATTGATTATCATTTAAGTTGGGAAAAAAAGTCAAATTTACACAATTCAAGGTTATATGGAAGATTTGAAAACCACACACTGAAGTTGTAAAAAAGAAAGCGTTAAAAAAATTAGACAAAGTAACTCTAAAGTTTATATAAACAGAATAGTCAAGAAGATTTTAATGTGGGGAAATTAGACATCTAAGAAACCATAATAATTTACAATAATATAATAGTGAGATGAAAGAGCAAAAGGGAATTTCCAGAGTGACTGCAAAGAGAATTCCATGGATCATAGCTGTACATACACAAAGAGAGCAATCGAAACTAAATTGGAGGGCATCAGAAGCTCTGGAAGAGCCTTCTTTTGGAGGACAGAATTAATAGCACAAGTTAGAGGAGTCTCTGAAAATCTCAAGAACAGATCTACATAACTAGCAGATAATCTGTAATTAAAGAGAAAAATAAGAAAACACAAGTCAAATATTAGCCCCATAAAAATGGAAAAGTAGAAGAGAAAAAGGAAAAGTAACATGTTTTACTGCACGCCTCAGTTGTATCACTTACAGTCATGAGTACTAATCTAATTCAAATTATGACTGAACTACATTACTACTAGCATTTGCAGTAACATACCTAAAACTGACATTAAAACAATTATTTTAGAGATAAAGAAGTAAACAAAATTCATCAGCTAAAAGATCAAAGTGGTTTCCTTGAAAAGGAAAAATGAGGAAAGAAGGATGAAGGACTGATTTCTTTGCAAAAGAAAATAAACAAAAATACTTGTAGAGCTATTTTTTTGCTATGAATACATCATTTTGATAAAAATTAAAATCAAATAAAAGAGCAAAGTACATAATAACATGTACATATAGTATGCTACTATGTGTGCACATGTGTACTAACTAAAGGCACCTGTACGTGCATAAATTTCTGAAAGAATTAAAAAGAAAAGGAAAAAAAAGCACCACCTTGGTTGCCTCCAGGGTGGAAAACTGAGTGCCTGGATAGACGGATATTTTTCACTCTATAATATCCTAAGTCTTCTGAATTTTGAGCCATAAGAATATATTACTTATTCAAATTTTCATACAGATATATCTTTATTAAGTATTTCCTTATTGACAGACTTTGCACTGTTTCTCACATGCGTGTTTGTAGTTGTATTTGTCAAGGTATATATACACATATTTGAGACAGCAAAAAGTTTCAGATATTCAAAACTATGGGGGCTAGAATTTTGGTGATTATGCCCCCTTATTTTCTTTTTTCTATACTTTCTAAATTTCTACTACAAGCATATACTAGTTTTATCATCAGTAATTCTGCATGTGTGTATGTATATATAAATCCCAATATTCACAGTTAGTGTGAAGACAGCCAGAAGACATTGAATCTCTTGAGACTTATTTTTACTATCACATAATCAAATTCCCTTATCCCTTATCCGAAGTTAGGAGCTTTTTGGATGAGATTAGCATTGGAATCTGCAGTCCATGAGGTCGCAACAACAACAAGCGTATGAATCAGTGGACTCAGTAGACTGTCCTCCCCAATATTAGTGGGCATCATCTCATCCTTTAAGGGACTGGTCAGAAGAATGTGCCTTTTTTCCCTGCTTCACTATCTGAGCTGTGGCGTCTCATGTTCTCTAGCCCTTTTACTAGGATATCTTCTGCTTCACTGGTTAATAGGCGTTCAGACTTGATCTGAATCATACCACTGGCTTTCCTCAGACTCCAGCTTTAAGACAGCAGAACTTCTCAGATTCCATAATATGTGTGACCCAACATTTCATTTTACATATAAAGTGGGTTCTATTTCTCTGAAGAACCCTAGTACACCTGACATTAGTATGTAATATATTATTAGCTTATCTACCCTATTGATAAAGCTACCCTATAGTATCACTGTTTACCTCTAATATATCAGTCCCTATATAAAGACAGATGCTAATTAAAGACAGACCTGCAAAGATATCCTTAATTTTGTATATAGGAAAAAAGCCTAAAATAGATAAAAATGATCACCAACCAAGAACTGTCAAGAAATTTTAAATCACCAAAATAAAATGAAATAACACGAACCCACATCAACTACACTGAAGAATAAATCTCTATAATGCAGTCTTTACTGTCAACAAGTTCTCCCAGGTGAATCAGATATGCATGCCCCATCATCAAGAATCAGTGGGTCACATTAAAATAGCTGAGGGCACTTTGCTGCATGACTAAATGGATCTGATTCCATATTACTGAAGCAACTTTCAAAACTGTACTGTTTAAACCCCAAGCCTGATGAAATATTAACAGCTATATATACTAATATATTTGAAAACTCAGAAGACATGGATGTTTCTAGAAAAATAACAAAATTGGGACAAAGAGTACAAAAATTGGAATTCACTGACAATAATTTAAAATTTTTGAGTGGATTAATCAACACCTGGTCTTTATCTTATGTGGTACTGACACTTTTGAAGGACATAATCCTTTTATTTTTTAATTCCATGGTCCTTTTTTGAGGTTTGTCTTATGTTTCATCACAACCAGATTCAGGTTATATATTCCTGGCTGGAATCTTTCATATGCAATGTGTCTTTCTCAGGGTACTATCTCCAGAAGCATAGGATATCCATCTGTTTCAGTACTTGCAATTCCACTTTTACGTACTTCTGAAGAGAAATGAAAACTATGTGTACAAAAATGTCCCCAGTAGCTTTTACTCCTAATAGCCAAAACCTGGAAGCTGTCCAGATGCTCAACAACAGGAGAATATAAATAAACTGTAGTATATTCATACAATGTATTATACTAGTTCTCACAATAAAAAGGAATGAATCACTAATGAATGAAATAAGACAGATAAATCTTGGAAACATTACACTGAGTGAAAGAAGTCAGACACAAGAATAAATACTGTATTAATTCTATTTAAATAGGTTTCCAGAAGTAGCAAAACTAATCCATGGTGATAGAACTCGAATTACCAGTTGCTTCAGAGAATTCTGTAGAATGCGACATGAGAAAACATTCTGGAGTGATAGAAATGCTCTGCATCTTGGGTGTGAATTATACAGATGTATGCATTTGTCAAAATTGATTCAACTACACAGTTGACGGCATGTGCACTTAGCTATATGTAAATTATTTCAATTTAAAAAATAAGCAAAAAAGTTATTATTTTCCTCTCCAGTAATAACAAAATAGAAAATAAACCATTAGCAATAACAATTTTTTTAAACAATTTAGAAATTAACCTTAAAAACTACACAACCATTTATAGAGGAAAAAATGTTAACTCTAACAATGACCATAAAATAGGGAGACAACGGAAGATCTTAGTACCTTCATGGATGGAGTGCTGTTGACAGCAAAGTAAAGACAGCAATTCTCCTCGAACTAATTCAGCACTCCAATATAACTCTGATCAAAATACCTGAAGGATCCTTACCATATAGTACAGGGAACTCTACTCAATACTCTATAATAATCTATGTGGGAAAAGAAAATGAGAAAGAATAGATATATGCATAGATATAACTAAATCACTCTGCTGTACGCCTGCAACTGACACAACGCTGTATTACTATATACTCCAATATAAACTAAAAAAAAAATTTTTAAAGAAAATCCTAGAGAAAAAAACCTGAAGGATGTTCTAAATATGGAAAAACTGATCTAAGAATAACTATATTAACAAAAAAAGCAAACACAAGTGGTTCACCTTGCCAGATAAAAAGATTTATCACAAAACCACTCTAATTAGTCTATAGTATTAGGATAGCAAAAGATAAGCAAATGGAACAGAATACTCCCAAATGCATTTGTATATATAAAGTCTCTCTTTAGAAGCAGCATACACTCAAAGGGCTCAATAAATACTCAGTGAATAAATGACATCAGCCCTTCCTGAGGCATCTGCCACACTACTCAGAATTCACATAATGGTGACTGCAGAAACTAAAACAAGTTAGTGGGTTTTTTTTTTTCTTTTTTTAAAAAGTGTTAGGCAGAAGGAACTAGGAAAAAGAATGAGATTAATAGCATTATGCCATTTATACAAATTTCAAAACATATAAACAAAACATTATTTTTGGAAGAAATCAGAAATCTAAGTAAATACACAAAGAAAAACACACCAGATATACTCCAGGGTAAATGGGGAGATAGAAGTGAAAATGAAGATAGAATATAAGAATATAAAAGAGTAATGATGTAAAGTGGAAGGAAAAAGGGGGACCTATAAAGAATGTAGCATAAACTGAGTATGACCAATACAATCCTAAGTATCTGATGTCTCTGGAAGAGAACACAGTCTTTCTTTAATGTGTCAAGCTGTTCACATTAAAATATTAATTTAACTTTTACAAATAAACTTAACCTCAGAAGTTAATTGGTCCAAGTCACTCAACCATTCTAGATCTATCTCTCCAAAGCCTATCATCTTTCTGTACTGCTACATTTCCCATGTCATAGTCTCTAGTCAACAGATAAATGAAAAGAAAGGTGAGAATATAACATTAATCCAGTCTCTTAAGAACTGATCATGTTATTAACTCTAGTTACTGCAGATACAAACATAAGAAAAAGGAGGAGCAATGTTTACCCCTTGATTTAAATAACAGCCCCAAGAGACAAAGTTTTGTAATGTAGTGGCTAGGGCGTGGACTTCAGAGTCAAAACTTGTTGTTGTTCAGTCACTAAGGCATGTCCAACTCTTTGTGACCCCATGGACTGCAGCACTCCAGGCTTCCCTGTCCTTTACTATTTCCCAGAGTTTGTTCAAATTTGTGTCCATTGAAATGGTGATGCTATCTAACCATCTCATCCTCTGCCACCCCCTTCTTTTCCTTCTGTCTTTCCCAGCACCATGGTCTATTCCAAAGAGTCACTTCTTCTCATCAGGCAGCCAAAGTATTGGAGCTTTAGCAATAGTCCTTCCAATGCATATTCAGGGTTGATTTCCTTTAGGATTTAATGGCTTGATCTCCTTGCAGTCCTGGGGACTCAAGAGTCCTCTCTAGCACCAGAATTCAAAAGCACTGATTCTTTGGTGCTTAGCCTTCTTTATAAACCAACTCTTACATCCTGGTTTCCCCCTTTTATTATGTGCATTCTCTTGGACAAACTAACTACAAAAGCCGTTAAGTCTCAATATAAACACTGTAAAACAGGAAAATGAAATAATGCATGTGCAATGCTTCAGTTCAGCTGCTCAGTTGTGTCCGACTCTCTGAAACTTCATGGACTGTAGCACAACAGGCTTCCCAACAGACCAACTTACAGAGCTTGCTCAAACTCACATCCACCGAGTTGCTCATGCCATCCAACCATCTCATCCTCTGTCGCCCCCTACTCTTCCTCCCTTCAATCTTTCCCAGCATCAGGGTCTTCTCTAAGGAGTCAGTTTTTCGCATCAGGTGGCCAAAGTCCTAATGGAGCTTCAGCATCAGTTTTCCCAATGAATATTCAGCACTGATTTCCTTTAGGATTGACTGGTTGGATCTTGCAGTCCAAGGAACTCTCAAGAGTCTTCTCCAACACCACAATTCAAAAGCATCAATTCTTCGGCGCTGAGCTTTCTTTATAGTACAACTTTCACATCCATACTTGACTCTGGAAAAACCATAGCTTTGACTAGATGGACTTTCGCCAACAAAGTAATGTCTCTGCTTTTTAATATGCTGTCTAGGTTGGTTATAGCTTTTCTTCCAGGAAGCAAGTGTCTTTTAATTTCATGACTACAGTCACCATTTGAAGTGATTTTTGGAGCCCGAGAAAATAAAGCCTGTCACTGTTTCCACTGTTTCCCCATGTGTTTGCATGAAATGATGAGACTGGATGCCAAGATCTTCATTTTTTGAATGTTGAGTTTATGCCAGCTTTTTCACTTTCCTCTTTCATTTTAATCAAGAGACTCTTTAGTTTCTCTTTGCTTTCTGCCATTAAGTGGTGTCATCTGCATACCTGAGGTCACTGGTATTTCTCCTGGCAATCTTGATTCCAGCTTGCACTTCATCAAGCCCAGAATTTCACATGATGTATTCTGCATATAAGTTAAATAAGCAGGTTGACAACATAGAGCCTTGACACATACTCCTTTTCCAATCTGGAACCAGTCCATTGCCCCACGTCCAGTTTTAACTGTTGCTTCTTGACCTCCATAAGATTTATCAGGAGACAGTTAAGTTGGTCCGGTTTTTCCACCTCTTGAATAATTTTCCAGTTTCTTGTGATCCACAGTAAAAGGCTTTAGCATAGTCAATGAAACAGAAGGATATGTTTTTCCAGAATTCTCTTGCTTTTTCTATGATCCAGCAGATGTTGACAATTTATCTCTGGTTCCTCTGCCTTTTCTAAATCCAGCTTGAACATCTGAAAGTTCTCAGTTCAAGTACTGTTGAAGCCTGGCTTGGAGAATTTTGAGCATTACTTTGCTATCAAAGTAATGAATGCAACTGTGTAGTAGTTTGAACATTCTTTGGTATTGTCTTCCTTTGTGATTGGAATGAAAATTGACCTTTTCCAATCCTGTGGCCACCTCTGAGTTTTCCAGATTTGCTGGCAAATCGAGTGCAGCACTTTCACAGCATCATCTTTTAGGATTTGAAATAGCTCAGCTGGAATTCCATCACCTCCACTAGCTTTGTTCATAGTGATGCTTCCTAAGGCCCACTTGACTTCACACTCCAGGATGTCTGCCTCTAAGTGAGTGATCACACCATCATGGTTATCCGGGTCAAGAAGATCTTTTTTGTATAGTTCTTCTGTGTATTCCTGCCACCTCTTCTTAATATCTTCTGCTTCTGTTAGGTCCATACTGTTTCTGTCCTTTATTGAGCTGATGTTTGCACGAAATGTTCCCTGCTGCTGCTGCTAAGTTGCTTCAGTTGTGAATGACTCTGTGAGACGAGGCTCCTTTGTTCCTAGGATTTTCCAGGCAAGAACACTGGAGTGTTTTATAGTTTTCTATATACAAGTCTTTTGTTTCTTTAGGTAGAAATACTCCTAAGTATTTTATTCTTTTTGTTTCGATGGTGAATGGAATTGTTTCCTTAATTTCTCTTTCTGATTTCTCACTGTTAGTGTATAGGAATGCCAGGGATTTCTGTGTGTTGATTTTGTATCCTAAAACTTTGCTATATTCACTGATTAGCTCTAGTAATTTTCTCGTAGAGTCTTTAGGGTTTTCAATATAGAGGATCATGTCATCTGCAAACAGAGAGAGTTTTACTTCTTTTCCAATCTGGATTCCTTTGATTTCTTTATCTGCTCTGATTGCTGTGGCCAAGACTTCCAAAACTATGTTGAAAAGTAGTGGTGAGAGTGGGCACCCTTGTCTTGTTCCTGATTTCGGGGGGAATGCTTCCAGTTTTTCATCATTGAGGATAATGTTTGCTGTGGGTTTGTCATATATAGCTTTTATTATGTTGAGGTATGTTCCTTCTATTCCTGCTTTTTGGAGGGTTTTTATCATAAATGGATGTTGAATTTTGTCAAAGGCTTTCTCTGCATCTATTGAGATAATCATGTGATTTTTATTTTTCAATTTGTTAATGTGGTGTATTACATTGATTGATTTGCGAATATTGAAGAATCCTTGCATCCCTGGGATAAAGCCTACTTGATCATGATGTATGATTTTTTTAATGTGTTGTTGGATTCTATTTGCTAGAATTTTGTTAAGGATTTTTGCATCTAAGTTCATCAGTGATATTGGCCTGTAGTTTTCTTTTTTTTGTGGCATCTTTGTCGGGTTTTGGAATTAGGGTGATGGTGGCCTCATAGAATGAGTTTGGAAGTTTACCTTCGTCTGCAATTTTCTGGAAGAGTTTGAGTAGAATAGGTGTTAGCTCTTCTCTAAATTTTTGGTAGAATTCAGCTGTGAAGCCATCTGGTCCTAGGCTTTTGTTTTTTGGAAGATTTCTGATTACGGTTTCAATTTCCGTGCTTGATGGGTCTATTAATATTATCTATCTCTTCCTGGTTTAGTCTTGGAAAGTTGTACTTTTCTAGGAATTTGTCCATTTCATCCAAGTTGTCCAGTTTATTTGCATATAGTTGCTGATAATAGTCTCTTATGATCCTTTGTATTTCTGTGTTTTCTGTTGTGATCTCTCCGTTTTCATTTCTAATTCTGTTGATTTGGTTCTTCTCCCTTTGTTTCTTGATGAGTCTGGCTAATGGTTTGTCAATTTTATTTATCTTCTCAAAGAACCAGCTCTCAACATCACTCATTATCAGAGAAATGAAAATCAAAACCACAATGAGGTATCACTTTACACCAGTCAGAATGGCTGTAATCCAAAAATCTACAAGCAATAAATGCTGGAGAGGATGTGGAGAAAAGGGAACTCTCTTACACTGTTGGTGGGAATGCAAACTAGTACAGCCACTATGGAAAACAGTGTGGAGGTTCCTTAAAAAGCTGCAAATAGTCCTGCCATATGACCCAGCAATCCCACTGCTGGGCATATACACCGAGGAAACCAGAATTGAAAGAGCCACGTGTACCCCAATGTTCATCGCTGCTTTGTTTACAATAGCCAGGACATGGAAGCAACCTAGATGCCCATCAACTGACGAATGGATAAGAAAGCTGTGGTACATATACACAATGGAATATTACTCAGCTTAAAAAAAAATTCATTTGAAGCAGTTCTACTCAGATGGATGAAACTGGAGCCCATTATCCAGAGTGAAGTAAGCCAGAAGCAAAAACAACAATACAGTATATTAACACATATATATGGAATTTAGAAAGACGGTAACGAGAACCCAACATACGAGACAGCAAAAGGAACGCAGATGTATAGAATAGACTCGTGGACTCTGTGGATGAGGGTAAGGGTGGGATGATATGGGAGAATGGCATTGAAACACGTTAATTATCATATGTCTAATCAATCGCCAGCCCAGCCCAGGATTGATGCTCGGGGCTGGTGCATCGAGATCTCCCGGGGGGAGGGAGGAGGGAGGGAGGAGGGAGAGGGGTTCTGGAGGGGGAGCATATGTAAACCCATGGTGATATCATGGCATTGTATGGCAAAAACAATAAAAGGGGGGAAAAAATTGATCAGGGTTAATGAGGTTAATTGTAAAAAAAGAAGATGAATGGTTTACTAGGAAATAAAAAAAAGAACGCGGGAGTGGGTTACCATTTCCTTCTCCAATGAGTGAAAGTGAAAAGTGAAAGAGAAGTCGCTCAGTCATGTCTGACTCTTAGTGACCCCATGGACTGCAGCCTACCAGGCGCCTCCGTCAATGGGATTTTCCAGACAAAAGTACTGGAGTGGGTTGCCATTGCCTTCTCCATAGAAATGTTCCCTTGGTATCTCTAATTTTCTTGAAGAGATCTCTAGTCTTTCCCATTCTATTGTTTTCCTCTATTTCTCTGCATTGATCCCTGAGGAAGGCTTCTTATCTCTCCTTGCTACTCTTTGGAACTCTGCATTCAGATGGATATATCTTTCCTTTTCTCCTTTGCCTTCCGCTTCTCTTTTCTCAGCTATTTGTAAGACCTCCTCAGACAACCATTTTGCCTTTCTGCTTTTCTTTTTCTTGGGATGGTTTTGATCACTGCTTGCTGTACAATGTCACGAACCTCCATCCATAGTTCTTCAGGCACTCTGTCTATCAAACCTTATCCCTTGAATCTATTTGTGCAACGCTCAGTCTGGCATAGAATACTTAAAAGAGTTCATGAACAGCTGAAAAATGAAATAACCAACATCTAAAGGTAAGTTTGGTGCTGACATCTTTTGTTTTTTTCAATGTCTGTCAAGACATTTTTTACTGTCTACTACTTGCATCTATTCCAATACATCCTCAAATGTTTAATAATCTAAAGAGACTATTATGGGAGAGGGCAAGGGTGGGATGATATGGGAGAACAGCATTGAAACATGTTAATCATCATATGTGAAATCAATCGTCAGTCCAGGTTTGATGCTCAGGGCTGGTGCACCGGGATGACCCAGAGAGAGGGAATCGGGAGGGAGGATGGAGGGAGGTTCTGGAAGGGGAACATATGTATACCCATGGCAGATTCATGTCAATGTATGGCAAAACCAACACAATAATGTAAAGAAAATTTTTAAAAATTAATTAATTAATTAAAAAATAAATAGAGGCTATTATGAAATACATCCAGTTCTTTAAAAAAACAATTCCAAAGCATATTATAAGTAAATTACTAACCATTTTTTACTGAAGACACACGTTCAGCTTTTACACAAAGACATCGTACACCTTCTCTCACAGACTTTTTCCTATTTAGGCAATCTGGTTTCATTTCATTTGTCTGAAGGGATCTGACACTGTTTTTAACAACCCAAGACCTCTTGGTACCAGACATTTTCTGTGGAATGTATATTCCAGACTAAATATAAACTTTCTTCCCAAACTTTTTCACATAAAGTTCCATAAGAAAGTATTTAATTTTTTCTACTGAGATATAGTTGACATATACCATTATATTGGTTGTAGGTGTACAATATGATTCAATATTAGTATTTATTGCAATATGATCGCCACAAAAGTTTAGCTGACATTCACCATCACTAGTACAAAGGCTTTTTCTTGTGATGAGAATTCTTAAGATCTACTCTCTTAGCAACTTTCAAACACACAATACACTATCATTACGTACACTTGCCATGCTGAACATTACATTCCCAGAAGACAGACTTTTCTTTAAAGTCATCAAATGATTTGGAGAAGAAGCGCTATTTTACTACTTTACTTACTTTGAATATTATTTGATTCAGAAAAGAAGCAGATTTAGAGTCTTTAAAAAAGTTACAGAAACAAAATATAGGGAAAAAAAAACTCCAGATCAAAGCTAGAGTTAGGATTTTTCAAGGTAAATTTTTCCCCCTACGAAATTTCTAATCATTATCTTTAAAAGGAAAAAAAAAAATACTGCTTATAAAAATATTAGCAAAAAAAAATCAAGTTTCTTATTTTTCTGCTCACTTATGCATATTAACAAAAGAACAAGAAACCAGCAAAACTGTCATAGAAAAAGCAAAACAAAGGATACAGAGACAAAATTACAAACCAAGAAATAAACTTCTTAAATCAATGAAAACTAGGTGACATACCCTCAGAAAAATTACTATGAAAACTAAGGCCAAAAAGGCCAACAAAACAGACTACCCTGAATTAGGTTATCTATCAGCTCTCCCCTAGAGTGACTGCCACTTCACCATTCTCAAACCATTTTATGGATGAGAACTGAAGCTCACAGAGGTAACTTGTTCAAGGACACACAGCTAGAGATAGACCATATCTATTAAAGAATATAAAGTCTTCCCTTCGAGTTCCTGAAGACCTTTTAAACTGTTTTTGGTAACTATCTGTCAAATGTATGAGAATCGTTTAAATGTCAGACTCCTCTCTCATTAGCTCTAAATATGAGCTCCTCCAAGATGATCCTTTTTGGTGCAAAAAGAAAAAACTAGATTATTTTAGTCTTAAATAAATTAAACCACTCTGGTGGGAGATGCTGATAATGAAAGAAGTTATGCATGTGGTGGGTGCAGCAGAGATCAAGTATTAAAGGTAATCTCTGTACCTTCTGCTCAGTCTTACTATGAACCTAAAAATGCTCCAAAAAAAAACTTAACTTTTAATTTATTTAACTTTACCAAGATTAATATAAAGATTCACACTCCATTTAAAGGTCAGCCAGTCATAACAGACTGTATAGTCTGAAAGTCAAGGGAAGAATGAAAGTTCCACAAACAGTAAACTATAAAATATAGTGATACAATGTCATTTACGTGTGCCCAATGAAGCAGATTTAGGGATTAAATTATTTAGTTTTAACTAACTGCCTCTCACAACATGGAGAAGTGGCTCTGAAAAAAATTTCCACAAAGATAATAATAAGGCAAGCATAAGCCAACAACAAATTGGCAGGGCTAAGTGCAAGCTATTATTCATCTACATTATGATGTAAAATAATCTAGTCAATTACACACCTCTCACCAAAGTATTACTTTTTAAATAAGAACAAAAAGGTCTTATTTTAGATTATTTTCTTTCTCACTTTTCTTAATCTTCTAATTTGTGTCACTTATTATGTACACTGTTATTAGTATATAAATATACTAATACCATATTTGTACATGTATAAATCTTATAAACAATAAAGTACATAATAAAGCTACATATACAATGTTTTTCTGATGAGTTCAGTTCAGTCGCTCAGTCGTGTCCGACTCTTTGTGACCCCCATGTACCACAGCACATCAGGCTCCCTGTCCATCACCAATTCCCAGAGTCTACCCAAACCCATGTCCATTGAGTCGGTGATGCCATCCAACCACCTCATCCTCTGTCGTCCCCTCTCCTCCTGCCCCCAATCCTTCCCAGCATTAGGGTCTTTTCCAATGAGTCAATCCTTCGCATGAAGTGGCCAAAGTATTGGAGCTTCAGCTTCAACATCAGTTCTTCCAATGAACACCCAGGACTGATTTCCTTTAGGATGGACTGGTTGGATCTTCTTGAAGTCCAAGGGACTCTCAAGAGTCTTCTCCAACATCACAGTTCAAAAGCATCAATTCTTTGGTGTTCAGCTTTCTTTACAGTCCAACTCTCACACCCATACATGACCACTGGAAAAACCATAGCCTTGACTTTTCAAAGGTCCATAGACAGACCTTTGTAGTCAAAGTAATGTTTCTGCTTTTTAATATCCTGTCTAGGTTGGTCATAACTTTCCTTCCAAGGAGTAAGCGTCCTTTAATTTCTGATGAGGGGAGGACACAAAAAAATCTGAATATCTACCACTTAAGGCAAGTTTTTTTTTTTTCCTTTTCAGAATGGCGATCAACAGAATGCAAGTAGCCCCAAGAAGCTGAAAAAGTCAAGAAGTAGATTCTTCCCCTTAGAGTCTCAAGAAGGAACCAGGCCTGCTGACACCTTGACTTTAGCCCAGTTAAGACTTATTTTGGACTTTGACCCCAAAACTGATAATAAATGTATGCTGTTTTAAGTCACTAAATTTTTGGTAACCTGTTACAGCAGCAATAGGAAACTAACAAAGAGGATTCCTGGGACTTGGGGCTTTAACTGCTAAAACCAGGATAAGCTGGTCACCCTATTTTCAGGTTTTCAATGCCAGTAACAACATCTGGTACACAATGAGCATGCAAAAAACCTTTGCTGAATGAGTTTATGGTGAAATATATAGATAATGTACCCTTACTATGTTACAAAGATCTACCATAATATATTCTCCCTCATATTATCATCCTAACAACCCTGTGGGCTGTGAATGAATTAGTTTTCCCACTTTTAGGATATAAGAAATAAGATTCGAAGACATCACAAAAAAGTCCAAGGGCGCAGATATACTAAGTGATGGAGCCATAACTATAATATAGGCTTCTGGCTCACAGTCAAAGGATTACAGCAGTCAGAATACTATGAATCAAGCAGCCCAGGTTCAAATCCAAGCTCCAGAACTTAAGAGCTGCTTTGCCTTAGCCAAGTTACCTCTCTGCTTCCTCAACTATAAAATGTAAAATTAATTTATCAATAACACACTTAGGGTGCTAAGATTAAAGGTGCTAAAATATGCAAAGTACACACCACAGGCTTGACAAAGATGTAGCTGACAATAAACAATAGCTATCATAATTATTCTTGCTGTTAGCTATAGTACATTCATGCCTAAAATACTCTTTGCTACTTGATAATCACATAAAAATATGAAAAAAGGAAAAAAATAGCAACCAGAATGAATAATAAAGATTGGATGGGTCTTCTGTGAAAGTAATCTAAGGTTAGGACTTCAGGCTGGAAAGACAAAAGGAGAGGGGAGACATAATCAAGATCTGTAAATATGTGACAATACAAATAAGATGGATACAAAATGCAGTGATATTGTTAGGATGAGGAGGCTGGAAATTTAGAAACTAGAGTGCTGTAGTATAAACATATAGCACTCAGAAATCTACAAAATGATACAACTTAAAAAAGAAATGAATCACAAAATCTTGGAACACTTTATGAATGACAAAGACAAAAATTACTCTTTTGCAAAACCTGCTGAACCCTACAATGGCATTAGATTAAGGAAGAATGGAGATGTTGAGAAATGACCTAACAGGGTCATTTCTAGCAAGGGCCAGATCGCCAGGTGAGTCAATGACTTAATTTCATTATTCCCATTTCCCAAGGGAAAAAAGTCTCTTTGCCAATCACACCATACACCACTTCTCTTCCTGATCTCATCATAACCCTTCCAAAAAATTCTCAAGCCTTAATATTCTACTTTAATGCCTTCCCACCGCTTCAATAAAGAGCAATTAAAATCTCTGTGAATTTAGCAGTGCAAACAAATCTCAAAATAAACTAACCCCCCCCAAAAAACTAACCCAATTGTTTCTTAAACAAAAGCTTATTCTTAAATTTCCCATTACTTAAACCCTCAACACCCATTTTTCACAGTGAAAATCAACAAACTTTACAGAACTTTATGACTATTATTTTCAATAGACCAACTGATTTCTTTTTCCCCTAACAGGTCATGGCATCATCGACTCAATGGATATGAGTCTGAGCAAATTCCAGGAGACAGTGAAAGACAGAAGCCTGATGTACTGGCAGTCCACAGGGTCGCAAAGAATTGAACACGACTGAGCGACTGAACAAGTCATGAACTCATCACTTTTTCTAATGAATCAAGTTGAGAAACCATATTGAGACTAGCTTAAGCAAAAGACAGCCAGAAATTAAACAAAGTAATAGAAGCACAGTTAATTTAAATCCACAAATGATTTTTAAAACTACAATGAAATGCTCGATTTCACTGCAACCAACCAATTAATTTTTTTCAATTCCATTTAAGGGTGGAAACTTGCAACTGGCAAATAAGTTAGTCTTGAAGACCACTGTATAGTTAGTATAAACAACACTATTGTATGATAATTATTAACTTGCTGAGACTAGATCTTAATTATTCCCACCACAAGAAGGAATGGCTATGTAATATGATAGAGGTGCTTAACTGCTGCTACAATGGTAATCATATTACAATATATAAATGTATCAAATCAATATATCCTACAACTGAAATTTACACAATGTTATATGTCAGGTATATATCAACTTAAAAAAAAAAAAATCAGAGATCCTGGTGTGCTTTAAATGTGAATGAAAAGTGTAAACTCTTTGCCCTAAACCATTTCAGAAAGTAATGAAGAATAACAACATGGTCTAAAGATGGGCAAGATCAGGAAGGAAGAGAAAAGATACATAATCTACAACTAAACAGCCAATAGAAAGAAGTGGTTATAAATACAAGGTTTCCCTCCCTCATGTACAAATTTAAATTTAAAATGAGGTGAGTGTACTCACTTCCTACAAGCACTTTTTGTACCCAACATGATGCTGATATGTATTAAGGTGAGGTAACACTGATCTTTCTAAAGGGTTGAGAGTAAATGTCAAAAAGGCCAAATTTCTTGTGCTCTAAAACGTCTATCAACCTACCAACCAAAATTCTTCAGCCAGGCAAGTGTTTTCTTTTCTTCTTATTTATCTATTATTTTCTGGTACAACTTCAGTGTCTTTGGAATCCGCTAGGCACCCCACATTAATGAAAAAAACTGTTGGTGTTTTGCAGAAATAAGCTAAACAAGAAACTTAGTTTACCTATATTTTAATGTAACAGCAAATCACTTTGACTGAAGCGGCAGCAGTTCAATCAGGAAACATCACACAGCTCTGAATCCCCTTGGGAGTACAAAAGGGATTTTTCAAGTGCAATGGTAACGATCCTTTGACTGATAAGCTTTCTCTGCTCCTCCCCCAAAACCCAAATGTGCCAGGGGTTGACAGAAACCCCATAAGTAAACTTATAGACAAAGTCTTCCCGCCTTCAAAATGCAGGGCTTATCCTTCCATTACTAAGGGACATTATCCAAGGCACACTATCAGAAACCCCCGTGCACACTACACCTAAGACATACTCTACTGAACGGCTTATGATCTACTCTTTGAAAAAATGCTTCATAAAGCTCCCCAAAGTTTCCCAGAACAGCCACCCCAAGAGTGTCCGAGGCAAAGACCAGGAGAGAAAAGGGCCAAGAAAACTACTATTCGTACATTACTAACCTTCACAAATCGCGTTTTTAAAATCGCCTGTCGGGAACACGCCACATCCGACACGCTTTCTGCCCTTCGCACACCATGAAAACAAGTGGCTGGTACTAAGCGCGAACAACTTAGCCAATCTCTGTCTGAACACTATCCAAACACCCTTCCATCGCCAAGGGCCAGAGTAACTAGGTACAAAGGCACCCGGGCGCTTCCTCTGCCACTTAAGACTCTGTAAATTCCAAAATGCACCATGAAAACCTCCATACAGAGTGCTTCCAGGCCAGTCCACCGGGAAGTCACGGGATAATGTGTTTGTTGCTTCACAGGCGCCTCGGAGACCCGCACCCCAAAAGCCAGGATAATTTGGGGGTGTGACCTGGACCGCTCCCTGCCCCGTTTACCCTCACGGGAAACTCCAGTGTGGTCGCGGCTACTCACCAGACCAGGGAGCACAGAGAGAGGCAGGAGACCAGGGCCAAGGCCCGCCGGTACTTCTTCATCTTCTCCTCCTTCTTCCCCCTGCCAGAAGGCGGCACATCCTCCCTGCAGCTGCCACTGCCGAGGCCAAGATGGAGGAGCCGGAGCAGGAGAGTGAGGATGGGACCGAGAGTCCGAAGGGCTGCGGCGCCGGAGGCCCGGCTCCTGAGCGGCTCGCGCGCCGGCTGCCCTCTCCCAGGGGCCCGCGGCGGCGCCGACGAGGGCGCTTCACAGGACGACTCCGGGGACTGCCGCTGCTGCCGCGGCCGCCGGCTCGCCCGCGCCCGCCTCCTCCAGCCGCCACCGCCGCTGCCGCCCCATATCCCCCCCGCCCGCCCCGGCTCTCGCTCCGTGCTGCCGGCGACCAACGGCCGCTGCGCACTCGCCCCTCAACAGCCAATCGCCAGCGGAGCCGCGACACCTCACACACCGCTGAGCTGGAAGGAGACGCGTCACCCACGTCCCGCGGCGCTCGCACCCCCACCAGCCTCTGCGCGGGCCACGCCCCCTCCGACGTCTCTGGCGGCTGAGGCCGAGGGAGGAGGACACAAAGCGGGAGAGCCTAGGTGATCACCGCCCCGCCCACCTCAAGTCCCGCCCACTTCAGGAAGTCCTAGAGCAGCCTCGTGACTCTCAGCCTCCTTCCTACACTGGTCCGCCCTCTCGCTCGGGGCGCGCGGAGTCCGCGCAAAGGCCTTTGGGAGTTGTAGTTTTCTCTCCTGAACTCTCTTTTCCCTGTCACTGTCCCTCTCGGTGTCACTGTTTCAAGAGGTCTGTGGTTTCGCTTCTCACCGCAAGACTGACCAGCTTTGGAAGTGTTACATGCACTTTTCCTTTTTTGACCGCAGTTTGTGGAAAGGCCTAGAATGACTGCGGGGGGTGATGGGAAGCTATACTAATAAAATTTAAAAGGCCTTTTCCCTGTGTCAGTGGGCTGGGCCCATCGAACCAGATGCTGACTGGCTGGCGGGAAGGCGGGGTGTGTGTGCGCCAAGATTTCCTCTAATCTGATTGGTTGGAGTAGGACGACTTTCTCATCTTTTCCGCCTCGGGGAGAATTTCGCAGCCGGCAGGATTCCTCTGTTGGAATCGGCTCGATTCATGTCTATTCTTCGGATTCATGCTTTGGGTTCGCTGTGGTGGGGCCAGAAAGGAAAACTGCGGCTCCTGCTGGAGGAGTTTCAAGTTCTGGGGTTCACCGAAAGCGGGGGAAGTGATCGTCTTCACACGTCTTTAGCTACCGTCTGAGACCAAAAAGTTACCGCTTCTCAATCTTTAAAACGAGCAATGTACCCACCCGAGATTTTTATGCCGCTGAGGCTTCTAAAGATCTCTCAGAAGCTAATTTAGGGACCCTGTGCCTGAAAGTCCCCAATTCTTAACCACTCTTCTTCCCAAGCGCCCCTTAACGTAGCTCTCTTCTTGTAGATTGTATAGAGGAAGAGACATTAGCTTCTGATCTGGGAAGAAGACATCTGGCCTCTGGCCTAATGTGTTCCTTCTGCTATCCCTGATGATACATTTGTTTCAGACTCTTGACACTAGCAGGGAAGTTGGTCGCTACCGAATCGCTTATTTTCTTTTATAAAATAAGAAATATAAATCAATGATGTTTCCCTTTTTGTCTTGGCTATCAGAAACTCAGAACTACCTTCTCCAGAAAGCATCCAGACAAATGGGAGAATGGAGACTCCAACTGTCCGACTGTCCAAAGGTCAAAGCAAGTGTTACTAAAGTATGAGGACTTATTGCTTATGTGGTTGAAGAAAAAAAAGACTCCGTAAAATGTCCATCTAATTTCGAGCCATTTAATTTCCTTGTAAACTTTCTAGGTTGAATTGTTTGTTAATTGTATTCCCAGGAAACTGAAATTCTTGCTATAAGTCAACTGGATCTTTTAAAAAATTCCACAAATCATGATTTGGTTTTAAAGGAATTCATCCTAAACTAATTTTTCTTGCAAAAACTAGAATGATCTGTTCATGGCCCTTTTGGCATATGACAAGGCTCTTCATCTCTCTAACTGCAGTAGGCAAGCACTTAACTAGCCCAAGAGCAGTATCAAATGATTAATATGTAAATTTAAAGGACGGTACGGACAAAAGGAGTGTGGGGATTATTTTACATTCTTTATGTTGGGCCCCCTTTTCCTTTCACTCCAGGAACTAGGATATTCAGGACAAAGAGCAGGTGCTCCTGAGCTGATTTTCCATAGATCACAGCCAATAAAGTTCTGTTAGAATATATACTCATCTCAAGCTTGACAAGTTATCAGGTGCCTCTCTTGTATCCTGTCCTCACTCCAGACCCACAAATCCACATACAACCAGTAGATAGAATTTTTCTTCCTTCTTTTCTCCTTCCCTTCTTTCCTTTCTCTCTTCATTTTTCCTACAGTTGAGGCTTTAGAGTGACCGCTGTGGTATGGTTGTCATTCCCTTATTATTAATGAATCATTGCCTATTATTGTTGCAAGCAATAAATATCCTTTTCTCTTTTTGCTAGTTTCATGTCCACAGCTTCATGTTAAGGTTTAATCTTCAATCCCTTTAGCTTTTCATTTTTCTCTAGGATTTTTCATAATTTCAGTTCTCAGCTATACAGTTGACTCCCAAGTCTAGATCCCAGCCTCTCCAAGTAGTGGCTGGACATAACACTTATTCTACCATCACTACATAAAACAGAACTTGCTTCTGCATAAATTTAATTTCCCCATAAATTAAGTTCTTCACTTGAGTTTCTATTTGCATTAATTCTTTCTTTTAAGGCTTTGGATAGTGAGGATAAGAGGAGTTCCGTGGAGCTGACCTTTGAAAAACTAGTAGATATTTTTCTGCACGGTTGTTAAATATAATGAGAAAAAATAATGGAAGAAATTTTATTATACCACAATAAATGTGATAAAATAAGTAAGTATCATATAAAATAAATTGAGTATCAATAACTTCCCTCATACTCAAATATATACCATATGCCAGAAAATGGCAAGAAAAATGTGTCTTTAATCTTAGTGCAAGATAACTAACCACCATCTACCACCTCTTAGCTATACTACAGTCATTGTCAACCAGTGGCAATTGTTTCCCTTGAGGGTAAACTGGCAATGTCTAAAAACATTTTTGGTTATCATAGCTTAGGAAGTGCTACATCTAATGAGTAGAGACCAGGGATGCTACATTCTACAATGCAGAAGACAGCCTTACACAACAAAAAATGATTTGGCCTGAAAAGTCAAAAGTGCCGAGCTTGAGAAACCCTCTTATAACAAAATCACCCAATTCTATAAAATCTATAAAGCATTGACTATACACATATAACTTATATGCCTTGCAGATCCTTGAATTATTTAGGAAGTCACCAAGGACAAGACACATGGTGAACAAGAGTTCTCCTGTTCGTAAAAGGTTAAAGACATAGAAACGCTGAACAGGTTAAGTCCCTGCCAAGATAAAAATCAGATATTCTGTTTGCTCATGGTGAAAAAGAACAAGCAGATCTCAGATAAGTAGTCAACCCCTCTGGCCAGCTCCTTTGTACTTTGTCTCATATATAAATCACACTTTAAAAGCCCCAGAGAAGACATATTTGTTCAAGTTGGTGGTATTTGGTGAGCAAGCTTTAACATATTTTGAATTTGTTGAAAACTTATCTGCCCTTTTCAATATTATAAAATACTGAGACACTGTGTATTACAGAGGAACAGCTGAGGCTCAATGAAATTAGATGCTTCCAGAGTAAAACTAGTTAGGACAAAAGTTCCCTGGAAATCAGTGCAAGCTGAGAGAACTGAGAAAAGACTATTATAGAGATAAGGAAAGGGACTAAACCAGATGGGAAGAAGGGTGAATATGGTGATCAGCGCTTAAAAATATTATCTACATATAGATATAGTAGAGATAGAGATTTATTACTATTTGTCTTCACTCCATTTGCTGCTGTTTCTTTGAGTGTGTATAGATATGTGCATAGAATAGCACATGCCTGTTTTATTTACCCACACCTTGCTTGAGGAGAGCTTCCCCAATGGCTCAGTAAATAAAGGATCTGCCTGCAATACAGGAAACATAGGGGATTTGGGTTTGATCCCTGGATTGGGAAGATCCCCTGGAGAAGGAAATGGCAACCCACTCCAATGCTCTTGCCTGGAGAATCCCATGGACAGAAGAGCCTGAGAGGCTACAGTCCAAAGGATCATAAAGAGTCAGATATGACTGACCAACTAAACTTGTTTGCTTGCCTGAGGAGAGCCTCAACTACTTTACCAAATCTACCTTAGAGCACTGATGATGTAGCTACTTGAGGAACTAAAGGTAGAATTCAGAGGGAGATAAGAAAAACTTGCTTCTCTAGGACAGCCTGAGATCTCAGTTTCTTAACAGAAGAATCACAAATTGCAATGTCAGTCTGTTTAGTTCTGTTTATATTGCAAATAACAGAAGATTTACCCTTAAAATCTTTGCACTTTATGACCACCAGTTTAGTCTTCTATCACTGGTTAACCATGCTATAATGTGGTTTCTCAACTGGGCACATTGGCTTTTCAATGTCCGCTTTGAAAATACGTGAGTTTAGCAGTAACGAAATCAGCCAGAGAAAGGATTACTCAAGAAGTGGGTGATGGAGAGGGAGAAATCTAAGAGGACTTCTGAGAAGGCATGTGGTCGTGACATGAATAGAAAAGTCAGGAGTCACAGGTTTGTAGGGAAGATTAGTGTGGTTTTAGAAGTGTAGTATTGAGCTTTAGGTTCTGGTGGAAGCATCTGGCAAGCATCTACAAATATCTATTTCCCAAAAGAGAGAGAAATAAAGCAACTGATGATGACGTGTTAAGAGTTCTAACTGCTTTGTCCTTCAGGGGTGCTAGTAGTTTAGTTGTGTCCAACTCTTTGCCACCCCATGGACTGTAGCCCACCAGTCTCGTCAGTCCATGGGATTCTCCAGGCAAGAATACCGGAGTGAGTTACCATTCCCTTCACCAGGAGATCTTCCCCACCCAGGGATCGAGCCCAGGTCTCCTGAATTGCAGGCAAATTCTTAACCATCTGAGCCACCAGGGGCATCCATGTCCCCCAGTACCTCCTGTATAATGCTCTCAGGTGAAGTTTCCTAAAACATTACCTCCTTCACATCCTTGTTTTTGGATCAAGTAGAAAAGGATAGTTTTATTGCTTTGCCAGGCAAAGGGGGCCGCAACGGGCTCATATCCTCAAAACCATGGATCCTAACTTATGGAAAAGAGTGAAAAGTTTTATATCAATTGTCCAAAGAGGGTGGGATCAGCTCATGGACATTCTCTGATGTGTTAGTGGTGAGCTAAGTAGGAGTCAGCATCATTGACCTTCAGGTCCAACCAGTCTGGGGTCTACATGCTTGTGGGCAGCCTACCATCATTAACTGTTAACTTTTCCTACCTAGAAGGGGTTTCAGTATCTACAAAATAACTCAAAGATATTGTTGTGTGTATCTTTTTATGGGGAAATAGGACCTTGCCCAACACTACTCTTAACAGTTTGTTCTACCTGGTCTCCCTTGCCTAATTAACAACTACTTGTTTGACTCTGCCCATTGGAATTCAGGGAATTCAGGGAGGTTGAATGAAGGCTATTTCCTATAATCAAAGAAAAGGGGGACACAGAAAGGCCTTGTGCCCAGGAGCCCCACAGAGCCCTGCATGGTATCGTCACCACGTGCTGGGGCTATACTAAGTGTTTTCATATATTAATTAATTCAATCCTTGTGACACTATGTGATAGGCACCAGCCTTGTCCCCATTGTACAAATAAAGAAACTGAGGCATGAGCACACTACTTAACTTTCTCAAGTTCACCCAAGCATCAAAGTCTGGATGCGAACCTAGGATGTAATGGGTCCTAAGGGTGCCCACATCCTATGGGAGGAACACAGCACCTGCTTTCTCAAGACCTGTGGGTGGCAGTGCTGCCAGCCATGTGGGGGCTGGTACTGTCCATGTGGCCACCTGCCACTGGCCAGGCACCATCTGAGGCCTGGAGTGCCAGCCCTCGGGACAGCGAGGAATCTTGCATAGAGGACAAGATGCCAGGAAGAAGATGCATAGACTGAGGGGTGTGGAGGGTGCTGATGGGTGGATGTCTTGGGTGGGCAAGGGTCAGGGCAGGTCTCCCCAGGAGTAAATATCTGGGTGGAGATCTGTAGCTACCCAGGGATTCAGGGAAGGAGCATTCCAGGCCAAAGAAAGAGCTCATGCAAAAAAAAAAATCTCCAATAGCACTTAAATATTTGTTGGATAAAGTCCTGCGTTTAAAGCTTCCCAGGATCCAACTCAGCTGACAGTATAAGACACTGTTTCCTTTCAGAACTCAACCTTCTCACAGATCATGCTGCTTGTCAAGTTCTGAAACCCCTGTGTTCTCTGTTCTTGTAATGTCTATCTCCCCAAGCAGTGTTTCAATTCCTTATGCAAAGAGGTCATGTGTTATATATGCAAAACACAATTTTTTTTTATTACAGGGGCCAAAAAAAAATAATTTTTTACTTAGTTACTATTTCATTTGTCTAATCGTACCAAATTACAATCTGCCCAGTATTTTCAATTCCTAGGAATAGCAAACCCCTAAGTTTTAGCAACTGACTAGAGATACTAGCCAATTATCTCTTCCACTACAAGTAGCCAAATTAGCTTTTTAGCATAATACTGTTTGACATGTATGTGACTAAACTTTTCTGGGTTTAAATTATCCTTGAGTAATCTAGAGAAATAATGTGTTCAACAAATATTTATTGAGATTTTTTTATATGAAAGGTACTGCAGTAGATTATTTGTCTCCAGGAAACTCAGTGTTCTTGTAGTTTCTTAATCTTCTTCCAGACTGCACCCTTTTGGCAGGTTCATGATACACATGAGTCCCTTCTCAGAGTGTTTTCAGGCAGATTCTTCACCGTCTGAATCACCAGAGAAGCCCTCAGCGTATTTGTAAGGGAATAAAATAAAATAATAGATTACAAAGTAAACCAATTAAACTGAAATACAGTTGTGAAACTATTTCGAAGCAAATTTGTGATTAGTAATTGAGTCTACCTGCCAAGAAGGAGGTGCAGGAGGTGTAGGTTCTATCCTTGGGTTAGGAAGATTCTTTGGAAGAGTAAATGGCAACCCATTCCAGTATTCTTGCCTGAAAACTCCCATGGACAGAGGAACCTGGCTGGCTGTCATCCATGGGGTCGCAAGAGTTGGACACGACTTAGTGACTAAACCACCATTGCTAGTGGTGATTTTCAATCATCAAAAGAATGATGAGTTTAAAATGTATTTTAAGATACCTACAGAATGCATCATGTGACATGGAGACTTCTAGTAGTGACAAATTTCTGAGATTAGTTACCTACATTCGTAATAAGAGAGAATTCTAAATTTCAGTAAAAGGTTAGTGAAAGTAAAGACATAATTATTTTTTGTCCAAGTTCATGGACCAGTGAATTTATATTTCGATACTAAGTCAAGAATCCCTGCAGTATGGCATTGTTTTTTAAATTGTGAGTCACAACTCATTAGAGAGTTAAGTAATCAGTTTTCAGGGACATTAGGAGAACTTTTTAAAAAGCAGAAGGTAATAATTTATAAAATAGCAGTGTCTCAGTAAGGGGTAATATTATCTCAGTTACTCCTGTTTCAGCGATATAAATGTCGTATATATATGCACATGTATGCATGTGTGTCTATTTGTGTGTGTTCTGTTACATATGTATATGTGTATTGAGGTGCAATGTAAAACATACCTCTTACTGAGGACTGCAGTAAAAATCAAGTGAAAGCCATTGCACTAGGGGAAATAAGATACATAAGACATGGAATAAATGCAACAATACAAATCATATGTGTCACAAGATTTTAGAGGAAAAGGAAATTTTTTTTTCTTTCAAGGAAATTATTAGGGAAGACCTGAAAATGTGGTAGATTTAAGGTGAGCTTTGAAAGATGAGTAGTATTTGAATAGAGAGAGATCTGAGAAGAACCTATTTCTGGTATAGAGAACAGTAAAAACTCTATAATTTAATTGAAAACTACCTTAACAATTTTTACCATGTACCTTATAATTTCGGTTTGCCTGAAATTTATTTGGTACTCTGTATTTGACATAATCAGTGACAGTGAGTGCTAAACAAAAAATAAAGAAACAGGTATTTGTTGAATATCTACATAAAATAATTCATGTTAGGTCATATGACAACTTTAAAAACTAAGTATTAGAGATACTATCCCCTTTGATAGCCTTCAAGAACAAGAAACAAGACATTCAAGAACATTAAAATACCAAAAAGTGATGCCAAGTACAAAGTGATCACAGTGAATTCAAGATCATTAAATTGGGTAAAAATAATACAGTTGAACACACACAATTACCTTTACTCACAAAACTTCATAAAACAGTAGGAAAGTTTTATTTGTTCTTTGTACATATAGTCACAGTTATAGAGAGGTCAGGTGAGAGAATCAAAAGAGTAACACTTTGAAGCTGAAAATTACATTGGTAAGGAAACAACTTCCTAATGTGACCTTCCAAGGACAATTCTGGTTTACCCTTATCGATGGTCCTGGCATGATTAATGATAGTGGGAACTTTTATTTTCAAATATGTTCTGGTGTGAAAAATAAATAATAATCCTCAACATAGCAGATGTGAAAAAACTGAACCCTAATTTAGCAACAAGAAATGGCAAAAACTGACTCGATTTGTAACACAGAATCCCCAGAAAGCCCTTTCAGGAAACAATACACAAAGTACCATGGGAAGTAAGGTTAATGGTATGTATGTTTGGTAGTTTAGTAGTAGAAAGGGATTGCAAATTAAAACATAGAGACCCTCCACTGCTCTACATGGTTAGATGAGTGCCCTTCCCCTACCACCAGCAAAAGAAAATGAAAAAAAAAGAAAAAATATATAGATATATTATCAGGGGAAGATAAAGGTAAAGCTTGGGTTTGGGAACATCTAGAAGGAAATGGCAATCTACTTCAGTGTTCTTACCTGGAGAATCCCAGGGACAGCGGGGCCTGGTGGGCTGCCGTCTGTGGGGTTGCACAGAGTTAGACACGACTGAAGTGACTTAGCAGCAGCATAGTTTAAGCAAGCTCCAGGAGTTGGTGATGGACAGGGAAGCCTGGCACACTGCAGTACATGGGGTCACAGAGTCAGACACAATTGAGCAACTGAACTGAACTGAGCATAGTTTAGGGCAAAAGTATCATGCAAAAAAAAAAAAAAAAAGAATATTTTTTGTGACAATAAGTTGGAAAAACTTGAATAAGGACTGGTAATTAATTAATAAATTTTTTTTCTTAGCTATGATAATGCCATTATGTAGGAAATGTCCTCACATTAAGGAGACATATGCTAAAATATTGAAGAGTGAAATGTCACAGTGACGGGACCTTACTTCCAAAATTCAAAGAGAGAGAACAAATAGGAGCAGCTGTTAACTAGAAGCAAGAAGAAATGAGACTATGAAGTGAGAAGAAATCTTAAACAAAACAAAGAAATTCTAACATTCTAACATTGCCAGATATTGCCACCATAAAATAGGAGCAGGATACTAAAAAGAAGGAACCTGTCAAGAACAACAGCATCTTCCAAGAACTCTTAGGAAGTAAAGCTATGAAATAAAAAAAAACTCTACAGAAAAATATTGGAAGATAAATTTGCAGAAATCATCTAGAAATTAGACAAAAAAATAAAGGACTCATCCAGGAAGTCCAGACATATATCTGTAATAGAGGAAGAGAGAAGACACAGATGAGGTAATAAACAATTTTCAAGACATTTTTCTAGAGTTCAGAGTTTCTGTATTGAAAGTTCCCTAGTCAAAGTGACCTGCATGCTGGATAAAAATGGTTAACACTAAGGTGCCCCACTGTGAAATTTGAGAAAAATGGAGGCAAAGAGAATATCACAAAAGTTTTAGAGACTGGAGAGAAAATAGACCATGCACAAAGAATCGGAAATTAACACTAGTTTCAGACTTGTCTACATTTACATGGAAAGCTGAAAGGCAGTGGAGAAGCTTTTTTGAAATACTGAAGGAAGGTTATTTCCAACCAAGGATTCTTGGCTCATTCAAGCCATCAATCAATCCCCAAGTGCCAGGGGGAATAAAGACATTTTGAGACAGGCAAGATCTCAATAAATTTACCTGTTGGGAATTTCTCATGAAAAGAGATTTTGCTCTACCAAAACAAGGCAGGAAACCAAAAAAGAAGACATTTGATACAGGAAACAGGAAATCCAGTACAGAGGAAAGAGGTGAAAGAGATCCCCAGGGTGATAGTGAAGAAAGAACCCAGCATGACAGCTAAGAACCAGACATAGGAAGGATGCAGCCATGCAGACTGGCGCAGGTCAGCGGCCCTGAGAGAGACCTCGTCAAGGAGATGACATCTGTAGAACATCTACTGGGTCTGAGTAATTTGGTGGGAACTTAGATGTTTATGAAAAAAAGAGATGCACTTAGAAAACTAAACAGAACAAAACTAAAACAGAACAATCTAGAACAAAACTAAAACAGAACAATCTAGAAAATAGCCATGCAGGAAAGTTTCATCTGTGATTAACATTTATACGATCTTAATAACAAACAGTAAAATTAAATCCAAACAAAAGTAACTGCATGAGAAGGATGGGAGGATTGGAAAGATTATAGGTTTCTGGTAGGAGTTCTTGGTCAGGAAAAGGAAAAAGACCAAAATCCTCAGCTTCCATAACTGAAAGTCAATCAATAATGCTGAAAATGTGGAAAAACAGAAACAAAAAATAACAACATGGTTTTTAGGATATGGAGGCAAATATGAAAATAGCTGACAATAAGTAGTAGAAGCAGTTGATTTTTGAACAGGAGGAAATAGAAGGTGAGCAGTAGGAAATTGCTTTTTTCATAACTTTGTTACAACTATTTGATTCTTATGTGCATGTATAACTTTGGGTTTTTAAAAAATTAATATTTCTTTTCTTCTTCTGTATTGGCCATGTTGCATGGTTTGTGGGATCTCAGTTCCCTGACCAGGAATTGAACCTGGGCCACAGCAACGAAAGCCTGGAATGCTGACCACTAGGATATATCCTAGTTCCCATGAGGGTACTCCCACAAATTAAGATATTTTATTATAATGTTTGTGATTTGTGGCAAAATAAGTTCATATTTTTCATGTATTCATATTTTCTCCTTTTCCATTTGTATGTACTGGATCTGTGGAACCAAGTAAACTAACTACTATGATGTGTAGATTTCACAGTTGTTCATTCAGTGCCTAGACTGGAAAATCTGAGTCAAATATAAGAAGATGATAAAAGTGGAGATGTGGAGCAAATGAACACTTTCCTATTGATTATTTTTCTCTTTTAGAATAGGAAAGCCAGCTATTAGAACTGTTCCTACCCCTGCTTTCAAAACCACCTATTAAGTGTTTAAAATGTAACTTTTTCCAGGCCTAAAAGTTTCTGCTTCCTTCTGTTTTCTGTATCTATTTTTAAACTATCTTTCTACTGTTCCATGAAGTGAAGCAACTGTTACTTGGATAATTGAGGCATACTTACTTTGCTTCCTTGTTCAGTCATTACCCTGTTTTGAGGCCTAAACTGTGAAGATTGTTATATAGATCAAGTAATTTCACCTCTTCATTTTGCACAGGGAGATAATGGGATATTAAGGCGTGTCGGTCAGTAAATCTTTAAAGGATCTGCATGAAACAATATTCAAGGTAAACTAGCATTGAAGAGCCTTTGCAGTTTCCTTCCACAAAACAACTTTTAATCCGTGACCCGGAAAAGACCCAAACCACTTAATTGAACTCATTTGGAAAGTCTGTTCCATAGGAAAACATTAAACAGTCATTCCACATCACCAAATAATTAATGAAGAGTAACAAGGATGCTTCTAGGGAAAGTTGTTGAGATTTCTGCATTTATATAGAAACTTTTTGTCGGCTGGCTGAAAAGCCACTTTGTAAAGTGTGGCAGAATCCTGCTGTGCAATCCCTCCACTTTGTGAACATCTAGTGTGGATTGTTACGTTCTGACATACACTACAGTTAGTGTGTCCTTCACTGGAGGGATGGGAAGTATCTTATTTCACCTCTGTCACCCCCACAGCACGTAGCATGATTCTTGGTACAAAGGAGCCATTGAATTGAGTTGAACTATGAGGACGATACTGGTGATGTTGACAATGACTCATAAAATGGGACACTTAAATAGGCATCTTTTATATTCAGAGTTGGAGCTTTTGTGTGCATTCTTTCATTTAAAATTACAACTACATTAAAAAATAAACCTCACTCAAAGCTACAGTGAAGCAATACGACCCTCCTTATATTCCTTGTATAAGATAGAACATTAGTCTCATGTTTTTAGAATGTTTAGAAACATTCAGTCTTTATAGGACTTTCAGTAGTTAAAGTTCCATCTTCCAAGATATAATTGAAAACAAAAACATACTCTAAGAAGTTTGGAAAGAGAAAAAAAAGAAAGGTTATTCCTGAATAATAAGGATGAAGATGAAAGGGATTTTTGATCATTATGAGGAGAATTTAAATTTTAAATCCTTTAAAATGACTTTGATTAATTTTAAACATTGTATGTTTTTGATTTTACCTTTTTTCAGAAACTACTTATAGGCTAAAAAAAATTAACATGATGCATTTATTTGCACAGTTGTGAGTAACTGTCTACTCACAACTACTTTTTAGTCAGAGACTCACATTTGTTGGAAATATCTTGACAGATGTATTTTGAATTAATTTATTTTTACTGTGTTTCTCTGCAATCCTGCTGACATAGATTCAGTCAACTTGTGAAAGGTACACAAAGCATGTAATGAGCTGTGCTTCTGTTTTTTTATTTGCACAAGCAGTTCTTTGAGTTTTCACTCCTCTTTGGTAAACTGCAATTTCTCCTAGATCTTAATTTAACAGAAAGGGACTTCCCATGGTGCCTCAGTGGTTAGGACTCCGAGCTTCCAATGAAGAGGGCACAGGGTTTGATCCCTGACTGAGGAACGAAGATCCTATGTACAATGCAGCATAGCCAAAAGAAAACAAAAAATCTGACATAAATGTAACACAGACATAAATTTCAATAAGACAGGGTATCTCTCAACAGAACTTTCTGGTATTGGTCAACATATTAATAAATAGCAGTTCCTGGACTATAAACAAAACCATTTCAGTGATGAAAGGAGGCCTGTAGCAGGAAGGCAACTTGCAGCAGATACTTGATATCACAGCAGTAAGGGCTCTCTTATCAAAAAAAAAAGATCTGGGCCTGAAAATCTGGCTCATCTGGATTTTTCAGCAGCAATTGGGTACAACTGACTTAACTGCAAGAAAAAACATGACAACAGCTGTGGTAGATTGTATCTTCCCCAAATTGCCCTTGTCAAGAGAAGGACAGGAGGAAAAGGGGACGGCAGAGGATGAGATGGTTGGCTGGTATCACCGACTCAATGGATATGAGTTTGAGCAAGCTCCGGGAGTCAGTGATGGACAAGGAAGCCTAGCGTGCTGCAGTCCATGGGGTCACAAAGAGTCGGACACGACGGAACTATTGAACTGAACTGAACTGAAAATTGTCACGTAAACTTGTCTAGTTCCCCATGTTTTTCTGGAACCTTGTCACTCCTCCATTAAGAGGCAGACTATCTCTCCTCCCCTTGAAACTAGAGGGGGAGGTGGGCTTTGTGACTGCCTGGATCAATACGTGTGTTGAAAGTGAGGCTCTGTGATTTCCAAGGTTGTGTCACCCAAGATCAGAAAAGAAGACACAGGGACTTCCTTGGTGATCCAGTTTTAAGATTCCATGTTCTCTATGCGGGGGGCCTGGGTGTGATCCCCAGCCAAGGAACTAGATCCTACATGCCACAGCTAATACCTCCTGCAAATAAATAAATAAGGAGATGTGGATTAATTCTGCCTGGTTCTCTTACTTGGAAACACCCTCAGAAAATGACTTCCTATTATAAGGAAGCCCAGGAGACAGAGAGAAGTCACATGGAGATGTTCTAGCCAATAGCCTCAGCTTACATTCCAGTCAACAGTGAGCATCCCCTGCCAGATGTCTGAGTGAAGGAGCCTTCGGGTAATTCCAGACTTCAGCTGTTGCCACCCCAAACCTTTCATCTTCCAGGGGAGGACCCAGACATCATGGTGCAAAGATGAATCCTCCCTGCGTACACTTATGTCTGATCCGTGGAACCCATGAGCACAGTCAAGCCCTGTTTACTCCTCTGGGTATGGAGATGATTTTATTACTCATAAGATAACTGGAACAATGGCTAATATGCTGAAAGGCAGAGAACACGAAAGCTACCTAACATATCGAACAAAACATTAATCATGGAAATACACACACACATTTCTGTGAGAAAAATAATTGAGTGGCCTATTGCAAACATGAGTTAGGAGAGATAATCCTCTATTGTCACTAGAAGATTTGTGAGCAAAAAGTCAACAGAGGTTGATGCATGATTTTTCAACGTTTCATCACATCTTATTTTTATTTTAGGTTCATGATAGTTAATTTGGGAAATGCAGATACTACCAAGAAAACAATCATTCCACTGCTCAAAGTCAACCAGCTAGTATTTTTCTGTATTCCTTGTCCTTCCTTTTTCTAAGCATCTGTTTTTAAAATCTCATTGAGGCCACATTATCGATACAACATTTTAATCCCACATACAGTCTTTTAATCCACTACTTAGTTTAGTTCCCACCATCAGAATGGTCCTGCATGTCTCTTTTCTGCCCAGCTAAAACTCTTTCTTGTCTAGGAAGCCTGCTGGGACCACCCAACCCACAAAGATGTCTACCTCAAAATCATAGCACTAATCCCCCATGCCACTTATTTGTTACACAATCACGTTACTTCATGACATTTTACATATTAATCCTTTAATAGCTATATCATATAGTCTTTTCCATCATTCCTTATCTTCCTAACAAGACTGAAAGTGACTTTAGGACAGAGATGAGTATTTTAATCTTTCTATTCCCTACAGTACTGAATACATATATAGCAAGTTCTTACCTGAAAATACCACACAGAGAGAAGTCTGGTGGGCTACAGTCCAAAGGGAAGCAAAGAGTCGAACACAACTGAGTGACTGACAATGAGCATGAGCATTCCCTATAGCAGCAAATACATGTATATATGTACTGCTGTGCTCAGTCTTGTCTGAATTGGCAGCCCCATGGACTGTAGCCTGCCAGGGTCCTCTGTCCATGGGTTTCCCAGGCAAGAATACTGGAGTGTGTTGCCATTTCCTTCTCCAGGGGATCTTCCTGACCCAGGGATCAAACCCACATGTCTTGCATCTCCTGTATTGGCAGGTGGATTCTTTACCACAGTGCCACCTGGAAAGCTTAAATATTATACACAGTAGGTATTAAATATTTGTTGAAACAAAGGAAAAGTGGGAAGGAAGGAAGGAAAAATTTATTCTTAATATTTTACATATTTGTTTCATTGTTCTTTCATCTCAAAACTACATGAATAACAGATGTTTGGACTCAGTGGGAGAAGGCAAAGGGGGGATTATTTGAGAGGATAGCATTGAGACATATATTACCATACATAAAATGTATAACCAGTGGGAGTTTGATGCATGACACAGGATACTCAAAACTGGTACCTGGAAGGATAGGGTGGGAGGGCAGTTCAGGATGGAAGGGACACATGCATACCTATGAAGTGTGTTAGCCACTCAGTCATGTCCAACTCTTTGAGACCCCCTGGTCTGTCCATGGAATTATCCAGGCAAAAATACTGGAGTGGGTTGCCATTCCCTTCTCCAGAGGATCTTCCCAACCCAGTGATAAAACCCAAGTCTCCTGTACTGCAGGCAGATTCATAACCATCTGAGCTACCAGAGAAGCCCATACTGGTGTATAGAAAAATCATAATGATATTGTAATTATCCTCCAATTAAAATAAATAAGTAAATAAACCACATGAGTTATAAATTATCATGTTTGCCATGTGTATGGCTATGAGTATATATATATATATGTATATATATATACATATATATATATAAATGCTTTTTAGGATTTTTATCTGAAGGTCTACAAGGTTTCCATTATCTTTCACAAATATGTCTTTCCTATAGAAGCAAAACAGGGTATTCAAAACCGCTTTTTAACAGTTTATTTTTCACAACTTATTAAAAGTATGTTATCCCAAAATTGTAAGGATATGGGTACATACACACTAGAGAACAAAAGTGCTGGGTGGTTTTGTCTTATGCGTCAAAGCCTTCAGCGCATGTGCAGACTAGACCGCAGGACAAGACGGAGACTGCCTGCAGCTGTTCTAACACCAAGTTAGAATTTTCAGGAAAAGGCTAGAGAGGGGAAGGGAGAAGAATATATACTATTCAGGTTTTAGTTTTGGCCAGGAGGATGCAGAAGGAGCCAGAAGCAACATCAGCAGCAGCATTTAGGAAGTTAAGCACAATTTAGTGGACATTTGGCCAACTGGGGTATAAGTGTGTGAGAGTGTGCGTGTGTGTGTGTGTGTGCGTGTGTGTGTGTGTGTGTAGTATGTATAGTGGTCTCTCTAAATGGAAAAGATGTTTCTAAAATGTTGAACTGGAGTTTGAGAAGTCTTGTTGTGTTTCTTCTAGCAATAAGACTGACAGTTGCAGGATGAAGGCCAAAGTCAAGGGAGAGAGAGAATTAGCACAGCTATACAAGAGGACTAGTGAAAAAGGGTTCTGTAAGATACACAATCAGGACCAGAAGGTGATATTTTACTTTCATCACTTCTCTTTAGTCTCTCTGTTTTCATCATCTACTTTCCTCACCCTCTCTTCACTAAGACACACACACACATACCACTTTTGTAAAGCATGCTCAATGTTATCAAGAGCATCATCTTCAGGTTCACTGTCAGTATGTTTTCATCATGGAGATTAACTTTTGCCTGACACAAGTAAGTGCCATAGGTGCTTGGAGAAGAAACGAAGAGATGGAGCAAGGTGAGATACTCAAGGAAGGCAGAGGAAGAGGTGGACCTAGGATGGGGCCTTCATGGATAGATGCACTTTCCCAGGCAGAAGGAGCACATGAGGTTCCATGTGTGTACCTGTCATGTTTTAGGAATGGAATAGTGTTTTCCAGGCAGTGGGAAGAGCATATAAGCTAAGGTCTGGGGGTCTGGGGCCTGCCTCATAGACTAAGAGAAAAGAAAGAAGTTCAGTCTACCTTGAGAGAAAGCTACAGGCATGTCAGGGGACTACAGGAGATAAGGCTGTAAAGGTAGTTTGGGGTATATTATAGAAGGCCTTGAATGCCTCTTCAATCTTCCAATAGTCCTGTTCTATTTACCCACGGACAGCAGCCCTGGGTGGAACTGTTTCGATTTCCTTCCAGTGAGGAGCCAATACAAATCCTTGGCCTTAGTCTTGAAAAAAACAAAAAATCACCTAATGAATCTCTTACTTCTCAAAGACCAGCAGATGTGTTATCTGGCTGGAGAAGAGCTAATATGCTTGATGGATGAACAGTTCACTCCCAGAGAAGACATCAGTTATGAGAGAACAAGGAAATCCAAAGAACCTTCCTCTGAGGTCATCAGAACACTCAAATATTATATCATTAATCTTAATATTCTTACGGCATTAAAAACCTGTTCAGATAGAAACATACAAGGGAAAGAGGGGAGAAGGGAGAATACGGTCAAGGACAGGGAGAAAGAAAAACAAAAGAAGAGGGGGTGGCTGGGGGAGAGGAGAAAGGAGTGACTCAGAAGGGGGCAAGAGACTTCCCTGGTGATGCAGTGATTAAGACTCTCTCTTTCCAATGTGGGGGGCTCAGGTTTGATCCCTGGTCAGGGAACTAGACCCCACATGCTGCAACTAAAAATCCTGCATGCTTCAATGAAGATAGAAGATTCTGCATACTGCCCCTAAGACCTGGTGCAGCCAAATGAATAATTAAATATTTAAAAATATAAGGGGGTGAGTCCTGAAACTTTGTGTGCATTAAGATCCTCTTTGTGAAACTATTTCTCTGTCCTCCTGTGTGTTTCCAGAAAAACAAGCTTGGAAGTGTTGACCTACTGTTGAAGGAAGCCAATTGAACAGTGGAAGAGCTCCTATACCTTTTTCCTTTTTTCATTGCTTTTACTGGGAGCAAGGAGTGTGCAGTTCAGAGCATGATTTTCTATTTTAAGAAAAAAATAAGGGATTTATTTAAAAATGTAACAATTAAGAGCTGAATACTGATAGGAGCAATGGGCTGACAAAAATAATGCCTCTTAGGAAATAAGGCCTTGTCTTATACCTTCCTGTTGCAGTTGCTTAAGAAACTAAAAACGCTTGATCAAGAAGCAGTCCGAGGGGGTCTGCCTTTTGTACCAGAAATAACTGGGCAGAGCTGGGCAACAGAGAAATGGTTGTTACTTACCACACTCACTTTGTTCTTAGGATGTGGGTTTGAGCATCTAGATACCACCAGGAAATAAAAAAAAAAAAAACCCACCATGCAATCATGCTGCTGAGGGCCACAGGCTTGCAAAATAAACCACAAGGTCAGGCATTCCAACTCTCGCAAACTGTCATTTATCAAAAGAGATCACGGGAATCAAAGTGATGCATCCTAAAGACAGTGATGTCCCTAGGAAGGGAATATTCAAAAGTGAAATTAGCTATAGTATTAGGGTGATATGTTTAGGAATGATTGACCTTTATTCTTTAATAGTCTACTTGATAACTCTATTTTAATTGGAGGTAAAAATCGGCATGTATCCATCCTATATTTCCCCAAGAGAACCTTTTTATTTGCCAAAGGACATTTCATGTGAAGTTGGCACATTGTGTATTGATTGGGACAGGCTGTGCAGGAGTGTTTTTATCTTAAGGTCCCACATGGCTCCTTGACCCGCTGATATCACCACTGTGATATCGCTTCATTCAAGACCCAGCTGTCTTTGAACACATGTTGCACAAGGCTTTCAATGAGTAAATAAAATTCCCTGAGTAGGGGGTGGCCAGGCCCATGCAACTCTGTAATTCAAACCTGCTGTTTCATCTTTCATGCCTTTCTGCCACACACAGAACTTGTTGACACTACAAAAAGCAAACATACACACACAAAGACATGGGAAAGAACAGATGGTTTCAGATCATGCCTGACGACTGCTCAAATTATGCTTGCTCTATTCTTTGCTATTTCTCTGCAAATGACTAAATTTTTGTTCATAAAATTAAGATTAGCAAAGAAAGAATACTTTTCTGCTCACTCCTACTCCTATTCCTATTTGATGTCTACGTGTTGATACACCTCCCAGACTTTGATAAAATGGAGACAAGGGTCAGAGTTGTAGTATCAGGAAACACCAGATTCTGATGCCGGAACCCCAACTCCTCACTCCACACTGAGGAGGCCTTACTTATGCTCTGAATTTCCCTAAGTCTCTGTACAATGAGAATGCTGAGACTCCTCTAAAGTTGAAGCAAGAATCAAATGAGGGAACACAGCAAGCAGCAAAGTGCCAGAATAGAGCAGTCAGTCACAAGCATCAGCTGAGTCCGAATCAGTGGTGGCAGAGAATACCAAATACTTGAAAAATACCCACTGGGACTATTGTTAGTCTTAAACACCATTCTACTAGTCAAGGACCATGTTTTCTATGTTGTATTTACTAATCGCTCAGTAGTGTCCCTATGGACCATAGCCTGCCAGGCTCCTCTGTCCATGGAATTCTCCAGGCAAGAATACTGGAGTGGGTTGCCCTTTCTTCCTTCTTCTGGGGGATCTACCCAACCTAGGGATCGAAATCAGGTCTCTTGCATCTCCTGCATTGGCAGATAGATTCTTTACCACTGTGCTACCCAGGAAGCCTGCACTTACTAATCTGGAGGTTAATAGGAAAGTTCCTTTCATTTTCTCAACAAGGAAGCAATGAATTGGGTTTTTCTCAACGAATCTTTTTCAGCATTCCAATCTAAGACCTGCACACTCTAAAGGAGACATAAGCATTATTCAAGCCCACATTGCCTTCTTTTCATGTATGTATATTTCCAAGAGCCCTGCCTACAATGATAATCCTTGTGTTCTGCTTTACTTCTGAGTATCCAATCATTACTTCAGGAAACTCTTTTCATTAATGAGGAGACAAAATATTCTTAAGCTTTGCAAAATAAGCCAATTCCTTAAGAATGTTTAAAGTTAAGAGACACAAATTGGACATATGATGACCAGCTCAAGAGGGCCTAAATGTCTATATTCTCAGGACTGGGAAGGGAATATCCTCATTCTAAATGAGCTGTGAAAGATGAAATGGGAGCTCAAAGGCTTGTGTCGGCAGACAAGGTGGAGCTGAATTTGCCTATTCCTTAGCTCACTCATTATGACTATGCAGGTGGGGCTCTCTCTGAGATCACTGTGAATAAGCCAGGTGAAGACAGACCTGAAGCAAGCAGAGTCTTGCTGACTCAGGAGAAATTTGTTATGAATATTCTCCTACTATTTTCTTTGGAGAAGAGGGAAGCTGTCTCTTGAGGATATATCCAGAAATATGTACTCCTAGCCACATGTTTCTATTTGCTCATAAAGAATACAACTGGAGGGCAAAATAATTATGACCAAAACTGAACCCAACATTTAGCACAATAGCCAGAATAATTTAGCAGGAAGATGAGTAGATCAACCTAGAGGGGTGGGACTGGGGAGGGAAATGGGAGGGAGGTTCAAAAGGGAGGGGATATATGTTTACCTATGGCTGATTCATGTTGAGATTTGACAGAAAACAACAAAATTCTGTAAAGCAATTATCCTTAAATAAAATAATTAATTTAAAAAAACCCACATGTATTGTCAGCTCTGACTCAAGAGGACTCTGAGCTGATTTTCTAATATCTCTGTGCTTCCCTTTCCCCATCAGTAAAAGAGCTGGCCACACTTGGGCAGTAGATTTGTTTTATTTGTTTCTGACCATCACCCTTTCTTTCTTCTGGGAACAGCATCTCCTTATTTTAGAAGAACTTAACTTCCTCACCTTGCACCTGGCCCCAGGTTTGGATGGGAGCTGACCTCACTCCCCTGGTCAGTCACTGGCCGCATCGTTGGGCATGTGACCTGGGTTAGTGCACTCTGAGGCTTCCCCTGAGATTTTCATACTGGAGTTTGGGAGAAATGCCTTTCTTTTTAGTAGGGAAGGAATGGAGACTGTAGCCTGGAGTAGGAGCACATGAAGTCAGCAGCAGAGAGAAACAGAGAAAAGAGAGAATCCTGCTGATACCCAAGTCCCAGTTCCAGTTCTCCCAAGGCTGGCTACAACCCTGGCCTTCCTGGGTCTGGCTCTGTGAGACACAGCAATTCTCTTACCTAAGCTAGCTCCAGTTGTGTTCCTGATCCTTAAAATCAAAAGAATTCTAATTGACATGCCCTATCTATCCAGAGATTACCTGAAGAATACAATTTCTCAGATGAATGGAGCAACATAAAAATTTCACATGGTGGAGTAATGATAAATTGTTTTTCCTCATTAATTAGTGTCTAGAAAATAATTAGAAATGACAAGCAGTGCTGTTGTTGACTCTACTTGACAGGGTGCATAACTCATCTGAGAAATAACTGAATATTTCTTAACAACTGACTTCCTCTGTGAAATCTGAGTTTTAAAGCTATTTCAAACAAAATTATTTCCCAATCATCAAACCCAGTAAGCATTTTCTTCCTTTTCTTATGTCTTAATTCATCTAGCTGTGTTTGCAACAAGAGTCCTTTCTATCCTTGGAAAATTTTATCCCATCAATTGCAAGTTTCCATCTAGTAGACTCATCTCTTTGTATCTTCGACCTCCATCTCCACTGCTCCTTTCCCATCTGCTCATATAGATCCTTGTATCCTCCTTATCTCGACAAAAAGTTCCCCCAAACCACACTGTCTTCATGAGATATAGGTAAAATTATTTCTTTCCTCTGAATCAAGCAAACCTACAGTGAGAGGCACAATAGCCTGACAGTCAAGAGTTCAACAGTTGTGAGTTTGAATCTGAGCTTCATCAGCTCCAGATTATCAGTAACACAATGTAGTAAATGCATGTGTGCTAAATCACTTAGTTGTGTCTGACTCTTTGGACTGTAGCCACCAGGCTCCTCTGTCCATGGGATTTTTCAGACAAGAATACTGGAGTGGGTTGCCATTTCCTTTTCCAGAGGTTTTTCCCAACCCAGGGATTGAACCTGAATCTCCTATGTCTCCTGCACTGCAGGCAGATATTCTACCCACTGAGTCATCAAGGAAGCCCACTTACATAAACTACTGTTTACTGTGTATTGCAATATTCATTGAAAATGAGGATAATGACAGCACCTACTTAATAGGGTCTCTGTAAGGAGATTATATGTGCCAAGCATTTAGTAGAATACTAGACACACAGCTAAGCTCCCCAGTAAACACTGGCTATCATCATTATGATAACCTTGCCTTTGTTTCTGCATGGGCTGATTTCTTTCCTTAACATGTTGCATTCTCTCTTCTCTCCTCTCATTTTACTCAGTTCAGCAATTCTAATCATTAAATCCAATTCTTCTCAGTTGTCCAAGACCGCTCTTCACCATCTCCTTTTTTAACCTCATTTCTCCTTCGGCTTCTCGGGTCCTCTTCCTAGCTGCCTAAATCATCTCTCTTATTTTCTCCTTTAATGGAGGCTCTACAGCTGTTGATTCACTGGTTCTGTTTCTCAGTGGAGAGCAGGGTCACATTGAAATTAGATTCAGAACCCAAATGCTGATGGAGTATACAGGTTAGGGAGAGGTCTGGACCACAGGGGTCTCATCAACGTAGGCAGGTTTGGGGCCCAAAGTAGAGGATTAAAAGAAGAAGATCAAGGACAAATCTTCATCCACTCAATATTCAATGTTACCAGACTTAAGTCTTGGCCAACATTTCAATTAGACACTATAAAAGAAGATTTAGGCAAACTAAATAGCACATTAATAAAAAAAACCTGAATCCAGACATTAACTTTTAAAAATCTTTCATTTAGATTACCTTCACACTAATTAGTAAGGTAACTGCTGCAGTGAATACATAGTTTATTGGCTGATTTAATGCCATGATCTGCCATCCCTCTTGAATTACAATTTCCCTGAAGTTGCCTACCCATTTCTGTTATTTTCCAGTGTTCTATCATTTTGTTGCTTTTCTGTGTCTTAGTGGGGCTTCCCACATAACACTGTGTTAAAGAATCTGCCTGCCAACGAAGGAGATGTAGGAGACTCGGTTTCGATCCCTGGGTTGGGAAGGTACCCTGGAGTAGGAAATGGCAACCCATTCCAGTATTCTTGCCTAGAAAATTCCATGGACAGAGGAGTCTGGCGAGCTACAGTCCATGAGGTTACAAAGAGTTGGACACGACTGACTGACTGAGCATGAGCACTGTGTCTTACCGCAATGTTTATTATTGAAACCTCACATCTGAGAAAGCTTGGGAATGAAATCCAAGTTATCTCTAAAGCAAGCAAGACGCTTCATCATTCTGGGGGATCTGTTGTTTAACTTCATAAAAAGTGATATCTGCTGCATCTTGTCCAGTGATAAGAACAATCATTCAACTTTAGTTTAAACATATCTTCTAGAGTGTCTGAATTAATCTTGACCCTGATACAATTAGCTTGGAAAGATATTCCTTCCCATTGCCTGTTTTGTGAACTATTCTTGTCCGAAACTTCTAGGGGTCACTTCCCAGTGCAATTTAACTCCTGAGCAGGGACTGTGATTTTTCACCTTTAAAGCCCATTGTCTTTCATGAGGTAGATACAATAAATGTTTGATGTTCTAGGCAGAATGGAGAAGGAAATGGCAACCCACTCCAGTATTCTTGCCTGGAGAATCCTGTGGACAGAGGAGCCTGTTGGGCTGCTGTCCACAGGGTCGCAGAGAGTCGCACACGACTGAAGCGACTTAGCATGCACTGGAGAAGGAAATGGCAACCCACTCCAGTACTCTTGCCTGGGGAATCCCAGGGACTGAGGAGCCTGGTGTGGCTGCCGTTTATGGGGTCGCACAGAGTCAGACACAACTGAAGTGACTTAGCATGTGCGGCAGCAGCAGGCAGAAGCAGGTAAATGTGCTACAAGGTTTCTGAAAAACCTGCTTCTATTGTATCAAAGGCTACTGATTCACTGAGACTCATACTGGGGAGGGGGAGGGGATGGTGAGCCAAGACACCACATTATCTGCTTCTCCTCTCTCTTCCCAGGGATTCACAGGAAGATTAGCAGTATCCTTTACTTTACTTTCCTCCCTTGGAAGTGGACTTGAGATGTTGATTGTTGGTTAAGGGGCAAAGACGGTGTCTACATTTTCAATCCTCATGATCTCATTTGATCATACATTCCACCCAGTGAGGTAGGTAGATTAGACATAACCACATTTCATAAGCAAAGAAGTCTAAAGCTTAAAAAGATATTTAAAAAAAAATATCCTACAATACTATTCTTAGTGGCTGATTGGTCAGGTTTCCAGACTCACATCCAATCACATGAAATTCCATTGTCATGGATTTTTAGAGTACCGTGTAACTAGAACAGCTACGTTTTCTCTCTACAAATGCAAAAGTGCTTTCATATATATTATCACTGTCAAAACGAGTAAATTATCATGATTCCTTGCCATCAGCTCTATCACTCAGAAATTGATTTTCCTATTAAGTAGACATGTTTACCTGATGTATTCATTCTGCATCTCAGTAACTGTTTTATAATTTCCTAAAGTTTAAGGAGATTTTAAAAATTAGAATAAATATATTCAAATCTAAACTCTATAGCAGCAATTTGATCCTCTAAGCAGGCAACATCAGTGGTGGAATGTATTCTAATTTGAAATGAAACCAAAGGACCTTTTTAAAAGTTGAAATATGATTGACATATAACATTGTAAGAATTTAAAGTGTGCAATGTGTTGATTTGATACAGCTATATATTACAGTGTGATCACCACCTTAGCAGCAGTTATCATCCCTATTGTGTCACATAATTATCACTTCTTTTGAGGTGGAAACAAGTGGGATCTGGTCTTTTAGCAACTTTGAAGTTTAAAATACAGTACTGTCTATCATGACTGTGCATTAGATCTCTAGGAATTACCTACTGGTTACAAGTCGGGGAGAACGTGTTTAAGGACAAAGCCTTTCTAAGCCTCTTCTCTTCAGGTTTATTATTTCTACCAAAAACGATCCGTTCTTTCATTCTCCTACAACAGAGAAAACTGCTTCAGACTTGTTCTAAGCCCAGATCTGCTTTTCAAGAAGCCTTCCTGGCTGAGAAATTTAGCTCATACTGGGGACCATTTGTTTATTGTGCAAATAAAGCCTAGCTATTTGCCCAAGGCCCTGCCTCAGCAGAATGTTAGACTCTGTTAAACCCTTTGTAGTAGTTCCTGGGAGTAAATACAATCTATCTATATCCATTTCCTCACTGGATCTATTATATTTATTTATTTTTAGTTACACTGGGTCTTCTTTGCTGCAAGCAGGCTTTCTCTAGTCGCAGTGAATGGGGGCTACTCTTTGTTGCGGAGCACAGACTTTAGGCATGTGGGCTTCAGTAGTTGCAGCACGCAGGCTCAGTAGTTGCAGATCCTGGCCTGCAGAGCGTGAGTTCAGTAGTTGTGGTGCACAGGGTTAGTTGCTCCTAGACATGTGGAAGCTTCCAGGACCAGGAATCAAACATGTGTCCCCTGCTTTGGCAGGTGGATTCCTATTCTCTGTGCCACCAGGGAAGTCCCTTGACCTGTTCTGTATAGCCATCTATCCCAGTTAACTCAGCCCAGTTCAATCATGTCTAACGTATTCAAAGTCAAGTTACAAAATACTCTCTTGCTGTTGTCCTTGAAGTATCTTTTTATTTTAGACTTAACTGTTCCTCTAAAATGGTTATCCAGGACCAGGAAATATACATTGAGATTATCAAGGCTGACTGTGACAGCAATTCATCACCATTCATTTACTGATTTATCAGACACATTATTGAGCAACTCATTTGCTCTTCATTCCAGGCACTGTGCTAGATGCTGAGGCTACAGACATGAACAATGTGGCTCTGCCTTGAGGTTGTGCACAGCCCAGTGGGTGAAAACTAGACATCTGTTCTCATCCTGACCCTGCTTCTTATTAACTGTGTAAGTGCAGATAAAGCCTTTTTCAGCTTCATTTTTCCCATCTCTAATGTGGGAATAGGGCCTCCTGGTAGTTTGGTTGTAAAGAATCCACCTGCCAATTCAGGAGACTAGGGTTGGATTCCTGGGTTGGGATGATGCCCTGGAGAAGGAAATGGCAACCCACTCCGGATTCTTGCCTGGAAAATCCCATGGACAGAGGAGTTTGGTGGGTTAGAGTCCATAGCATTGCAAAACAGTTGGACTTGATTTAGCAACTAAACACCAACAGCAACAAAGTGGGAATAACAGTCCTACACATGAGGTTGATGTGAGAATTAACGGCATAAAACATAGTACTCAGAACATAGGCAGTACTCAACACATAGCATCTACAATTTCATTGCTGTCATCATTCTGGAAACGGTGAATGGTGATTATAAATCAACAATTACAATAAACAATATCACTTGTGATGTATAGAGACAGGGAGAAAGTCTTATAAAAGCATAGTCTGGGATGGTGATGAGGCAGAAGATGAACAAGAGGAGAGAAACTGATACCTAGTCATACCCAGAAGGATAAGTAGGAGGAAGTCCTACTTATGGGAAGGACTGGGAAGAGCATCTAGGAAGACAGAATAATAATATAAAGAAAAGCCTAGAGGCCGAAAAAAAAAAAAAAAACAGGCACTTCCAGGAAGTTGCAAGTAGTTCAATATGTCTGGGTCTTGGCACATATGTGGGGAAGTGGTGGGAGAGTTAGTGAGGTCAGGATTCTTGCTACTCTTCCATTGTTGCTCCCATATAAGTACCTGATGGTTCCATGTCCCTTAGGGGCATTCTCACTTGGCCTTAGCTTTAATAGTGCTTCTTTCAGTTTTCCATTTCTTCCTACTGCAGTTGCTGTTAAGGTCATAGGAAGGAGTCAGCCTCTTGTATAAACTTTAGGAGTTTCCCTGAGAATGTGACCCACCCTCCAATACCAGACCAGAGAGTGCTCTAACAGGTAGGAGGAAGTCCTGGGAGAAGGAAGAGGAAAGAAAGTATCAACTAGCGTTCAGCTGCTGCAGAAACCATTCCTATGGCCAATGTCTCTTTCGCTCCTTGATGACTTTGACTGCTTAGAAGAAGGAGAAGCTTTAAGCTTACTGCAATGTCATATAGGCAGGTCAGTTACATCAAGTGGACCAGACCTCACCGTGGATGTACTTTGAGTCTAGGGCTCTGCTAGGCACTGAAGGGAAAGACTAAAGCAGTGTACTGAGATTCAAAGAGGGTCACCTAAAGGCCAAGTCCATGGTGAGAAGCCAGTAGATGCCATAAAACCAGAAACCCAGCAGAACTCCAGAGTTCACATCCTTGCTGATACATTGTGCTGCCCTCTTGGCATTAAGCATGGCCAGTTTTGCTTGGGGACAGCTAGGAAATAAAGTACAAGCCATGGCCAATCATGTCATTGCACATTTCGTTGATTTAACCTGAATGAACCTGACACAAGAGTGGTCTACATTTAAACCATGGGAGGAATATTGATTGTTTCGTAAAGCAGAAAGAAGTAAAATACTTCTAGAAAACTCTTGGCAAGTTCAGATGACCTTTAAGAGGTCAAGTAGGCTGCTATTCAACTGAGCTCTGGGAAAACTAGAAGCCATTACTGACCCTGCACCTCCACTAAGGTAAGTATAAAGGTCTTTAAGGAACTTTGGGGTTGGAGATCCAATCTGTACGGTGGGGCATGAAGAATAAAAGGCCATAAATGGAGGCTGAGGAGGTTTGTGAACCATTCAATTTTTTCACTAGATTTGGTAACCAGTATCTGGAGTTATGTATCATGTCTTATTGGTGGTGAAAGAGGGAAGAAGGCAAAGGAACAGTCTAAAGAGAAAGAAACTGATGCATTTCAAAGGCAGAAGACTCCAGCAGGCTAATAGAATGAACCCATATTAGACTGGAAATGCAGTTTAAAACCCATGTGTCATTTGACTCTCTTACTTTTAGACACACAGATTTCATTTTAGGTGTCAATGAGAAATATCTGTATATCACTAAAAGAGAGGATGTAACCCTTCTTCCTTCCCAAGGCTTTAAATCCAGTTAGTTGCCTGAACGAGATACACATCTATAGACTTACAAGGGATCTACATCTACAAGGGATCCCATCTTCAAGGGATCTGGGACACCTTAACAGTGAAGACTGGCTCTTGAAGAGGTAGCTGAAATGGGGAGACAAAGAACTCCAACCAGCTCATGATAGGGATGTGGAATAAAGACATTCTCACTGCCTCTATTTGGGTTTCCCTCCCTGGATAATAGAGATGATTGAAAACTTCCCTGAACCTGTCTCACAGAATCCTCAAGAGGATGAGTCATGCAGCATGGTAATGTGCTCGGAGACCTCTGAAAAATGCCTTGTGTAAGTTCTGGGTGTGATTTTGCCATTATCATTATTACCTTGTCACCTTATCTTTGCAAAAGCACATGCTGAGAGAATTGTGTTAGGCATTTTGACATAAATATCTAGCCAATGTCTACTTCCTCTCTACTCTCTTTCCACACTGATAGTCATTAAACAAAAAAAACTGGTCTACTCAATCTCCCTAATATATCAGGAGCATCTTGACCTTCGGTTCTCACCCCAGATCATGGCCCCTGCATCTTCATCCTTTTCCTCTCCATTTTCCTAAATCCAGTCCTTTTTTTCAAGTTCTAACTAAGGTTTTTCTCTCCTCTGTAAACTGACTTTTTTTTCTTATTCACTAGCATATTAGGCTGGCTTCTTCAGAGAAATGGAACCAATAGGAGATAAGATAACTTAAAAGAGATTCAGTACAAGTGATTGGCTCATGTGATTATAGATGCTGAGAAGTCCCACAATCTATTATCTACCAGTTGGAGGCTCAGAAAAGCCAGTAGTGGAGTCACAGCCAAAGGCCTGTGAACCGGGGGAGCTAATGGTGTGATTCCAAGTCCAAAGGCCCACAAACCAGCAGTACTAAGGTCTGAAGGCAGGAGAAAATGGATATCTTCACTCAAGGAGAAATCAAATTCACCCTTCCTCTACCTTTTTGTTCTATTCAAACCCTCAAAGAATGGCATGATGCCCACTTGCATTGGTGAGGGTGATCTCCTTTACTCAGCCTTACTGAGTCAAATGCAAATCTCTTCCAGAAACACCCTCACAGACCCATCCAGAGAGATAATGTTTTTCTAGCTATCTGGGAATCACTAATCCCAGTCAAGTGGCCTTCTAAAGTTAGCCATCAAAAGCACACAAAGTCAACAAACATTTATGGAGTTCCTGCATGTAATTAGGTACTACTCTAGATCCTGGGACTATAGCCGTGAATAAGGACACTGTTCTTGTCCTCAGGAAGTTTATGGTTGAGTTTACTCACTTCCAGAATTTCTTAATGGTGTTCCAGTAAGGAATATTATATTTTATTTTATTTTAAAGTCCATTGTACACATATATTTGTGTGTACACATGTATATATAGATGCAAGAGTTTCACATATAATGTTTATTATGTATGGTACCTTCTGCTTTCCTCTATTTTGTTTCAAATGATGCTGGTTGTGACCAACAGTTAGGATTTTACAGCTCCCTAATTAGTTTTGATTTACAGTTTAAAAAAACACTGGTCCCATTGAGATAAAGGAAAACAGTCATGTAAATAGATAAAAACAGTATTGTGTTAAAAGCATATACTCCTTCTTATTGTTCACCATTTTATCTGTAAGTCAAATCCCTTAGGATTATACAGTAGACGTGAGAAATAGATTCAAGGGATTAGATCTAATAGAGTGCCTGAAGAACTATGGATGGAGGTTTGTGACATTGTACAGAAAGCAGGGATCAAGATCATCCTCAAGAAAAAGAAATGCAAAAAGGCAAAATGGTTGTCAGAGGCGGCCTTACAAATAGCTATGAAAAGAAGGGAAGTGAAAGGCAAAAGAGAAAAGGAAAGATATACCCATTTGAATGCAGAGTACCAAAGAATAACAAGAAGAGATAAGAAAGCCTTTCTAAGTGATCAATGCAAACAAAGAGGAAAACAATAGAATGGGACAGACTAGAGATCTCCTCAAGAAAATCAGATATACCAAGGGAATATTTTATGCAGAGATGAGCACATAAAAGACAGAAATGGTATGGACTTAACAGAAGTAAAAGATATTAAGAAGAGGTGGCAAGAATACACAGAAGAACTATACAAAAAAGATCTTCATGACCCAGATAACCACTATGGTATGATCACTCACCTAGAGCCAGACATCATGAAATGTGAAGTCAAGAGAGCCTTAGGAAGCATCACTATAAACAAAGCTAGTGGAGGTGATAGAATTCCAGCTAAGCTATTTCAAATCCTAAAAGATGATGCTATGAAAGTGCTGTACTCAATATGTCAACAAATTTGGAAAACTCACCAGCGGTCACAGGACTGAAAAAGATCAGTTTTCATTCCAATGCCAAAGAAAGGCAAAGCCAAAGAATGTTCAAACTACCACACAATCGCACTCATCTCACACACTAGCAAAGTAATGCTTAAAATTCTCTAAGCAAGGCTTCAACAGGATGTGCACCGTGAACTTCCAGATGTTCAAGCTGAATTGAGAAAAGGCAGAGGAAGCAGAGATCAAATTGCCAACATCTGCTGGATCATAGAAAAAGCAAGAGAGTTTCAGAAAAACTACTTTTGCTTTATTGATTACGCCAAAGCCTTTGACTGTTAGATCACAACAAACTGGAAAATTCTGAAAAAGATAGGAATATCAGACCACCTGACCTACCTCCTGAGAAATCCATATGCAGGTCAAGAAGCAACAGTTAGAACTGGGCATGGAACAATGGACTGGTTTCAAATCGGGAAAGGAGTATGTCAAGGCTGTATACTGTCACCCTGTTTATTTAACTTATATGCAGAATACATCATGTGAAATGCCAAGCTGGATGAAGAGCAAGTTGGAATCAAGATTGCTGGGAGAAATATCAATAACCTCAGATATGCAGATGACACCACTCTTATGGCAGAAAGTGAAGAAGAACCAAAGAGCCTCTTGATGAAAATGAAAGAGGAGAGTGAAAAAGTTGGCTTAAAACTCAACTTTCAGAAAACTAAGATCATGGCATCCAGTCCCATCATTTCATGGCAAATAGATGGGGAAACAATGGAAACAGTGACAGATTTTATTTTGGGGGCTCCAAAATCACTGCAGATGGTGACTGTAATTAAAAAATGCTTGCTCCTTGGAAGAAAAGCTATGACAAACCTAGATAGCATATTAAAAAGTAGAGATATTACCAACAAAGGTCTGTCTAGTCAAAGCTATGGTTTTTCCAGTAGTCATGTATGGATATGAGAGTTGGACTATAAAGAAAGCTGAGCACTGAAGAATTGATGCTTTGCAACTGTGGTGCTGGAGAAGACTCTTGAGAGTCCCTTGGACTGCAAGGAGATCCAACCAGTCAATCCTAAAGGAAATCAGTCCTGAATATTCTTTGGAAGGACTGATGCTGAAGCTGAAACTCTAATACTTTAACCATCTGATGCGAAGAACCGAGTTTTTGGAAAAGACCCTGATGCTGGGGAAGATTGAAGGTGAGAGGAGAAGGGGATGACAGGATGAGATGGTTGGATGGCATCACTGATGCGATGGAGATGAGTTTGAGTAGGTTCCAGGAGTTGGTGATGGACAAGGAAGCCCAGCAGGCTGCCGCCCATGGGGTTGCAAAGAGTTGGACATGACTGAGTGACTGAACTGAACTGATTGTATCCATGGGAATTATTTAAGCTATTCAGTGAAAGGCTTCCGAAGAGCAAAGCCTGTATCTCTGTATGCTCCCACCACCCCTCAGTCTTGGTATAGCACCTTCCCCAGAGAATGCAACAGATATATCAGTGTTAATGATTGTGTGGGTTCAGGTCCTCTTAGCAGATCCAAGAGAGGATTAGACATGATAGAGATGCACAGAGTTGGTGCCTGTGAAGGATAAAGGGGGAAGGAACAGATGCTGGGGAGAGCTTTCAGACCGTGATGCAGGTCTGACCACTGTAAAAGGAAGGAAGAAGGAAGGAGAATCGGGTAGGAAGAGTCATGGACTGCAGCCCAGTTCCGAGAAAGGCTTGGCCAAGCTGACAGGATGTCCTTGAGCCAAAGTCACCTATTGGAAGAGTCCCAAGTCTTGTAGGAACAGGCCTGCCTCATGGTGTCCCGTGTGCTCTGTCAGTGGCTGGGAGCAGCTTGAAGGCAGCATGGTCTCGGAGGGACCATGGCGGAGGATGCACAGGATCACCTGGGTTTGTCAGTGACAGTGGTTTTGGTATCATAAGCTAGGTTTTCCTTTCCAACTGGAAGCAAGTGGTAAAGAACTCCAGGCAAGCATGTCACTTTTCAGCTGCACCTTATTCCCCACAGCCCCTTTGATGTTAGAGAGGAGATCCTCTCTCCAGCTGGCCCTTCCACCATCTAGCTGTCTTGCTCTGGCCTAAACTTTAGGAATTTCTTTTGGTCCTGTTGTTCCAAGTTAGTGTTCCTTAGGGGTGGGGTGCTCAAGGAAATAGGTAACAGAAAACACTTGAGAAAAGCTGCTGGCCCCAGTGAGTCCAACACAAAGAGGCTGGATCTCCAAACCCAGAGACTTAAATGAATTCTTCCCTGGTTAACGACTCAGTTCTATTCCTCTACCTCTCTGTCCTTTACATCAACTGTAACCCACAGGGCAGATTTTTGGGACCTAGGAGAGGTTTCTCCTTACTTTTAAATTCAGATACAGCAATTTGTGAAATGAAGCTTTCTTACATCATCAACAGATCGTGAATTTGTTGGGAAGCTGAGATCAGCTCTATTCTTTCTAGTTTTTGGTCCCCTTTCTCGGGACAAAGTGGCCCAGGCTGGGGCACTCCCTGGATATCATCTGAGGACCACTCAGACAGAGAAGGTGGCATCTCCTCAGACCACCAGCAACAGGACCTCTTGGAGATCTGAACATAAATGTGACATAACCTATTTTCAGCTTTCAGAGTGAACTGACTATATCTCATTCTGTGACTCCATTTTTAGGTAAAAGTGTACCCACTGACTTCTGTGACTGAACAGCTCATAGTTGCTCCAGTTTTAGGCCTAGTTCTTAAGATATCCCTATTCATGAGTAACTATTAAAATAAGAGGGCATGGCAACCCACTCCAGCATTCTTGTCTGGAGAACCTCATGGACAGAGGAGCCTGGTGGGCTGTAGTCCACAGGGTTGCACAGAGTTGGACACGACTGAAGCAACAGCATATATGCACACATGTTCAGTTTGTTCAGCATTCTTCTTGGTAGGAATTCAAGCCCTGTACAAGCATAATCTCAGTAATCCTCACAACAGTCCTTTAAAAGCATTGGAAATATGTTCATTTTTCCAGTCTGGGGAAAGGAGCATGGCAAATGTACAATCAACATGGACCTACTTTAGCAAGAGTGGTATACTAAACACTCCATAATAACTTATATGTGAAGAAAAAGCACAGCTGAATAGCTATAATATGGGTACAAATGGACAAGAGTCTTTACACCACCAACAAACACAATTTTGTAAGTCAATCTATTCTAATAAAAATAAACAAGATAAATTTTTCTTAAATAACTTAAAAAAACACAAGAAGTAATGAGACACAAGTTTTTGGTGGCTTCCTCTGGTACATTCCAGTGTCTCAGTCACTTAGTCAAATAATGGTGGGACATCCTTAGTGATAGTGTAGTACCTGGAATATTGGAGAGGTGAGGATAAAGTCTCTGAATGTGTCATCCAGGCCCAGCTAGGTTGGCAACTGCTAGACTTTGCCTCTGGTCATTTAGAAGGTCATCAAACTGAAATCTTTCTCTCCCCTCTGTGTTTTATGCACCTAGTAATTCTCAACAGTATTCTTGCCTGGGAAATCCCGTAACAGAGGAGCCTTGTAGGCTACAGTCCGTGGGTTTGCAAAAAATCAGATATGACTGAATTAGCATATATACACAGTACTTCTCTTATGACATTTATCAAATGTGTTGTTTCATCAATAATTTAATATTTTAATAGTAATTATTAAAACCTTGTATTTTCATCATGTTTTATGGTCCATGAAGCTTCCATTACACTTACTATTGTATTTGACCCTTCCAATACCTTGAGAAGCTACCTAACTTTCATGAGTCTTGTTTTCTTCTTTCATAAGCAGTTATACCAGCCTTTCTTAACAGAATTGGCAAATATACTCATTTTGTCAGTCTGGGAAAGAAGACTCATCTAAATTGAGACTTGCTAACTCACTCATCAAATAACGCTCTTAAGGTCGTCATGAGGAACAGCTACACTAACGGAGGTAGGTGAAAACTTACTTGTAAAATGCAAAGGCATGTACGGGTATAGAACAATAAAGACTAAGATTTCAAACTTTGGAGGCTAAATGCCAGAAACAGAGACTTGTAGCAGCACATGAGAGGGAGAAGATTTACATGTTGTGATTGAATATTTGGTAGGATATCTTATCTGTTTGGACAGTCAGGTTTTTGGGCTAGTGCTCAGGGGGAAAATGTAAGGCCTTGTAGGTATGAGAGTCAATGGCATGTGGGCAATAACTGAAGACAGGAGTATGGATGAGATCACCAGGGAGAGGGAGGAGCATAAGAAGACAAGGAGAACCTTTGGGAAGGCTGTGTTAAGGGATGGAGTACGTGGAGAGATGATGGCTGACAAGGCGCTTGGTTGGCTTCTCCAATAGGAAGAAGAGGTTCTAAGTCAGACACTAGAAGGCAAATGAAAGGAAAAGAGACTTTGTGGAGTCACAGGTCAAGAGGCCATCAGCATCTTTGAAGAGGTTGGTTTCAGTATTACAGTAGCTTGAGGAATGAAAGACATGAGGAACTGGAGGCAATTAGTGGAGAATCTGCAACGTAGGAAAATCCCACAGATGGAGGAGCCTGGTAGGTTACAGTCCATGGGGTCTCTAGGGGTCGGACATGACTGAGCTACTTCACTTTCACGCATTGGAGAAGGAAATGGCAACCCACTCCAGTGTTCTTGCCTGGTGGGCTGCCGTCTGTGGGGTCGCACAGAGGCAGACATGACTGAAGCGACTTAGCAGCAGCAGCCATTATTTATTTTAATTAACAAACACTTACATGACATTTATAAGGTGTCAGACATTGTTTCTAAGTGGTTCACAAACAATTTGCTTCATTCTCACCTCCATGTGATGAGATAGTTGTTATTATGATTATCCTCATTCTTACAGATGAAGAGACTGAGGAATCAAGTGGTTAAGTAAATTGCCCAAACCCACAGTTAGCAACATTAGAAGTGGTATTTAAACTATGGGCAGTTTGTGTCAAGAGTCCATGTTCTAACTCACTTTTCCTTCTGAAATGATTTGGTAGTAATTTGAGGAAGAAATACAAAGATTTTTTCTTATTTTTAATTGGGAAGCCTTCAGCTTGCTGGGATACTTAGAAGTCAGTACTTTAAGAACAAGAATTTTTGGATATTGAAAAGAACAAGATTGCCAGAGTCATGAGCAGCCATGGTGGGAAAGCATAGATGAAGCAGTTGGCCATAATCAGCACTAATTCTCCTTGGATAAGAAGGAGATGATGAAGATACAGATTATGTTTTGAGGAGAGATGAGGATGAGGTAGCTGAGTGGTTAAGGCAATGGACTGCTAATCCATTGTTCTCTGCATGCATGGTTAAAATCCTAGCTTTGCCAGATGTGTGTTTTGGGCTTCCCTGGTGGCTCAGATAGTAAAGAATCTGCCTGCAGTGCAGGAGACCAGTGTTCAATCCCTGGGTCAGGAAGATCCTCTGGAGAAGGGAATGGCTACCCACTCCAGTATTCTTGCCTGGAGAATTCCATGGACAGAAGAGCCTGGCGGGCTACAGTCCATGAGACTGCAAAGAGGTGGACATGATTGAGCAACTAACACTTTCACTTTGAGGAGAGGGAAAACTGAGCAAATTCTCATCAAATGGAGATTCAACTGAGAGAACTTGAGGGAGCAGTTAGGGATTGAGTAGGAAAAGCTGCAGCTTCCTGGGAGTGAGGAGTCCTTTCCAAGCAAAGTGCACTGGAGCCACTTAGGAGGCTGACTTAAGGCATCTTCTAGTCAAAGCCATATGCAGTCTTGTTTAACAGCTTAGCACGAGTTGAGAATGCTACTGAAAAGACACTGACAGGACAACAGAAGACAAGATAAGATTCAAGAGCACTTGCTTGGCTTAATGTTTTTACAGAGATCAGAGAGAGGACACATCTGTACACTTCTGAGAAGCTGCATTAAGGCTGGGCTTGAGTTGGACCTTCAAAGTAAGGAGGATTAGTAACAGAGAGGAAGAGGCCCAGTATTTGGTGGTGGAGGAAGGGATAGGAACAGAAAGTTCAAAAGAAGAGAGGCGGGCATTAGGAGCTTTTGGTAAAAGTAAAAGGTCCTGGGGTGACGGGAGCGGTGACATTCAGGCCAGAAATATTTCCATCCAATAACTTACTCCTGATTTGGGTCCCCTTGGGTCCTCAGGTTTCTATCAGTTTCCCACTCCTGCTACATTTTTTTTTCAATAGTAATCAACACCTCCTAATATACCATATTAAGAGAGTAATATTATTGAGAGTCTCTTGGACAGCAAGGAGATCAAACCAGTCAATCCTAAAGGAAATCAATCCTGAATATTCATTGGAAGAACTGATGCTGAAACTGACGCTCCAATACTTTGGCCACCTGATGTGAAGAGCTGACTCATTGGGAAAGACCCTGATGCTGAGAAAAATTGAGGGCAGGAGGAGAAGGGGGCGACAGAGGATGGGAGGGTTGGATGGCATCACTGACTCAGTGGACAAGAGTTTGAGCAAACTCAGGGAGATAGTGATGGACAGAGAAGCCTGGCATGCTGCAGTCCATGGGGTCACAAAGAGTTGAACATGAATCAGGGACTGAAAAAACAAATATTTACTAGAATGTAGGCTCTGTGAGGAGGCTTTCCTGGTAGCTCAGCTGGTAAAGAATCTGCCAGCAATACAGGAGACCCCAGTTTGATTCCTGGGTCAGGAAGATCCCCTGGCAAGTAGATAGGTTACCTACTCCAATATTCTTGGACTTCCTTGGTGGCTCAGACAGTAAAGAATTCTCCTGCAATGCGGGAGACCTGGGTTCAATCCCTGGGTTGGGAAGATCCCTGGAGGAAGGCATTGCAACGCACTCCAGTATTCTTGCCTAGAAAATTCCGTGGACAGAGGAGCCTGGCGGGCTACATTCCATGGGGTTGCAAAGAGTTGGACATGACTGAGTGATTAAGCACAGCATAGCACAGGCTGTGAGAGCAGATCTGGTTCATGCGTCTGTTTTCAGGGCTTTGGTCAAGCCTGGCATGTAGAAGGTACCCCCTAAAGATTTGCTCCAGGAATGAGTCCACCAGCAGTTCCAGGGCTAACCTGGGATGCTTCCCATGGAGACTCAGGAATCCCTGGACTCACAGTCGGACTGTAGAGGAAAGCCTCCCCAGCCTGCTTCTCAAATGGACAATCTTTAACCCCAGGCAAAAAGCAAACTCTTAAATGAAAGGCAGAAACTTCCAGAAACTGGGCACCAAGGGTGACATCTTCCCTGAGCAGGTGGGAGAAGGTGTTTAAGGACTGATGGGTTTTAAGCTAAGTGATCCACAGTGGTTTAGGGAGGAGGAAGGCACTCTGGTGAGACTTGCAGACTTTGGGAGGCCCCAGTGGCTCTCCCAGCCCTCAGACTTTATTCATCTGTTCTCTCAGCAATCACAGGGGCCTGAGCCAGCCCTGGTGAAAGGAACGGTTTATTCCAGAGTCCTCTTCTGGGTAAGGAGCATTTCCTTAGATCCTGGTCCAGGTAACAAGGGCTCCTTGTACCTTTGCCAGTTGTTTTAGACTGTTCCATAGAAAAACATGTTTTTTCACCCCATATACATTTAAGCTTAAAATTACCTTCAAACAAGGAAACAAAACATACACTGTACAGAGGCCAGGAGTTACCAGTCTGAGCCCTCATTACCCAGAGGTGGAGTGGATCCATGGCAGGCACTCCTGTGTTCAGAAAGCATGCCCAGTATGACGGGTCCTGCACTACTCCAGCTACTAATTCCCTCGAACGTAAGCAGAGCGTACACATGCGTCAGCCCCTCTGGGAAGGGGTGACCCAGATATCCTGTTCTGTAAAATGAGTATGTGTCCCCTATATTCCTGCATCTGAAGAGTGGAGCTCTGATCCACCTATGAATCACCTTGTGTTCCTTAAGAGGCAGCAATTTTGGCCTTCCCTGGTGGCTCAGTGGTGAAAATTCTGCCTGCCCATGCAGGAGACACGGGTTTGACCCCTGACACTGGAAGGCTCCACAAGCCCAGGCACCACAACTATTGAGTCTGGGCTCTGAAGCCTGGGAGCCGCAACTGCTGAAGCCCCCATGCCCTAGAGCCCATGCTCCACAACAAGAGAAGCCGCTGCCAGGAGAAGCCTGCGTATGACAGTTAAAGAGCAGCCCTCACTTGTAACAACTAGAGAAAAGCCCACGCAGTAACAAAGACCCAGCAGAGCCAAAAATAAATAAATACAATTTTTCTTCTTAAAAAGAGGCAATTTTCTTTTAGACAGTGGCACTGTTGTTTTGAAACTCAATTGGCCACTTGTCAGGAGAGGTCACTTGTCAGACAGGGTTAGCTGGCCACTTCCTGGGAACCTTGGCCTGGGTCTGCAATCTTCCGGGGAGAGGCCTGTCGGCTTTGAATTCCCATCTGCGGGAGAAAACCCGAAGGCAGTCCTCCCTTCCAGTCCCCTGGGAAGAAAGACTCAGGGTGAGAAACCTCTAATTGTCTGCTAGGAAGGGTGGGCAGGTGGTAGCACACGTGGTCACACTCGTCAACCGGGCCTCCTCACCTGACACAGCTGCCCTGGAGTGACGGGCTCCCCACCTCGGGCCAGGATGTCCTACATGGAGCCCTATCCCCTCCTATCAGGCAGAGAGGCAGGCAGGGCCTGGGCACAACTCCCTGTGGCCAGGGAAGCTCTGCTACGTGCCCTCCTGAGCTCTGATCTCATTCTGGGGAGGTGCAGCACAGTGCTGGCGGCTGGACTTTGTTACCTATCTCAGGATGCTTGCGGGCCAAGGCCTGCATTGTCATTGTCACCTGACTTTGATGAATGGCTGTGGGTGTCAAACTCCAGGCCAGAGGACTGATGTGGCAGAGTTTGGCTGAGACACCACTGGGGAGGGAATCTCAGAATCAGCTAAGAGCCTTGTGTTTCTGTCCTGTTTTCCTCCCCACCCTCCCCTGGCGTGGGCACTAACTCACCTGGAGAGGGGCAATCACACCGTGGGACCTGCTACATTCCTGCTGTAACACCAGGGTTCTAACCCGAGCTCCACCACAGGGCAGCTGTTTGTCCCTAGGTAAATTGCTTAACTTCTCTGTGCTTCACTATTTTAAATCCATCTGTAAGAAGAGAATGAAGAAATGATCCCTAATTCCACACTTAAGAGAATTAAAAAAGACTTCACAGATGCAAAATGAATAGTATCTGCCACAGGGTATGTGCTCAGAAAGGACAGTGTAAAGTCACTGCAATTGTGCTCATTAAAATCCTCTCAAAGTTGCTGCAGCAAACTGAGCCAGGCTGAAGGCACTCAAGAATACTAAGCTGCTAAAGAAAGTGATTTAGACCATTCCCCATGCCCACCCCCTGGGCCAGCCCTTCTCCTGCCCTGATCCTTGGGGGAAATTGTGCTACTTTTGTAACCACCTATATGAAATCCTACCCAAATTTCAAAGCTACAGTAGCCTCGGTTATACCTCTGCCCACCTCCACACCTCATAGATATACTCCCCAAGAGGCAGAATTCATTTGCTCACTTTTTAGCTTTTCTGGCCCTTAAACTCTTTCAGTCAATTTTGTGGGGGAAAATCAATAACTACCACCAAAAGCTGGGTATCAATTCTGTTTTCTCCAGTGTGATCTAGTGTTCGTGAAAACTGAGGTCTCTATATGTTGTGGCCATGAGGCCAATTTAGGCATGTTTTTAGAGGCCTGTTTCTTCAGAGGATTGTTTAACTAGTGGAGGGAATATCAGAGGAGGTGAGAAAGTGCCACTACCATCTGCTCTCTGACAAAATGCCGAGGGCGGCGGAGGCTTCCATGAGCCCTGGGTGGCCAGCCCGCAGCTAAGCCTTTTTTAGACCTCTTCCTGGAAAAGGATGGTTCATCACAGTGTAGTTGAGAGCCAAGTCTATCAGAGGAGCCTAGGTACATGGGAGGTATGAGATAACTAAGAGTTGGAGTTCCAGGAGGGCTCCTGAAAGCAGAGCATGCAGGGCTCCCCCTAGAGCTTCAGATTTAGTAGCTGGGATGGGGCCTGAGAATGGGCATCTCCACCAAGTCCCAAGGAAATTCTGAGGATGCTGCTTGGGGAGCAGTCTGAGAGCCACTGATTCACCCAACCAAAGGGGTCTTCTAGCTTCTCTCTAGCAATCCAAAGTCACTGGTCTCTTGCCATCCTTCATTATTCTTTGGAGCTGAGCTGAAGGGTGCGTAGTGATGCCATTAGGAGGTCAGCTCAGGGGTCAGACAGCCTGGGTTTGAATCTTGGCCTCATTTAATCAGCTGTGGCCAAATTACTTAGCCTCTGTGCCCTAGATTCTTCACAATAATAAATACTCACATTTTTTTTCATATTTTCATATTTAATATTTTTATTATTAATTTTACTTGCCTGCACCAAGCCTTAGTTGCAGCATATGGGTTCTAGTTCTCTGACCAGGGGTTGCAGACCCCTTGCATTAGGAGTGCAGAGTCTTAGCCACTGGACCACCAAAGAAGTCCCAGTCCTCATATTTTCTGAGAGCTTACCAAATGCCAGGTGCAGTTATAATGTATTTATTTATTATCTGTGTTAAATCCTTTGAAGACTATGAGGTGAGTGCCATTATATCCCTAAAGAGGACAGTGAGGCACAGAAGGAGATGATAATAGCAAACACCTTGTAAGAGTATCATTTGGATTTAATAAGATAATCCATGTTAAAGTTGCATTTGAATATCTAAGAATATTAGCTACTTTTACTGTGGACACAAAGATCTGAAGGTCCTTTCCCTTCTCTTGAGAATTTTAAGGCTCTTCCTGAGGGGATGAACCATCTTGCTTCCTTCTGGGTCCTAAGGAAAAGATCGACAAATCATATTCCACATCTTCTCCCGGGCTTCTGTCCTCCCACAGATATCTGACTCCCCTCTTGCAGACCCGCCGTCTCCAGAGAGCTGTCATAGTTCTGAGGGCCCAGGGCATGCGGGGTGGGAAGGGAGCCTGGGGTGAAGGAGGGGGCTCCGGAGGATGTCTGCAGAAAGCTGTGTGGTATGCATGCCTGGTTAAGCAGGGAGTCCTGTATGAGACCTGACAGGGGAAGCTCTGAGAATGCAGACTGTTTGCAAGCTCACCAGACCAAAAGAGGAGAGAAAGAGCGCCCCAAGCCCCTGAGCTGCGCCAGCACATTCCAGCATGACAGACACTTGCTAGTGGGCCTTTGTTTTTCTACCAGAGCTGGAGGAGGGGCCGTAGAAATGGGACCTTTGCTTTTCCTGACCTCTACACGTTTTAAGCCATCTTTTCACAGATCAGGACAGAGAGGTTTCGCTAAACCTAGGCTGAGTATAAATATAAATTGGTATCAATCATCATCATTAATCCGAGTGAAAAGCTAATGAGAAGAGCTGAATCGCTGGAAAAGAGCCTGATGCTGGGAAAGACTGAGGGCAGAAGGAGAAGAGGGCAACGCATGATGAGTTGGTTGGATGGCAACACCAACTCAGTGATCATAAGTTTGAGCAAACTCCAGGAGATGGTGAGGGACAGCGATAGTGACAGTGAAGCCTGGAGTACTGCAGTCCCTGGGGGTCACAAAGAGTCAGACACGACTTAGTGACTGAACAACAAATTCTGAGATACAAAGACTCATCACTTGGTTTTAACCCAGTTCTCTCTCACCTCCCAGTGGCTCCCCTGGCCACTGAACCTCCTCTCTGTTCTGACACCTGGCCCTGTCTTTGGATCAGCAAATGCCTATTCAACTGGTGGGATGTCCCCTCCCCTCGATGGTTTCTTGACTCCCTTTCCCAGCCTCAGCCCTCACCAAGGCTGGGTTAGGTGCCCACCTTCAGTGCCTTTTCAGCTCCAGTTCTTAGCTTGATTTCACACCAGGGCTCCTGACTCTTCTGCCTCCCCACTCAACATGAAGGCACAAGCAACTCATTCATCCTTGGTCTCCCAGAGCCAAGCTCAACACGAGGCTGGTAGGAGGTGATCACTGAATATTTACAGAGTATGTTTCATGCATGCCCACCCTCTCCTCGCCAGGCTCAGTGTCCTGGGCTTTCCACCAGTGGAAGGCCTGTTTCCTAAACTCAAACAGAACATAAAGGCAGGAAACACACACTGAGTCATTTGGCTTGGTTAGTAGAAAACATTGGGATGAGAACATGTTTGACATGCTCCAGCTTAAATTGGGGGTAAATTGATTGAGTTGGGCAAACAAGAGGTGCCTGCCAGTGTATGAACTGGTCCAGAGAAGACATGAATGAGAGGTGTGCCTGAGCTGAGACAAAACAACACAGGCTTAAACAGAAGGACTCGCTGTCCATTTGACAACTTTCTAGATAATCTTGTTCCTCCTGTGGTTACAACTCTGATAAAGTAAGCAGGGGCCTGGAAGACCAGCTCTCCGGAGAGGCTTTACCACGCTGATAGGGGCCAGGAGTGCTCACAGACAGGCTGAACAAGGCATTGTCAACTTGCCATCTTGTAGGGGGGTGTGCTATTCTGGCCTGAATCTGAACCTTAAAGATATCTCTCCAGCAGACAAATCTCTCTGTGACTGCTTCTCAAATCTCATAATTATAGTCTTTCTCTTCTCCTCCAGTCAGTTGGTCCCCATTACATACCCGTGGCCATAAAGGAAACCAAGTTGGAAAGGTATTTGGATAGGTTGTGGGGGGTACCTCTTCGGCAACTGGACAGACACCTCTAAGGCTATTTCCTAATAGGTCAGTAGGGTTGTTTTTCTGTAGGACAGGGGATATGAGGACACTGTTCAGCTCTGGGAAGGCACATGGTCTGTGTGTGTGGTGTGGGGGTACCTGTTATCGAGGGACACCATGGGCTGAGCGCTGCCCCTGGTGACTGTTCCCTGGTCAGGTCGAATTGGTCTTCTATTCTTATGTCACTACAAATAACCTTTCTGGAAGAATATATGCTCTTGGAGGTCAGGGTACATATCCTGGTACTTCCTTCGTATTTTAGCCCAGATCTAGGGACTCAGGGTGGAGGAGGATGAGAGGCAAAACTTGTTGACATGATAGTAAAAATTAAGAAAGGCATTGGATACAAAGCTCTAAGCCTATCCACTGTTTTTCCAGTCCAAGAACATGCCCTTAAAATCAGACCCTTAATTTTATCAACTTTATAAACTTCTGGATGAAAGTCTGTGCACATCTCCTGTGATAGCAAACAGTATGTTCTCCTGCCCCTAAATGCTTTACAAACAGAAGCTCATGAAACTTCTCCGAGTTTGCTCGGAAGTGTCCATTGTTGTGAGGAGCCTCTCCTTCTGACCCCGCAGCCTGTAAGGTTAAGGCCAGAGCTGCCTCCTTATTTTGGAGGAAAATTTGGCTCTGCCCATCCTCACCCTTCAGTGAGCAGTGGAGGCCAGATTCAAGAAGACAGCACATCCCTGGACCAGTTTCTTTTTCTTGTTTTCCCCCATAAATACTAATATCAGCTTTTCTTTTCCTCCAGTTCTCCTAGATGAGAGACTTGATGGAGCAACATGGGTGACCTTTCTGTCCTTCAAGAAGGAATGATTAGCCATTCCTTGTTTTAGAACAAGCTAGAATGATGGTTTGATCTTTTCTTTCTTTTTTTTTTTTTTTGATGCCAAAGAGAGGTGGGCTGTTTCTCTACCACTTACTATGAGGGATGGGGAGACAAGTAGAAGCCACACAAAAACTGATTTCAACTCAGCAAGAGAAACAGCCATCTACCCACTCCAGCCACCTGAAATGGAACAATCTGCTTTGTGGGGTAATGGGTTTCCTCATGCTGAAGGCATTTTCAAAATATCTAGTTAACTTTTTTTGAATAGGCAATCAACGCAACAGGATGAAATTTAAAAGAAACAAAAATATGAGTCATTTGTCCCCTCCACACTCCTGTTTCTCAGATATTTCTTTTTCTTCTGAAGAGGCAAACTCCATCATCTGGTGTTTAATCAAAGGCCTGACCTCTCGGTGAGCAGAGGTGAGGAACACTGAATAAATGTGCTGTGGTTCCTGGCACTGGGCAAGATGACCTCTGATGACCTTCCATCTCTTGGATTTTGCGGCTCATAATTCTTAAGGTTCTTCAGAAAACTGAATTGGATTTTGTAAAATACAAATTCACTGCTCAAGGACAGTGCTGAGGACTTGTGACTTGACAGTGGGAGTACTGGACGGGCTCTGAGCGGCCCTGTGGTCACAGTATGTGACAAAAGAACTATCTGAGGGAAATGGAACATAGTGTGCACTCAATTGCTCGGTTGTGTCTGAATTTTGGTGACTCTGTGGACTGTAACCCACCAGGCTCCTCTGTCCATGGTATTCTCCAGGCAAGAATATTGGAGTGGGATGCCAATATGGGATCTTCCCATCCCAGGGATCGAACCCAAGTCTCTTACGTCTCCAGCGGGTTCTTTAGTAGGTTCCTTAGTGGATGTTGGTGGGTTCTTTACCACTAGCACTACCTGGGAAGTCCCAGTAGAATGTAGTTCAGTACAATTGCTCAATCGTGTCCAACTCTTTGTGACCCCATGGAGTGTGGCACACCAGGCTTCCCTGTTCATCACCAACTCCTGGAGATTACTCAAACTCCAGATTACTCATGTGCATCGAGTTGGTGACACCATCCAACCATTTTATCCTCTGTAGTCCCCTTCTCCTCCGACCTTCAATCTTTCCCAGCATCAGGGTCTTTTCTAATGAGTCTGTTCTTTCTATCAAGTGGCCAAAGTATTGGAGTTTCAGCTTCAGCATCAGTCCTTCCAATGAATACTCAGGACTGATCTCCTTTAGGATGGACTGGTTAGATCTCCTTGCAGTCCAAGGGACTCTCAAGAGTCTTCTCCAACACCGCAGTTCAAAAGCATCAATTCTTCAGCACTCAGCTTTCTTTATGGTCCAACTCTCACATCCATACATGACTACTGGAAAAACCATAGTTTGACTAGAGACACCTTTGTTGGGAAAGTAATGCCTCTGCTTTTTAATATGCTGTCGAGGTTGGTCATAGCTTTTCTTCCAAGGAGTAAGTGTCTTTTAATTTCATGGCTGCAATCACCATCTGCAGTGATTTTGGGGTCCAAAAAAATAAAGTCTCTCACTGTTCCCACTGTTTCCCCATCTATTTACCAAGAAGTAATGGGACCAAATGCGATGATCTTTGTTTTCTGAATGTTGAGTTTTTAAGCCAACTTTTTCACTCTCCTCTTTCACTTTCATCAAGAGGCTCTTTTGTTCTTCTTTGCTTTCTGCCATAAGGGTGGTATCATCTGTGTATCTGAGGTTATTGATATTTCTCCCAGCAATCTTGATTACAGTTTGTGCTTCTTCCAGCCTGGCATTTCACATGATATACTCTGCATACATAGGGTGACAATATACAGCCTTATACTCCTTTCCCGATTTGGAACCAGTCTGTTGTTCCATGCCCAGTTCTAACTGTTGCTTCTTGACCTGCATATAGATTTCTCAGGAGGCATGTCAGGTGGTCTGGTATTCCCATCTCTTTAAGAATTTTCCACAGTTTGTTGGGATCCAACCATCAAAGATTTTGGTATAGTCAATAAAGTAAAAGTAGATGTTTTTCTGGAACTCTCTTGTTTTTTTGATGATCCATCGGATGTCGGGAATTTGATCTCTGGTTCTCTGCCTTTTCTAAATCCAGCTTAAACATCTGGAAGTGGTTTAAGTACCATGGTTCACATACTGTTGAAGCCTGGCTTGGAGAATTTTGAGCATTACTTTGCTACCATGTGAGATGAGTGCAATTGTGTGGTAGTTTGGACATTCTTTGGCATTGTCTTTCTTTCGGATTGAAATGAAAACTGATCTTTTCTAGTCCTATGGCCACTGCTGAGTTTTCTAGATTTGCTGGCATATTGAATGCAGCAAGTTTTTACAGCATCATTGTTTAGGATCTGAAATAACTCAACTGGAATTTCATCACCTCTGCTAGCTTTGTTCATAGTGATGCTTCCTAAGGTCCTCTTGACTTCACATTCCAGGAAGTCTGGCTCTAGGTAAGTGATCACACCATTGTGGTTATCTAGGTCATTAAGATCTTTTTGTACAACTCTTCTATGTATTCTTGCCACCTCTTCTTAATATCTTCTGCTTCTGTTAGCTCCATACCTTTTCTGTCCTTTGTTGTGCTCATCTTTGCATGAAATATTCCTTTGGTATCTCTAATTTTCTTGAAGAGATCTCTAGTCTTTCCCATTCTATTCTTTTCCTCTATTTCTTTGCATTGATCACTGAGGAAGGCTTTCTTATCTCTCCTTGCTATTCTTTGGAACTCTGCATTCAAATGGGTATATCTTTCCTTTTTTCTTTTGCCTGTCACTTCTCTTCTTTTCTCAGCTATTTGTAAGCCCTCCTCAGACCACCATTTTGACTTGTTGCATTTCTTTTTCTTGGGGATGGTCTTGATACCTGCCTCCTGTACAATGTCACAAACCTCCATCCATAGTTCTTCAGGCACTCTATGAGATCTAATCCCTTGAATTTATTTCTCACTTCCAATGTATAATCGTAAAGGATTTGATTTAGATCATACTTGAATGGTCTAATGGTTTTCCCTACTTTCTTTAATTGAAGTCTGAATTTGGCAATAAGGAGTTCATAATCTGAGTTACTGTAGGCTCCTAGTCTTGTTTTTGCTGACTGTATAGCATTTCTCCATCTTTAGCTGCAAAGAATGTAATCAAGCTGATTTCAATATTGACCATCTGGTGATGTCCATGTGTAGAGTCTTCTCTTGTGTTGTTGGAAGAGGGTGTTTGCTATGACCAGAGCGTTCTCTTGGCAAAACTTTCTTAGCCTTTGCCCTGCTTCTTTTTGTACTCCAAGGCCAAATTTGCCTGTTACTTCAGGTATCTCTTGACTTCCTACTTTTGTATTCCAGTCTCCTATAATGAAAGGACATCTGTTTTGGGTGTTAGTTCTAGAAGGTCTTGTACATCTTCATAGAACCATTCACCTTCAGCTCCTTCAGCATTACCAGTTGGGGCATAGACTTAGATTACTATGATAGTGAATGGTTTGCCTTGGAAAGGAACAGAGCTCATTCTGTCATTTTTGAGATTGTATCCAAGTACTGCCTTTCAGACTCTTTCGTTGACTATGATGGCTACTCCGTTTCTTCTATGGGATTTTTGCCTACAGTAGTAGATATAATGGTCACCCATTCCAGTACATCTTAGTATGCTGATTCCTAAAATCTTGATGTTCACTCTTGCCATCTCCTGTCTGACCACTTCCAATTTACCTTGACTCATGGACCTAATATTCCAGGTTCCTATGCAATATTTTTCTTTACAGCATCAGACTTTACTTCCATCCCCAGACACATCCACAACTGGGTGTTGTTTTTTCTTTGGCTCCATCTCTTCACTCTTTCTGGAGTTATTTTTCCACTGTTCTCCAGTAACATATTGGGCACCTACCGACCTGGTGAGTTCATCTTTCAGTGTCCTATATTTTTCCCTTTTCATACTGTTCATGGGGTTCTCAAGGCAAGAATACTGAAGTGGTTTGCCATTCCCTTCTCCAGTGGGTCATATTTTGTGGAATGTAGATTCCTTTGCAAAGCTCACAGGAACCTTTTCCTTTTAATGTAGGCCCCGCTGCCCACCATTTTAAAATTGAATATTTGAACAGGATTGCAGGGTGGTGGGGAGGAGGACAAGAATTAGAGGAAGAAGCTTGGGGAGGAGGGCAGAGATTGGCTTCAGATAGAGTAGAATGCAATTGGTTATGGTGTCATCAGGAAATGCCGGGAGTCCTAACACTGCTGACTGTAGCAGTGACTTTTCCTGCCCATTGGAAAACCCCAAGTTGTCCTCTTGACCTTTATTCCTGGCCATCTCCTGTCTTCTCCAGATATCTCAGATGCCTATAAAGTCTGCTGTCAGCATATCTAGAAAACACAGTTTGAATGCTATCGAGGGTAGCACATGACTACCTACATAGAATCTCTTTCTATAGATCTTGAAAAATTTAGAGACACTTTGGACCTGGGAGATAAGCTCCAAACCCTGTTCCTGACAGATGAGTCCAGCCACAGTTTCAAGGGCATCCAGACCTGTCAAGTCCAGGCAGCATCTGCCCTATTTCAGGAGCTTGGCTGTTTCCCCAGAATAAATGGAGGGAAATGAAAAAAGATAGGGCTTTTCAGCAGGACTCCAGACTGATCATTAATTACAAGAGGTACAAGAGGCCCTCTGGAGCATCCCTGGTTCAGCTTCTTAGAGGGGAAACAAACAATAAAACCATTTCATTCCCAACATTGCTACAATGGTCATTTGTCATTTTTAAAGGCCAAGAAATCAGCATTCATCAAATGTAAACTTTTAAAGAGATATATGTTTTCTAGACTGCTTTTGTGTCTGCAGTAACAAATCATGTGGCAAGCAAAATCAAAAAGTCATCAAAATCATTAAGGATTTTCCTATCCAAGACAAATTTGCAGGACATGTCAAGGAACAGATTATTACAGGGTTCTATGCTTGAAGGTAGGTTTGGCATTGGTTTCACAAGCACCTCTTTACATTAGGCATTTATCAAGACTTCACTCAGGGACCTTGGCCATGGGACCCTCTGGAGATGAGGGTGAGTAGGCTGGAGTGTGGACCTTTTCCAAGGCACTTGGGTCAGTGCTGTGCTGTGGAAACTTCACTTCTACTGATGACAACGACCAAAGTAATGCTAACAAGAGCAAACATACTCAAGTGTCTACCACCGAGATATCTGCTGGGAATTTGGCACATACGTCCTGATTTTTGCCTCACAAAATTCATAAAATAGGGATGTGTAGTGACCTAGTTTTGCAGGGGAGGAAGCTGAAGCTTAAAGAGGTCAAGCCACTTTCCCAAGGTCATACCAGCAGCAAGTGAAGGGGCCAAACCACAAACCCAGACCACCTGACCTCAGACCTCAGATTCTGTGTTATCTCTTACACCAAACTGAGTGGAACTGAACCAAACATGCAGGGTGATTGGAAAGAAGGATCTTGGGAAAGTATGAAGAAAACAATAGCACAGGGAATGTGAGGAAGACCAGAAATAGGACCAAGGGACTAGTAAAAAGTATTGGATTCACCAAAGTTTCATTCAGCTTTTTCCATAATATCTCACAGTAAAACCCAAACAAAAATTTTGGCCAATCCAATAGACTGCGTTGAATGATGTAGAACTAACTCTGTGAACAGAAGAACAGGCTGAAGCCTGCCTTTTACATGATGTCTATTTGTGTGGTAGGGTTGGTGTGTGCAGTGAAAGAGCCCTGCTGGCCTGGCTCTCACCTTCCCCCCTCCACTCAAGGCCCCCACCTCCCTGACAAGGCAGGACTTGGGGAGGAGGGACGTGTGCTTCAGGTGGGACCTGGTCCCAGGTACTATCCTGCGATCCATAACCAGAGCCCCTCCTGACCTGTCCAGAGCATCCAGTGGACAGGATGAACTGGCTGAAAGAAGTCATGCTGGCTACATACACGTGTCCCTAAGAAACACCTCTCACCAAGCACTCCCCCTAAGCACTCAGGAGCGGGAAACCCTACTAATACAGCAGCATGACAAATGGAGAAACTCTGAACAAAAACCCTGTGAATGATGGAAATGGTGGGAGAATGGAAATGATGATCTATTTATCTTGATGAAGAATGCTTACTGCCAATCACACACAAAAAGTATTCTTGGTTTTGATAAAAGTATTCAGGTAGTTAGAAATAGCTCTCTTTGGGGACTTCCCTGGTATTCCAGTGGCTTAGACTTCATACTCCCAATGCAGGGGGTCCAGGTTTGATCCCTGGTTGAGGAACTAGATCCCACATGTTAAAACTAAGACCTCATGCAGCCAAATAAATATATACATATATATATGCATGGGTACATGCATGCTAAGTTGTTTCAGTTGTATCTGACTCTCTGTGACCCCATGGGCTGAAGCCCACCAGGCTCCTCAGTTCACAGAATTCTCCAGGCAAAAATACTGGAGTGAGTTGCCATATTCACCTCCAGGGGATCTTCCCCACCCAGGGATCGAATTCACGTGTCTTACATCTCCTGCATTGACAGGTGTGTTCTCTACCAATTGTGCCATGTGGGAAGCCCCCCTCCCCCATCTCCACACACACACATATAAAGAAATAACCCTCTTTGGTTTAATCTCCACATTACAAACACACAGCTTACATTGGTAACTGTGATTGAACACATTTAGACCTGGATCACGGTTTTTTAATTGTTCACACAAACTTTAGCCCTATTAAAGAGGGTTGTGAATTCTGAGCAGGTTTTTCTTTTTTGTTTAGAGGAAGAGGCATGCAGAATGCAGAGGAGAGTTTAGTATGCACTTCTTCAATTTTGCATAGTAGGCTAGAGATGGAGAAGTATTCTGGTCCTTGGAAGTTCCCCCAGGACACTACTTATGTGCTTTTCTACGTGGGAGACGTCAGCATACTGCAGAATTTCCACCTCCAGCTTTAACTAGCATCTCCTTTCCCTCTGAGGGCTAATGTATTGAAAATACTTGGTCTCACTCTGCTTTGTGTATACAGAGATCCAAGAATGTACTGCTACAAGCACAGGTCTGCTGCACTTGACTCCCAAGAGCCAGCTGATAAATTTCTGGAAACTCTGTGAGCTGGTTGGGAGGAGAAGGGGATGACAGAGGATGAGATGGTTGGATGGCATCACTGACTCAATGGACATGAGTTTGCATAAACTCCAGGAGTTGGTGATGGATAGGGAGGCCTGGCGTGCTACAGTCCATTGGGTCCCAAAGAGTTGGACACGACTGAGTGACTGAACTCACTGACTGACTGTTACACCATTGGCAACTTGCCAGTGGCCTGACTGAGAGTATTTATACCGCAGAAAGTGGCAAATGCTACAAATCAGTTTTTTTTCCTTTGAGAACTAAACATAAGAGACCACAATTCCTTAACCGAACATGCTATGCATTCACAACCTTGTTTTTTTCCAGCAAAATTTGCTGAGCATCAGCTAATTGATCTCCCCTGGTGGCTCAGATGGTAAAGAATCCGCCTACAATGTGGGAGACCTGGATTTGATCCCTGGGTTGGGAAGATCCCCAGGAGAAGGGAACGGCTACCCACTCCAGTAATCTGGCCTGGAGAATTCCATGGACAGAGGAACCTGGCAGGGTATAGTCCATGGGGTTGCAAAGAGTTGGACATGACAAAGCAACTTCCACTTTCACTTTTCATAGTAGAATAAGAGTTATAATGATAGGTAATATACGGTCTCTAGACCAGAAGAGACTTCATTAACTTTGACAAGCTCCCTGATCATTTGTCTGTCTATTGTAGAGACAGGTGAAAAGCTTTGGGTCTATTCACACTTGAGACTGAAATATTCTGAAGTCTATTCTACTTTCCAGGATCAAACATCCTAAGAAAGAGATTTCAGAAGCTTGTAACCAATTCATCTAAAAATCAAATGTCTACTAAATGGCAGAAAAATCAAGCCCCTGATTCTTTAGAAACCTTTTTCTTCCTCTTTCTCTTTTCCTAACCCTTACTCTGGATCCTTGGAGCTTTTTTCATGCCCCAAAACCAAAAGATAGTAGGGCAATTCCCTTGGATAATTTGGGTATGCTAATGCTTTCCAGATTGCTGGGAATAGGTTCATAGGATTCCATAAATTCTATTTACCATTTATTTTTAAATCTTGTTCAAACATATAATTTTCTCATTAGCTTGCCCCTTTGCTCTGGTTTTTATTACATAGCTCTGTGTCCAGAATTTAAAATGCCAAAGGGAAAAAGAGACTGACTTGCATTATATGACCCTTTGTTGTTGTCCAGTCGTTAAGTCGTGTTTGCAACCCCATGGACTATAGCACACCAGGCTTCCCTGTCCTTCACTATCTCCCTGATAACTCAGCTGGTAAAGAATCGGCCTGCAGTGCAGGAGACCCTGGTTCGATTCCTGGGTTGGGAAGATCCCCTAGAGAAGATACAGGCTACGCACACCAGTATTACTGCCTGGAGAATCCCCACGGGCAGAGGAGCCTGGTGGGCTACAGCCCACAGGGTCACAAAGAATCAGACATGACAGAGAGTTTGCTTAAACTCATGACCTCAAACTTAGATGGCCCTGGTACTTCCTAGTTCTGCCACTTATCTGCTGAATGACCTTGAGCTATCATGTTTCTAATCAATATGCAACAGAATGGTGTTTCCACCCACAGGAACATTTAAAGGATTAACTGTGACCCTCTAAGATTCTTAGAAAAGGGACAAGCAATCAATTACTATTTATCCAGTGCTGGCTAGTCCACAAAACAGGCTCTGCATTGTCTAGATGATGGAAAGGCTGGATTCCTTACCTCTAAGAACTATAATCAGCTTAGAAGGACTTGACGCCCTGACTGCTTGGATTTTCCATTGAGGATCAAGACTTGGTGTCATGGTTGCTCACAGGAAATAAAGCAGGATCAGGTAACCCTCAAAGACCTGGGTTATCAGAGAACGTCACTCCTGGTATTCTCTTCAGAGGAACTTGAGAACAGGAATTAATAAAGGAGCAAATCCCAGGCCTGTACAGATGAGGGTGTACAAGTGAGTTGAGAGGTGAAAGAATTATAGATTTTCACTAATTATTTCTCTTTCTTGCAGGCTTCTGTTCTTTACCTTTGCTGATTTTTCTAGGATATTTCATTTGTAACCCTCCTCTGTTCTTCAGATAGTAAGCATTTTTTGGAACACCTGCTCAGTGATACATGCTGAGAATACATTGGACAACAAGATGACATTTCTTTTCACAAAGGACCACGTGAGAGACAAAGAGAAGGAAAGATGTGAGCAGAGTATGTTAGGGGATGCAATCAGTAGAACAAGGGGCTTGAAAAGCTTGTGTATGGGCGGGGGTCCCCAAATCAAGCTATCTGTATTAGGGGGAGCTTCCTGGAAGAGGAGACACCTGGGCTAGTTTAAGGACACATAGACATTAGTTAGAAAAGTGGTAGGGAACGGATGTTTCAAGCAGAAGAAAAAGAACATGTATAAAGAACACAAGGCACTTCAAAGGTTCGAAGAAAAGCTAGAGCTTAGGATTTAATCAGTGAAGAGAGGCCAGGAATGAGTAAGCGGGGGGCAGCCCTGGACTAAACTTCAGGCCATGCTAAAGAACCTGCAGTTTATCCAGGGGGTAAACAACAAGCTACCGGAATATTATTTTAAGTAGTATTTTAAGCAGAAAAATAGCCTTATTAAAATTGTGGCTTAGAAAGTGATTACTATTATTATTATTTTTTGGCTATGTCATGCAGCGCTTGGGATCTCACTTCCCTGACCAGGAATGGAACCCATGCCCCCTATATTGAAAGGAATCACACAGTCTTAACCATTAGACTGCCAGGGAAGTCCCAGAAAACTTTTAAAAACATTCTAATAGTAAGATTTACTGATATTTATTGAGCACTTGTTGTGTGTCAGGCATATTTTGAGCACTTTTCTTGACATAATGCATTTCAGTCTCACAACACCCTTGCCCAAAGTCATATGGCAGCAGGAAGGTGCAGTGCCAGGACACAAACCCTAAACAGGCTGCCAGCCACACCCTTGCTCTTGACCACTAAGATGTAAGCATGTCTGAGGTTGTCCTTCTTCATTTACAAATGTCAATTCTCATTGCTTATCTTTTCCTTTTTGTTTTTCAGTATTAAGCTAATTTACTTTAGTAATTTTCATGCACAAATAAGAGAAACTCCAGATTTCAATTATATAAGGTCTACTTTGGTTAACTGATGTGAAGAGCTGACTCATTTGAAAAGACTCTGATGCTGGGAAAGATTGAGAGCAGGAGGAGAAGGGGACAACAGGGGATGAGATGGTGATGGCATCACTGACTCAATGGACATGGGTTTGGGTGGACTCCGGGAATTAGTGATGGACAGGGAGGCCTGGTGTGCTGTGGTTCAAGGGGTCGCAGAGTCGGACACGACTGAGCGACTGAACTGAACTGAACTGAAGGGGTTAACAAATTGAAAGGAAAGCACAGAGAATTCCCCGATGACTGGACTCTGTTTCTCCCTTTCTGTGGGGGTTTCATGGTCCCTCAGTAAACACAACTCTGCAAGTCCTGTCACTGTATTTTGATCCTGAGTTTTGCTGGGAATCCACAGGAGTTCCCATCATCAGCTCCGTTTCTGTGTATCAGAATGAGTTGCTCATCCTTTAGAGGGCTATGAGAGATAAAACTAATTTCCTCTATTTCATTGGGAACCAGTTTTGGGGAATCAAATTCCTAGTTAATGGGGAGCATAATTGAGAAAAATCAATCAGAGTTAAATGAAGGATAATTTAAAATTTTTAAAAGGATATTTTTCATTTGTAGAGAGCACGTTTGGTGCCCTCAGGAAGCCCCAGACTGTGCACAGCTCCTGAGATACGTTTGCAAATATCAAACATTACTTTTAAGTAGTCAATCAATCAAAACTTAATGAGCACCTGCTCTGTGCCAGGCACCATGCTGCCTAGATATAGAGAAATGTTTAAGTCATGGTTTCTTGTTTCAAGCCAAAAGGAAGAATGCAGAGTCCATCACTGAAATTCTTACAGTATGGACATTTATCATCTTTATCTGCCTAAACATCTCCTTCGTGACTATTTTTTTTTTTAACTTTTTATTTTGTACTGGGGTATAGCCAATTAGCAAAAAATGTGATAGTTTCAGGTTCCCCTGGGACTCTTGCCACATGCGTCTCTTCAGTTGCAGGAAATCTTAAGACACTTCTTCCCCTGAAAGGATCCAGTTCTGGACGCTCACTCTAGTTCAGGGAAAGGAGACATAGTTCCTGATGAGGGCTGACTGGCTGAGCTAGTTGCCACCAGTGCATTACTTCCTCCTACTTTCCCATTTGATTAACAAATGACTGGGATTCTCTACCTAGTGCTGTTCTTCTTCTTTTTTTAATTGAAGGATAATTGTTTTACAATTTGTGTTGGTTTCTGGCATACATCAAAACACGAATCAGTCATAGATATACATATGTCCCTTCGTTCTTGAACCTTCCTCCCAACCCCCACCTCATCCCACCCCATCCCACCCCTCTGGGTTCTTACCAGCCTATTTGGGAGTTACTGGGCTGCAGACATTGTCTAAAGGGAAAAGTGAAGAATTGTTATTTCAAGTCATTTGGGAAAGAATATGATTATTCTAAGCATTGAAGTTCCTTGGTGACTTAGACTGTAAAGAATCTGCCTGCAACATGGGAGATGCAGATTTGATCCCTGGGTAGGGAAGATCTCCTGGGGAAGGGAATGGCAACCCACTCCAGTATGCCTGCCTAGAGAATCCCCTGGACAGAGGAGCCTGTTGGGCTACAGTCCATGGGGTTGCAGAGTAGGACACAACTGAGCAACTTACAAACACACACACACAAGCATTGAAAGCAGAAATACCTCTAAAAGAAAGTCAGCTCTTTGGAGAATATCTGAAAAGCCCAAATATGTAACCAGAAGTCAACTCCATCCCTTCCCCAAACCTACAGAGTCCTCCTCAGAAAGGTGTGAATTCTAAGGGCCTAAATGCAATGCTTGAAGCTCAGTTGTCATGGAAACAAAACTAGGACATAAATAGCTCATTCAGTCTCATACCCTCTCTCTTACCAGGCACTGCCGGGGGTGGGGGGTGGGGGCGGGGCAGTGCGGAGCAGACACAACCACAGAGTAGAAAGGAAGAAGTCTGTGATCAGAGATTCACGTATCAGAAGGCTTTGCCATCTCCGTATTTTCCAGGAAATCCTAGCTTTCTCCTTCCTCAATGGGAGAAGACATGGAGAGCTACGAGGAAGTGAGATTTGGAGTTAATTTTACATTAACTCCATTAACAACATTCTTCTCCTGTTTTCTCCCTTTCTCTACATCCACTGTACTTGATCAGGCTCATCCCCAAGAGGGTCATAGTGACCTCTCTTCTCAGATTCTAAACAGTTGACAAACCAGTTCCTTAATGATCACCTCTGCCTCCACAGTCATCACTAGCTCCAAGCGACAGTCAATCTTCTGAACTGGGGAAATAGCTTATGAAAAAAATGTGGAGGCATTCTTCTCAGAGAGATGCCAAACTCAGCTGCTCCCATACACAGGACCTCATTCAGACTTCCCGGGGATATTACTGGCAGCATTTTTGTGTAATTCAGTAGCTGATGACACATTGGTTTTACAGGTATTAAGGGCTTAATCATCTTTGACCAGTTTGCAACACAGTGCCAGACCATAATGAGTGTATCTGGTATCGCCTGCTCAGCCCCACCCACTTCCTTTGAAAACTGTCTCTCCACAACACTTTATCTTTTTGGACTTATTTCATCCTATTGCAATGGTTATAACTGATTGCTTGATTTGACAGGGTGCCTTTCCAAGTTGGGCTAGGTGCCTTCTTTTTGATTTTTCAGCTTGAAACTACAGTGGCCAAAGGTGATACAGCATAAATCGTAGAAGGTACTTCTTGTCAGTCTTCAGGCTTTCCACCATGTGAACATAGGAAGTCTGCAGCAGGGGAAGGAAAAAGATTACTCCAGAAAGAAGGGAAAAGGTAGAGAGAGAATCCCCACCATGTTAGGTCCCCGGCTCCAGCAGTTCCTGGGGTCTGCTGTATCCCTGCTTTTTTGTGGCTTAGTTGCTCTGGAAGAAAAGCCAGGATCCTTTAAGCACATTTCCTTTCTTTTTTTTAAATTGTATGAACTGAGTTTTAATTGTATGAACTGAGTTTCTGTCACTTGCAACCAAGGGATACTGGCTCTTCTCTGGCACCTAGAAGGTACTTTGTAAATGTCAGCTGAACAACAAGAGTATTTTCTCAGTGTCCAAATTAAAAAATTATCATGAGGATGGAAGATGCTTGGAAAGGCCACTTGGTTTTCCCTCATTCTGGGGGCAAATTCATGGACATCCAGTCAAGGAGAAAGTGCTCTTATTTTTAAAGCCCTCCTGGAAGAAGATTTTATAACTTCCCTGGGTTACTTAACAAAGGAGATGAGAGGAACATGAACAATCATGACACCTTGAATTTCTCCTTTTTCCTTAAAAGTCCCCTGCCTTCATGATTTTCTACTTCTTATTCTAAAAATGTTATTTTTAGTTTTCAAATCTTTCATCTCTTTCAATTTTCATATCATATAAAATCTATTGGCATTTGCCAATATTTTTTTCATTATTAACATTATATGTTGCTCCCTGATTACTTTTCTTGATAATTACAGCAGCTCATCATTAAGGAGTATATGATACATGTTCTTTTACCCAGCAAAGATTTACTGAGAGCCTTATACATGGCAGGCACTATGTTAAGATCAGTAATAAAGAAACATTACAGCTAGTTCCTGAGAGAAAATGAACCACTTAAAACCTGCTCTAAACCTGACATGGAATTTGATCTGTCTGAAAAGGAACTAATTACAGCTCCTGTCATTTTCTTCATTGATTCATTCACTATTCAGTCATTCAACAAATATTTTTAAGTTTCTATTTTAGAGGTATTGTTCTGGCTCTCGGTTTATGGAATTGGTTGAACCAGGTCTCTGCTTTCTGGTGGGAGAAGACAGAAAAGCAAGTTTTAACAATTAACTAATCATTTTAGACAGTATTGAATAGTGATAATTGCTGTGACTTTGAAAACCAGAATAAAGGATTAAATGTCCTGGATTGTAGGCAGGCTATTATAGATGAGACAATCAAGAGGGTATTCTCTGAAAAGGTGACATTTAAATAGGGTTTATGCAAAAGGTTGAGCCATGTAAAAATCTGATCTGTCAGCAGCCCTGCCAGATGGCCTGAGGAAATAGACAGATAGTCTCTGGAATTCCTTCTGTTAAAAAAAATAAAAATAAAAAAAGCCCAGAATTTTACCCTTCTGACCTAGTTCCTGTTTCACAAGTTTTTATGGTTCCTTTCCTGATAGTTCAGTTGGTAAAGAATCCACCTGCAATGCAGGAGACCCTGGTTTAATTCCTAGATTGGGAAGACCCCTGGCGAAGTATCCGGCTACCCACTCCAGTATTCTTGGGCTTTCCTTGTGGCTCAGCTGTAAAGAATCCACCTGCAATGCAGGAGACCTGGGTTCGATTCCTGTGTTGGGAAGATCCCCTGGAGAAGGGAATGGCTACCCACTCTAGTATTCTGGCCTGGAGAAGTCCATGGACTGTATAGTCCATGGGGTCACAAAGAGTTGGACACAACTGAGCAACTTTCACTTTTAAAGCCTTTACGAGCATCTGTAATTTGCAGATAAGGAGCCCAGAATTAGTCTCTAGTGAGGGTCTGTCAACATTACATCTCACGGCTTCAGCAGTTTTTATTCGTACCTTTAGATGCCAACATGATAATAAAATCTACCTTGTAGCTTTCCCTCATTTCAGGAAGAGCCTAAGTTGCCAGACACAGACAAGTTCTGATCTTTCAGAGAAAAAGAAGTGGCTTTGGGGAGCACTAAATGAGCACCCAAACTAAGAAACCTTGGTTTCTCCATCTATAATTCTGGAGTGGTTGCAATAGATAAAATATTACCTTCATAATTTAAACTCATAGGAAAGAAACTATAGTCCAAATCCTTACACAAAGAAGTCTCCCAGATGTCCAATGTCCTTTGGTTGCATTAGAACATACTGACTCTGATTATTACTAGAGTTGGTGGGGCTATCACATGAGCATTGAGAACCTTGATTATGAGGATTTACTTTTTTGCTTCTGAAGCCATGTAATTCACACACCTGATCAAGCTCAGGTTCTTGATGTCTCATCGCAGAAATAATTCAGTGAGAGACAAAGAGATAGGTGAGAAGTGGATTTATTTAGAGAGAAACACACTCCACAGAGTGTGGGCCAGCTCAAAAGGCAAGAGCAGCACCAGGGTAAGGGATTGTCGGTTTTTATCAGGGTGGGTAATTTCATAGGCTAATGAGTGGGAGAAGCATTCCAGCTATGGGCTTCATAAACATACATGCAATGAATGAATAGGTGACGGGTCACTCTTGGCATTGCCAGGGGTATTCTCAGGGCTCAGGCCTGAGTTTGCAGCACTGAGGAGGACCAGTTACCAGACCCAGAGCAGACAGTCTAAGGTTCAGAGGCATTAGAGGTGAGAGCCAAACTGTGAAGCCAAGTGGGTTAGGGAAGAGGGGAGCTGATGCGTGAGGGGCCCTGAAAGCAGGCAGAGAGCAGGATGCTGGAGGAGGGCCCTGAGCTGGGAGAGCAGGCTCCGTTCACTTCTCTTTGTAGTCCTGGGCTTCAGGTGTGGGCATGCTGAGGACTGAGAGCAGAGCCCACCTGGAGTGCACCCAGAAGGTTCAGATAACACTAAGAGGTACGTTTTTTAAAATGCTAGCAATGAAATAATAAAATAAAAAATAAAAAAAAAATAAATAAAAAAATAAATAAATAAAATAAAATGCTAGCAATGAGATTCCTAACCATAACAATATTTTACAAAATTTCTTGTCTTAAAAGCAAATCACGGAGGGCTTCCCTAGTATCTCAGCGGCAAAGAATCTGCCTGTTTATGCAGGAGACATAGGTTTGATCCTTGATCCAGGAAGATCCCACATGCTGTAGAGTAACTGAGACCGTGCACCAGAACTATTGAGCCCGTGCTCTAGAGCCTGTGAGCCGCAACTGCTGAGCCCATGTGTTGCAACTCCTGAAGCCTGTGCGCCCTAGAGCCTGTGCTCCGCAGCAAGAGAAGCCACTGCAGTGAGAAGCCTGTGCACCACAACTAGAATAGCCTCCTCTTGCCACTAGAGAAAAAGCCCTCACAGTAATGAAAATCCAGCACAGCCAAAAATAAGTTTTTTCTTTTTTTACAAAAGCAACTCACAGAAACAAAGCAGTAGAATGTTTAGGTGCTCATGGGCTTGGCTCCAAATATGCTTCAGACTCTCCCATATTAAAGAGACCTTCTCTTCATACTCTCCTCTCATCCTTATCACCAAACTCCTTTCTTTAACTCACTGCAATCAAGTTTAACAACTAATACATGAACTAAGGTTATCCTCAACATCTTAATTATGGACTCTTTAACTCACTGCAATCCGGTTTAACAACTAATACATGAACTAAGGTTATCCCCAACATCTTAATTATGAACTCCGGTGACTTCTTTTCATTCCTTTCATGACTTCCCTATGACATTCAGAACTATCAATAATCTTCTATTCCCTAAAACCAGGAAAGCCCCTCTGCCTTCCCCCACCCCTCCTAGTACCCTGGGCAGACTTTTATCAAAGCACTTCTAACATTTCATTGTGATTATCTGTCAACCTACCTCTATCGCTCAATTAGAACACAAACTTCTCAGGAGCAGAAAACAATGGTATTTCACTCTTGGATCTATAGCACCCAACACAATACCTGTTGCCTAGTAAGTTTTCACAGACTGTTCATTGAATTAAAGTAAAGCAAATGACACAGGTCAATGGAACAGAACAGGCAGCCCAGGAAAAAAGCCCACGCATGCGCAGTCAATTGATTTTACAACAAAGGCACCAAGAATATACAATGGCAACAGGACAGTTTCTTTGAGAAACGGTACTGAGAAAATGGGTAGCCACATGCAAAAGAATGAAACTGGACCACAATCTTACACCGTAACAAACATTAACCCAACATGGACTAAAGACTTGAATGTAAAGCCTTTAGGCCTTTATGGTTTTAACCATAAAATTCCCAGAAGAAAACAATGGCAATGAGGTCCTTGACACCCAGTCTTGGTGACGGTTTTTTGAATCTGACATCCACCAAAAGTAAAAGTAACAAAAATAAAAATAAACAAGTGGGACTAAATCAAACTAAAAAGCTTCTGCACAGCAAAGGAAACCATCAACAAAATGAAAAGGCAACCTACTGAATGGAAGGAAATAATTGCAAATAATATGTTAGATAAAGATCTAATACCCAAATACTTAAAAAAAAAAAAACTCATACAACTCAATAGAAAAAAACTTCAAACAATCCAATTTAAAAATTAAATTTAACAATCAAAACATCTTCACCTGAAAAGACATGTTTCCATACAGATGGCTCACAGGTATATGAAAAGATGCCCAACATCATTAATCATCAAGGAAATGCAAATTGAAACCACAATAAGATATCGCTTGACACCTGTCAGAATGGCTATTGTCAGAAAAACAAGAGGGCTTCCCTGATGGCTAAGTGGTAAAGAATCTACCTGCCAATAAAGGGAGATACGGATTCAATCTCTGGTCAGGGAGGATCCCATGTCGCAAAGCAACCACGCCCATGCACCACAACTACTGAGCCGGGAGTCACAGCTACTGAACCCACGTGCCCTAGAGCCCGTGCTCCAAAGCAAGAGAAGCTGCCGCAATGAGCAGCCTGAGTACTGCAACTAGAGAGTAGTCCCCACTTGCTGCAACTAGAGAAAAGACTGCACAGCAGTGAAGAACCAGCACAATAAATAAATCGATAAAAATTTAAAAATAAACAAGAAGTAACAAATGCTTGCAAAGATGTGGACAAAAGGGTACTCCTGTACAGTGTTAGTAGAAATGGAGTTTCCTTAAAAAACTGAAACCAGAACTACTCTATGATCCAGCAATTCCACTTCTGGGTATTTATCTGAAGAAAATAAAAACACTAACTTGAAAAGATATCTGCACAGCCATGTTCATGCAGCATTAATAGCCAAGATATGGAAACAACCTAAATGTCCACCAATAGATGAATGGATAAAGAATTCATACACACACACACACACACACACACACACAAACACACACTGGAACATTACTCATCGATAAAAAGAATGAAACCTTGCCATTTGCAACAACATAAATGGACCACACGGGAATTATGCCAAATGTAATAAATCAGAAACACAAACACCATATGATTTCTTCTTTTTTTAATGTGAAATCTCAAACAAAAACCAGAACAAAACTGAAGCTCATAGATACGGAGAATAAAGATGGTTATAGGAGGCAAGGGGTGATGGGGAGTAGAAGAAATGGATGATTATTTTTTTTAGTTTAAATAAGTTGGATTCAAAAAATTTTAAATGACCATATCTATGAATTGGTTACAAACTCATTCACTTGTGTTATCTTCATAAACAGTAATGGCACAACCAACAAGATCAAAAAAAATGTTTTAAATCAATGGAAAAATTTCTCCTGTCCTTTGTGCCTCTCTATAAGCCCAGAACCCCTCATTTTTCTTCTTCCATTTCCTCACCCCTTTCTCTCTTTTTCCTTTTCTTTAAATCTAAGGGAAAAAATTCCCATTTCATCTTGTGTAAAATTCTAAAAGTAGTAAAGTCTTGGTAATATAAAATGCTCAAAATGGTACACATTTACTTTTATGAGTTTTATATTTCATGATAATTTACATATTATTTTTTCTTTTTATTTTGTATTGGAGTATAGCTGATTAACAATGTTGTGATAGTTCCAGGTTCAACCATACATATACATGTATCCATTCTCCAAACTCCTCTTCCCTCCAGGCTGCCACATAGTACTGAGCAGAGTTCCCTGAGCTATACAGTAGGTCCTTGTTGGTTATCCATTTTAAATATAGCAATGTATACATGTCTATTTCAAACTCCCTAACTATCGTTACCTGTGAGTTCATTCTCTAGGTCTATGAATCTCTCTCTGCTTTGTAAGTAAGTTCATTTGTATCATTTCTTTTTAGACTCTGCATATAAGGAATGTCATATGATACTTCTACTCTGACTTACTTCACTCAGTATGACAATCTCTAGGTTCATCCCTGTTGCTGTAAATGACATTTAATTTACCTATTATTACATTTAAGCAATCTAGGAATAGTCCTGGTGAATCTTCACTTCAACATGGAACCCAAAGACTGAAGAGTGGCCCCAACTCTTCTCTGTCACCAAAGATCACTGGTCCCCCCTGAACTCATGGGACAGTCCACCTCTGGCTACCAGATTCTCAAACCTTGGGAATAAGATTTTAAAACACAATATTCCACTGAGTGAAGAAAATTATCTTTCTTTCCTGAGTAAGAAAAATTATTTTTACATTTCTTATAACTGAAAGGTCCCTGCTGAAATAGAAGTTTATCTTCTTTTGTTTGGTTCTCAGCCAAGTCAGAGAATACAAGGTAGAACTTGTGTTCCAGGAACTTCACTAAGGGCTTCAGAAAACAGCATTGTCGATTCCCACTGGATCCTAGACCTAGAGATTTATTTGTAATAACAAGACTTTAAAGATCAGGTCTGACTATTAATAAGATTATTTTGCCACACACACACGTATTTCTTTAGTTCTGCCTTGTAATGGATATGAGAAGAAATGACCACTGCACCAAAAAGTAGATAAAATAAAAAATAATAATAACTAAATAATTAAAGCAAAGCAAACAAATGGAAGAAAGTCCTAGGCTAACTTACTGCCCATGGGGGCAACAAAGCCTACCCCCAGAACTGGACTCTTTATTTCTCTTCTACTTTCCAAGGGTTTCTCAACACTGAAACTGATGCCCTTTTTTATTTAACATAAAAACTTCACAACTCCCTTGAAAGTCACTAATATGCGAAAGAGAATAGCTTTGAGTTAGAGTCTAGTTTCTGTACACCCTCACCAGCTAAAATGACTTTGTTCAGATTTGCTTTCATTAGGTTCTATTTTAACACAAGAAGAATATTTTAAATATGCATTCATACAAAATATTACACTATTGCATGCACTTTCTTACTCCTCCCCCACAGATCATGATATGCTCTTGTGGGAATCCTTTGGGCTTCCTCTAGTTTTGCTCTAGCCACACTCCCTTCCATGGCAGCCCTTTGAACCTGGTTCTGTGACGGGGCTTTCCCACAGAGAACCAGACTTCCAAGATGATGAACTCCTGCCCTTGACATTTACAAGTGAGCCCTTCCTTCTTCATACATCCTCCTCCACCTCCCTGGACACTGCGGCTCTCCTTCACTTTGGGCTCTGACTATACACCAGAACACCCGGGCTGACTGCTGGAAGACTTGTCCACTGACCTTGCCACACTCTTGGGTCTAGTCTGCCTTCCTACCTTCTACCATACCCCGTCCAAGCCTTGTCTATCCTGGTAGGCAAGTTTCATGCCAGAGCTCAGCTCCTTATGGCCCCACTCTGGCTTCCCATTCCAAAGACGTGACCCATGCTAATGACCCTGAACATCTAACAGGTTGAGAGAACAGAGGCCTGTGCCTGGAGCAAGCACGTGGCATTCTTCAGCCAGGAAAACCCAAGATGAGGTGTGGCATGGCTTAGTTTGCAGCCAGTTTCATCCCTCAGAAGGTAGAGGATTCCACAGAGGAATTGCTACTTTGGACTTAACTCTAACAAGGTTGAGGTGATTGACTGCTAGGAAATCTTAGGTATATTGTGTTGAATGAGAAGTGGGCACCATTTGCAGCAACATGGATGGACCTAGATTATCACATTAAATGAAGTAGCTCAGGTGAAGACAAATATATCACTCATACGTGGAATCTAAAACAATGATAGAAATTAACTTATTTTCAAAACAGAAACATATTCATAGACATAGAAAACAAACCTATGGTTATCAGAGTGAAGGTAGCAGGAGGGGATGAATTAGGAGTATGGGATTAAGATATACACTACTATACATGAAAAAGGTGAACAAAAAGGTCCAACTATATAGCATAGTAATAACCTATAATGGAAAAAGAATTGGAAAAGTGTATATATAACTGAATCACTTTGCTGGACACCTGAAACTAAGCAAATAGTGTAAATCAACTATACATCAATATAAATAAACAAGTAAATAATAAGACTAAGGAGAACATGGTCATTTCATCAAATAGTTCAAGGGTTTTGTGCAAGAGACTAGTCCCATGCAGGCAGTGCCATGAAAAAAGCAGCAGATGCACTTATTACAACAGAATTAGCAGTTTTGCAGAGGTGCCCAGGCAAGGACTGTGTTTAAGCAGACAGCACTGTGTGGAACGTTACCATTCCTGTTCAAAGGAAGGAGAACACTGGTGAACTTGAATGTAAAGAGAGAGGAAAAGTAAATGACAAGTGCTTTGAAAACCTTAAAATGCTCCATAAGCATGAGACACCTGTTACTATTTCCCAGAACTAGCCTTTCAGTAGCAAAACTTCCAAAGGCCAGAGATAAAATTTACCTTTGACCTGGATGCTTGCCTGAACTTTGTGGTATTCAAAGACTGTTGTCTGGTTTGTCAGGAAGACAATTATGTCGAGAGTTAATCAGGTGTATTAGGTTTCCAATTCTAAAGCTAGGAAAGCCCCCTGGCAATTTTTGCAGAGTTTTTAGCTGTTGTTGTTCATTTCCTCTTATTTTGTTTTTGAGTCAATGAAACCATTCATGTGGTTTCAAATTCAAAGAGTGAAGAAAAATGAAAACTCTCCTTTTGCTATTGTCTTTTCTCTAGCCACTCAGTTCCACTCCTGAGAGCCAACTAATGGGAACCAGTATCTCTCATACTGTTTAGACACATCTTGTTCTTCACACAATTTTCTGCATGTGAGAATCTGGGTTGTAAGGGTTTCCTGACTCGAGCCATGTGACATCCCATAGGAAGGTCACTGCGACACGGGACTGAGCAGAGGCCAATCCCAAGAAGTTTAGGAACAAGTCTTCCTCAAAACTGCAAACATTTGTCAATGCCTAATGTTACTATTCTGCACTCCACTGGCCAGGCAGTTAAATGTCTTACCAAAGACTCTGCAAAGAACACGAGATAACATCCTGTGTGGGTGGATATGGCTATCTCTCCTCTGACCAACTTTCCTGACACAGTCACACAATTGCATCTTTGTTCCTACCCAGAGAGCTGGGCGGTTGGTGCCAGGAGAGCACTACTGCTGCAATCGCCAGGGTGCACTTGGAGTAGAGGATGACTTACACTTGTTTCCATACTGGCCTGTACACATGCTCTTCATTTGTGAATATGTTCATTATTTATCCAATTGAAACGATAAGTTACTCAAAGGCAGGGTCCTAGTACCTAAACCTTTCGTACCCTCAGAGCTCCAAATACTAGGATCTCACCTCCTATTTTTTTCATTTTGCTTAGCAACTGAGAAATGAACTTTTCTTCCTTCTTAGTATCTCTAGAATGTGAGTAGTTCCCACGGGGATACGGTGGGAGCATGAGATATTGTTCTCATCCTCATGAAGTGACACATTTTTCTAGAGAGACAAGAATTACACACATGAAACAGGGGCAGTGGTTACTAAGGTGCTAAATTGAGGTGGGTTTAAGAGGGACATGGCTGAAACAGGATTGGCAATCTTAGTTTTCTCTAGAGGTAAAGTTTATCTATTTCTAGACATTCTAACTTAATATTGATTCTTAAGACTGTAGTTCATAGATTGACTAACAGAAACAAGTTTGTGCTTCCTCCTCTTCTGGGAAATTTTCTGTATTCTCTTGGGGATGGTTGTCCTCACCCTCAGATTCTCCCAACCTAGGGGCTACACCCACGCAGGATACTCCAACAGGGCTTCCTTAGAGGAGACAAAGCCATCCTGCCAAACTCTGCTTCATATCTACTCTTTGGAGTTACATGGTTCTTGGACATTTTTAGGAAGATGGGCAGCTCCAGTGTTAATATCACAGGGCCCAGGAGCCAACAGGCCCCTGACTTGCCTCCCATTAACTTTGACAGTCAGGGGCCAGGGAAAAAACAAGTGACCCTGAGGAGGGTACAAGGCAGAAAAGGCCTGTGGAATTTCCCAAGGTTAAACTGGGGACGGGGGACGACAATGGCTTTGGGTTACATACTTGATTTTTTGCACAGATTCTTCTAAATATAGCATTTCTCTCCAAACCTGGCAGTAAGGCAACAACTATGCTGATTGATTGGTTTTTAAGTTCCCTGTTGGGGTGAAAGAAGATAAAAGAGTAGGAGTAAGTCTGACTCATGTTTGTGGATTTTTATTGTAACAAGAGTCATTTATTTTTAAAACAGAAAAATCAGGCTTTAGCCTTGAAACAAACAAATCTAGCCAAGATTACCCATGTTAAAAAATTAATCTGAATAGTACATGACTTTGAATCAGGAATAACATTATGACTAGATTTTTACCGTGAAGAAATTCTCCTGGTCCATTTATGAGAGGTTTGTGGATGAAGCTTAGGAACATGTAGTAGATAAAAGAATAACTGACAAGTCCAAATTATTACCTCCAAGGAGTCAACTAGGTAAGGAAGAGATTGCACCGAGGAAGATGGTAGACTCAACCATTTAACCCCCACAGTACAAAGAGAAGCACATTTAAGATGATTTCTTATAAACATCACCAGTAGAAAAATCAGGCAGTACCCATACAGATCTACTTGTGAGTTTAAATTGAAATTGTTGCATTGGGTAGGTTGTATGGAGAAGTGGTCAAGGGTTGGACTTCCCAGTCTAGGACAATCTGCCCTCAGATTGTCCTAGATATAGTTGCAGGAGTAATGCATGAAGGAAACTCACCAACTGGCTAACTGTTCAACAAAGCTGCTGATGGGACATCACGAGTGGGCTCAGGCCACCTTGGGTCAAGGCTTGGACCTCAGATTCTGAGAAATGATTTCATAGTAACCAACAGTAAGTCATCTAACAAGCATTCATATAGAAAAATGAGAACTCAAAGGGAACTTGAGTTCTTGTGCCAACTGGTCAACCCATCCTCTTCTCACCAGGACACTGTTTGAGAAACCAAGTTAAGGTTGTTAAACAGATGGTGTGAGGAAAGAGAGGTAAAAGATGTTCAAAAAGTTAATATCTCCAAAATTTGCAAACCTGCTGTTGCCTTCTCTCTAATCTCTCCCAAGGGAGGGACCAGATTTCTCAGGTAGAAGAGTGAAAGCATCTTAGCATTCCTTTTCCTGGAAGGCTGAAGATGCAAGGGTACATACACCCTATACATTACTAGTTCTCAAAGCATGGTCTGGGGACCCTTGGAGTCTCTGAAATCATTTTTTGGGATTTCTGTGAGGTCAAAATTATTTTCATAATAACACTGAGATGTTACTTGCCTTTCTTTTCTTGTCTCCCAGTGATACAGTGGAGTTTTCCAGAGGCTGCATGACATGTGACGATGTTATCACTCTGACAGAAATTGGAAGGTGTACTTGTGTACTGTTGTGTTTTAAAATTTCTCCATCTTAACTTATAACACAATGAATATAACCCACTCAACATTTAGGAGTGCAAAATGTTCCTAAGATCAAAAATTTTAAGAACCACGATATAGCCCATCATTGTCAGTCACCAAGCTAGAACACTAACAAATACCATCGTGTTATTCTTTTCAATGAGATTTGGAGAACACCCAAGTATTCTAGGTGAAGACTTCTTAAGGAGATTTAAGTATTCTATCTGCATAAGTAGATAATATTCAGATTACCTCAAAAGCTCTAAATAACTGTGCTGCAGGCATGCACCCTCCTCTAACATATGAGTATGGGTACTCCAGATCCTTTTACTGGATATGCTAATTTGCAAAGAAAAAAGATAAGGAAACATTTTCATCTGTCCTCTGACAACTATCTGAAATGGGATCATAATTCATGCATACAGCCTTCATTTGAAAGGAAGTGAATTCTATTTTTGGAATTCTTGAACTCTAAATGAACTGAAACCAAGAATCCATAGCCTACCAGGGATATAGTGCAATCAAGCAAGCTTTTCCGGCTTGGGGGTTTGTGTGAGTGTCTCTGTGCATGCACGCATGTGAAAGAAATGAAGTCAGTTTGGTCACCAGGCCATCTGTTAGAGATTTCTGAATTATACTCTTCAAACACAGCACAGAGGTTCGTTCCCACAGGTTCACCCAGTGCCCATTTAGATAGGATCTTGGGATTCCATAAGGCCACTGCCTCCTAAGCAATGGAAAGGAACTTTTTTTACTAAGGGATCTTAGTCTTCCTGAAGCTGGGCATGGAGCATATGTGCCCACAAATAAAATATTACAAGCCTAGAATTTTCCTTTGTCTCACATACATGGACTGTGACAGAGCTGGATATACATCCTTAAACCAAAATAACCAAACTACAGAATAGAAGCATTTGGTTTGAATTTGACTGAACACAGATGAGATGAACATCCGTTATATTCCAGACACTAATGGAGGTTACATGAGGAAGGCAAGACAAATACTTTTTCTGTCCTCAAGAGTACAAGTGAAAAAAGTGAAAGTGTTAGTCGCTCACCTATGTCCAACTCTTTGTGATCCCATGGACTGAGCCTCCCAGGCTCCTCTGTCCATGGAATTTCTCCAGGCAAGAACACTGGAGTGGGTAGCCTTTCCCTTCTCCAGAGAATCTTCCCAACCATCGAACACTGGTCTCCCATATTGCATTCTTTACCATCTGAGCCACCAGGGAAGCCCTGGGTAGCCATGAACCTAACGTGACATGAACACACAACCTTCACTTACCATTTACCAGTTACTGCAATCCAGTAAACTCTGTCATCTATCAGAGTTAACTGACTGAGATAAGGACAGAAGGGTGACCATCATTTTTCTTTTATTCTTACTATGCTGACCTCCTGGAGCCATCTCTGGCCCTCTGTTCTGAAAGAAGAAATGATTTTCACAGAAAATTCATGTCTTAGAAACAGAAAACTGTTGTCTCTTACAGAGACTCTTTAGCAAAATAAAATGAATGACACTCAAAATGTTCCATTTTAATCTTCACATGTTTGTAGTCATGTCCATTAAGCTATTTTATCTTTAGCAGAAACAAGAAGATAATGATAAGAGCTAGAATTTTAGCAATGGTTAGGAAGGCAAAATTGAGTCACCTTTTTTGTACTAAGAGGAAGTGATGTGAAGGCACTAGTGTCAGACACTCGCTTGGTGAGGTGGTTTTCTCTCTGAGCATCTGGAAGGTGATGCGTTCCCATCAGTCACTGATTCACTGCTTTGCCCACTGGTTCTTTTCTGGGCAAAGAAGAGAGTTGTGTTTCCTGCAGGGTTTCGTAGGCATCTGACAGCAGTCTGTGGAAGACAGCTGTCCTGGGGCCCAGAATGGGCAGTCTGTAGTGAACGTTCTCTGGACAACACAGCAAGAAGGAAGGAGAAGGACTCCTTAGATTCTATTTTTAAAATACACTCAAAATAACCAGTGTCACCAAAGACTTCTCAACCTTATAAAATAGCTTCAAGATTCACATGAAAATCCTCTCTAACAGAACCATCTTACCCCACCACACTTAAGATTTTACATATCTTGGTCAGAGGCCAGAAAAGAGTGTTTAGAAACAAAACTCAAATATTCAGGGAGTCTACCAATTCAATTATAAACGAAGATAAAGTGCGACTGGAGTTGTAGCATGAGTTAAAGGGAAAAGAGGATACAGTCCTCAGAAGACTTTTTGGGGACACGTGTGGTTCTGCTCTTCAAACAAACAAATGTGATCTTACAAAAGCCTACAGTAGGGGAAATACACTTGTATTTCAAAAGGAACCTTCATTTTATGAAACAATTTATTTTAGGGCTCCTTAAAATTCTTACCATTCTGATGTCTTCTTTGGTTATCAGTTTATTTATGGATAGTTGGTTTATTCAACATTTTTGTGAATACTCATTGTGAAGGAAAGTACATCAGTGCTAAAATAGCATATTGTCATTGGAAGTCACTGAATGACTAAGGGAACTGGTGTCCTGAATTCTCTGGAAAAGCTCCTTGGTACGGGTGAATGAGAGCTAAGAGATATCAGAAGATCACAAACCAGTTCAGTGTCATTACTGTAATGAAGAGGAAACTGAGGTATAGGGTCATGATAAACTAAGGATCAGAAGCCAGATCTCCTTAATCCTAACCCTTTGTGTCACATCTTAGCCCCAGTGGAGCGATAGACCAGGCCAGGTGGTAGACTTAACTCAGGTGGTTAGCAGCTGTACCAATGTTTATGGACAAGAGCTTGTGAGTGTTATGGAACTCTGGACTCAAGGCCAAAGTCAAGATGAAGAAATCCCATCACTTAATAAAGATAGGCTCTTTCCATTTACTTAGTTCTCACTAGTAGTTATTGCTGCTGCTGCTAAGTCACTTTAGTCATGTCCAACTCCTAGTGACCCCATGGACTGCAGCCTACCAGGCTCCTTGGTTCATGGGATTTTCCAGGCAAGAAGGGTTGCCATTGCCTTCTCTGAGCAATTATTGAGGATCTGTGAAATTTAGCTGAATCCAGAAAAACACTAGGGGTTACTGTCGTGATCAACAAAATGAGTTGGGCAGTCATTAGCAGTGATGTTTGCTGGGATGACTCAGCCATTTGGTATTTGAAGCATGTCCACAGGGACATGTCAAAGCTGTATAAACCAGTGGGACTGGGCAGTGTCAGCAGCTTATCTGGGTTGATCAAAAGTGAAGGCTGCTGGTACTGAGTGTCTGGCTCTCAGAGGTGAGAGTGGGCAAAATGCATCTCTGGTTTTAAAGTGGGAACATAGAGACCCAGAGAGTTTCAACAAGATAGCTAAACCTGTCTAGTAAGGCTAGGATCTAAACCCAGGTCTCTCTGCTCCTAGGCACCTTTTTTTTTTTTTTTTTTAACCTCAGAAAGCATACACAAGAGCAAAGCTCAGCTCAGAAGGTTGGCAACTGGAATCAACTGTTAATCTGCCAAGCCTCAGCTCCAAAAGCACTCCCTGAAGTCCTACCTCCAAGACTGTGGTCCTTGGATGAACACTATGGGCAAGAACCATGTCTATTGAGAACTTAACGTGATATACATTCATCAAGTCTAGCTCTTATATTGGTAGTTGGAAATATATCCCCAGGGTTAATAAATTCATGAGAAGCATCTTATCACATGGTGCTGTAAAATCAGAAAATAAACATGTTTGCTTAGGGAAGGGCATGTAATTGTGTGTGAGTGTGTGTGCACATGTAGGTTTCATCCTTTGTGAGGCAGACCTGAAAAACTCCAGGCTTAAGGGAAACTCAGAATGAATGTGTGGCTGGTAAGAGAGAACTCTGAAACCATCCTCACCCACATTCGTTCACCCAGTGTTCCCTAGGCTTAAAGGGAATGAGGTGGTTGCAGGCAGATGGGGGAACTTTCATGAAGGATGCTCTTAGCTCTTGGATCTTCAGTCCACTTTGGCTAAATGACAGGTGGGAGAGAGGCCAATGTATAAGAAGGGATTGGAGATCCACTAGAGTGGAAATCTCCTAACCTCAGCTGTCTCCTTAGTCTCTGGTCCTCCCTTTTGACACTCCTTCAAGATACCCCTTCTGTCATCAAATTTCCTTTTTGATATCTTCTCAGTTCAGTTTTGGCTCTAACTCCCTTGCAACCTCCCAGGACAGAGCTTAGACTTTGCCATCAGTATGAAGTAAAGAAAGTGATCTTGATTTTCCTTACTGTGTGTATCAAAAGAAAAGCTGTAAGGGGCTTCAGTTAATCTGGGAGCAGATGAAAATATGGACATAAAGTGACAGCCTCTGCTGCATCAAACCCTTAAATTACATCACTCCAAAGAATGACCCCATCTCTCACCAGCCCTGTATTGGTTTCTCTAAAAGATAAGACTTATGTCAATGCTGAAGCCAGAGATAGAGTTGCTATCCTTTTATTCTATTACCAGTAAGTGAATGTAAGAATAGCACTGGGCAGCTGCCAGGAGAAGGCAGGTGTTCCAAGGAGCCTGTGGGAGGGAGGGCTCAGGGCTTGGCAAGGCCATCCCAGCAGTGTGGGGACATACATCCTTTCTCCCCTTAATTGGGGCTATTAGGATTGCCTGAGAAGGGAATTATCTATAGATATTCTTCAGCAAGTGGATTATGGGGCTGTTTAAATGGAGCAGAGCCATGTGGCACGGAGAGGACCTGGGAAGGAACACACCATGGATCAGGCCAAGTGAGGGCTGAAGAGGGGACAGGGAGGGCTGGAGTGAAAGGAGGACTGTAGACCCACTGAAGCAGGTCAGTAAGCAGCACATGAAAGAGAAGGGATGGAGAATGGGAATTTGTTTAAAAAAATTCAGAAATTTTCTTAGGCAGTAAACTTTTCATTCTATTACCATGAGGGTGGTATGTTTCCCCCTACAAGTACTCTAAAAGAAGGCAAACCTGTTAGGTTGTCATCACAAGAATGTTTGGGTACAGTCTGGGCTTTTGGCGGATGGAGACTCATCATTCTGATGGGAAGAAGCAAGAATACACATTAGTGATTTGGCTAGGGCTTGGCAGAAAGGAATGTGTCTTTATAAATTTTAAAATACAGATGGGCTCTTGAACCCAGCATCTGCTAACTTGGTGTTCAGATCACTTGGCTGCAGTGTGAGATGACTGGTCAAAGACCACTACTTCAGAAGCTCTTTTTACTTAAGTGATGTTTTCATGGATTTTGATAAAAGTTACATTTAAAAAAGTATTTTATTTCACTGTCAGAACATGTACAGTTTGAAAATAGAAGGGATTAAAGAGAGAGTCCTCCGGTTCTCAACAAAAAACGTAACAACACTTCCAATCTACCTTTCAAGTGCAAAATTGAGCATATTTTTATTACAATCTTCCAATTTTGGAGAAAATGTCTTGACCACTGTCTATTTTTCCCGGAAGCTAAGATTGGAAGTGACTCTTAACCAAAAGGTGCTCAATTGCTCAGTTGTGTCCAACTCTTTGCAACCCCATGGACTGTAGACACAAGGCTCCTCTGTCCATGGAATTTTCCAGGCAGAATACCGGAGTGGATTCCCATTTCCTCCTCCAGGTGATTTTCCTGACCCATGGATCGAACCCATGTCTCTGGCATCTCCTGCACTGGCAGGCAGATTCTTTACCCACTGACCCATCAGGAAAGTCCCAAAGCATTTCTACATTATTTTAAGTTGTTTTCTTTCTAAAGATTGACCAATCTGTAAACTTGGATGGTCTACATTCATTTCCTGGTATCTATTTCAACAAATATTTCCCAAGATTATTTTAACTTTGCTACTAAAAATATGGCCAATCCAGCCAGTTAATTTTATTAAATTGCCATTAGAGGACTCACTGGGACTAAGAAAAAGGAAAACACCTTTAATTGCCCATTTTTGACAAACAAGAAGGTGTCTATGCCACCAGGGAAGCCCACTATCTACACTATAATACAACAAATCTATATCTATTTGCTCATACTTATTTCCTCTGTCTTTTCCTCTCTCCTCTCTTTCCTTCCCCTCTCCCCTCTTTCCTTCATTCCTTCCAGTCAACAGACATCATTTAATTCCCACAATGACTACAATTAAAGTCTCTTAAAAAGCATTTCAATGAAGACAATTTCATCTGCCTATATGCGTAGTGATACTTAGAGACTGTGAGGAGAGAAATTATAAGCTACAAACAGAACCAGGATCTTACTTTATAGTCACACAAGCGAAATCTGAAACAGAGTAGGATGTTTTCCTTCATTTGACTAAAAAATAAAACCTAAAAATGACCAATCTAATAATACTGGGATTGACATGATTTTAGGATTGGTTCAGCCTTCACTCTAAGCTTTAAAGAAAGAAGAGCTTGTTTTTTAAAAAAATTAATGACTCAGGATTTGAGACTTTCTTTAAAGTATCAAATATATAAGATAAATAAATTGGGTCAAAACTTTTCAAAAGTCTCTTTCATAGAAGAATGACTTTAGCTCAGAAATTCATGAGTTTAAATAGTTCAATTTTCCATTTAAAGTCTGTAAAGAATATTTATGAGAGTTACATTTATTGTGATCCAAGAGCACTTTTAAGTATAGAGTTGGTGTAGGTAATGTTAGTGCTGGAGCCTGCCACATTCAAATGCCCTTTTCCTCCACCACCATGTCTGCTTGGGCCAGAACATGATTTGATGCATCTGAGCATCTTAGTTTGTATAAATGGCCCTGAACTCATACAGAGAAATATAACATCTACTACTGTCCATCCTAGGTTACAAAATGGCCTATTTATTTTCCCACACTATTGTTCTCTGTAGAGGAAACAAGTTAATGATTGTCGTTAGGTCACATATAACTTTCTGGATTAGTCATATGTAAGGGTCACTGTAGGCTTACATTTCAACCATCTACTGTAAGGCAAGTCCACCTATCTTGGTGCCTTATCCAGGGTGACTCCATGCTTTGCGTTTTTTAATAAAATGAAAACTGAGTTCTTCTTCCCTGTCTGGTAGTAACATGCAAGAAAAAACCCCCCAAATCCAACTAATCAAACTTTCACTGGACTTTATTTCTGATATATTTGATCTTGGTAAGAAAGCAGCAAATGACAATAAAAGGAATGTGTAATAGTAATTTTAGTCACTGTAACATATCAGAGGCTGTCCCAGTCCCAAGAGAAATGATGTGTAATCTCTCATATCTTATGAATTAGATGTGTCATCTACATGGAAAATTTGTGTTTAGTTCTAAGTTATCAAACAAATCTCTTCTATGCCTTGTACAGGTCTTATGAAGGTAGAAAGGAAGATTATAGTTTGTACAATAGTTTTAATAGCTCAGAGAAAAAGGTAAAAACAACTTTTTTTTGGTCTAACTGTGTATTAATAGTTTAACCAGAAAATGAAACCACTCAAGAAACTCATTGCTTAAGCATTACCTAAACATTTTACTTTTAACATTTCTCAACCCACTATCTTATGTCCCCAAATGAATATAACCAGATATAAATCTGTGTCCTGATTTAAATCTTTAACTTACCTATGATTCATAATATTTGCAAAGGATAGTTTCAGATCATCTGGGATTATCAGAGTTTTTGGTTGCACCTACGGAAGAAAGTCTCATGTAGAACAATGCCCAAAACTGCATTCTAAGGTACAGAAATAACATACCATCTTAGCAAACTCAAGTTGCATTTAATATGAGTCATTCATATATCATTTTCTCCTTTCTCTCATTGAATTTATTACCACTTTAATTTTTGGCTGCTGTTATAAGTGGAATAGTTCTCTTTATTTCATTTTTGGATTGTTCACTGCTAACACCTAGAAATAAAATTATTTTTTGTACACAGATCTTGTGTCCCATAACTTTACTGTACTCATTTATTAGCTCCAGTAAATGTTTTGTGGCTCCCTTAGGGTTTTCTATATATAAAATCACATCATTTGAAATATGGTTTTATGTTTTCATAATTTTAACTTCTTTTATTCTAATTTCAGTTTCTTTTTCTTGTCTTAATTTTCCTAACTAGAACGAACAATCAATGGTGAACAGAAGAAGCAAGAGTACATATCCGGGTCTGTCTCTGACCTCAGGGGAAAATACCCAGTCTTTCCTCACTAGGTCTGATGTTAGCTGTGGGTTTTGGTAGACACCTTACATCAAGTTGAGGAAGTGCCTTCTCTTTTTATGAGTTGCCTTTTTTGGTCATTCCCCATGGCATGCAGGATCTCAGTTCCCTGACCAGGGACTGAACCCATGCCTCCTGTGGTGGAAGCACGGGGTTAGCCGGTGGCCCGCCAGGGAATTCCCTAGGAGCCTTTTCACACCTCCCAGCATCCCCGCCCACCCCATGATGGAGGGCGTCCCAGTGACAAAGCGGCCCCCCCGGTCCTGCCAAGGGGGAAGAGGAGCTGCTACCGCACACGGTGAGCCGAGAGTACTCCACACGTATTTTCTAACCTCTTTTCATTTCCCCTAGGCTCTGCGCCCACTTCTGATAGCAACAGAAAAGAGCCCTTGGGCACTTTTGCATCTGAGGCCCTTCCTTTGGGCCTTCCAATGAATGATAAAACCATGCTGTGTGCTTCCACTCGGAGCTGGTTTGGGCAAAAGCAAAGGTCAGAAAAGAGGTCTTGAGAGAGAGAACAGCTGCTGAGGTCCCCAGGGAGCCAACTGGCCAGGGCCCACTTAGGCCTGGGGTCAGGGCCTTCTAAATGTAGACACAAGTGATTCCAGAAATAAGACCAGGAGAAATTCCAATCCCAATTTCCCAGGTCCAAGCCAATGCTGATATTGAACACTGCGATCCTAATTATGCAGAACATGAATGGAGGTCATAACATCCAGGTACACCTTTGTTCAGTGACATTTCCAAATCCCACACGACAAACTCACAAACCCAGAGAAACACTTGGTCGTTGGAAGCATTTTCACTGTGAACTCATCAAAGGGGCCTCTCTCGTGCCTCCTGTTTGTCTTCTACTCCTTGCCCCTTTCCTGTTTCTGCACAACTAGCCTCACCTTCCTCCCTGAGTCAAAGGAGGATCAGAATTGAAGAGATGCTTCCCAAACCCAGACCTAACCATTCAACTAAGTCAACCTTCAGTCCAAGCCTGGTGCTTTCTCTAAGGCCAACCTTGCTTCCTACACTGACCCAAGTCTTAACTTCAACACATACAGCCTCCCTCCTGAAACACACCTCTTTCTTTAGCAACTCAGATGTCAGAGCTTTGTTCTTGAGGTGCCCACATCTCCTTGATAGCCTTTCCTTTCCTAAAACTGCCCCCACCCACCATTCCCCACCACCAGTAACAAACCACCACCTGTAGCCAGGAAGTACCAGAGATTCTCTCCCCAGCTCCACCACCACTGAGGCGATGACTGAATGTATGACACAGCCCAGGATGAAGCTGCTTGTTTCATGGCTGTGATGCTGGAGTGTTGTGTTGGAGACATGTTAAGGCCCAGAGAAGAGGCTCCATAACCTCCGGCACCTCTGTAGGGTAGTCACCTGAGTCCAAGCAAAGCGGCTCAACTCCTCTCTTCCCCTCTGGTTCAACCTGCCTCGGTTCATCTGTGGTTTGCTGCAAATGGGGAGGTTTATCATGTAAAGTGATGCTGCTCCCAGGCTAGCAGCTGCTCATCTGCGGCCCTTCCTGCCAGACTCTGTCCTGGTCTTTCTGCTGGGCTTTGGTGTGGAAGGTGTAGTGCTATGCCCTGGGGACACCCATGCCCACACCTGCCATCCCCTCACCTACCATTTTCACATCTCGACATGTGGAGCACAGATGCTTGTTTCTGATCAGCATGGCGTCATTCTGGTTCCACCTGGCCTGCAGGGAGAGAGAGAGAGAGACAGAGAGAGGTGAGGAACCGGGGTGGCAAAGAAGTGGGGAAGGGGTGGAGAGGTGGGAGGAATAACAGTTACTTCTGCCACAAAACAGAGATGAACACTCTGCTCCCAGGCATGCCCGGGATGGATGTTAGACTCAGACAGGGTTTACACAGAAGGGGGTGAGCCACAGACTAAACAGTGGCCTCGGGAGCCCGCATAAAACAGCTGGCAGGGGGTGGGGTGGGGCAGGCTGGGCCTTGGGGCTGAAATCCAGTGAGGTCCCTCTTTCCAGTGTGAGGGGCTTTCCTCTCTCATAGGTGACACTTTCCATATTTCATATACAAGTCCCACCATCTTGACTAGTTGAGGACCTCCGATGGCCTGAGAAAAACAAATAGAAGACTTCTCTGCTGCAAACCTGCTTTCTCTAGTCCCTCTGAAATCCTATCCTCTCTCGTCAGGCCTTCACTCTGGGGCGATGTGAGCTCTCAAGCGTAGACTGTCTGCTACCATGTGGCCCTTCTGCACCACTCGAGAGCCGCGGAGCAAGACCTGAGTAGAACTGGAGCCAGTGTGTGGGTCCTGAGCCCCGTCCCTCCCCAGAGGAGGGAGGCAAAGAAACCACCAGCAGAGGGAGAGTGGGGCAGCCTGTCTGCTCTCTGTAAACACTGCTTTTTTTCCCCCCCCGACTCCACTTCTGCCAAAAAGGGAAAGGGTGGGCTTCGGTGCATTTCCACCTGAAACACAGGCTTCTTTATTTGCACAGCCAGTGAAAGCTTGGTTAGGGAACAGATGGCAACTTGAGGTTAGCATCCCGTGTGGGGATTCTCTCTTACCCTTTCCTGTTCACACTGACACCAGAGGCCTGAGATAAATTCTTAGGAAGTGTAGATACAGGAGAGAGGAGGGCCACAGAGACAAGCAGACAGTTACTGCAAACTGAAGGCTTTTCTTTCACTTGAGTGACCTGGTGATCTGACACTGCAGGTGTGCCCACCTGTGGCTTGAGCCATTCCTGCCTTCCAGCCAGGTGTGCAGAACAGGAAGATGGGGATATACCCATATGGCATGGGGAGTGCCTGCAGCGTGCTCCTAAGGTGACCTTTGCCAGATTGTTCCTTGAGATACACTTGGGTGAGGCATTATTAGGGGTCTGAGGACTGTAAAGTATGCACCAAGTTGGATTCTTCAGACAAATATTTGAAATACATTTCATGTTTATAGTCCATTTTCAAAGAATCAGTATTCCCACACTGTGGGTTGGCATGTGAAAGCATGACTGAGAATGGCTTAACCCATTCATTCAGCCACAAACCTTCATTGTGACACCACCACGTGGAGGGCGCTGAGATGGGGTCACAAAGATGAATAAGAGGTTTCTGGCCCGAAGGAAGACCAGGGAAGAAAGAATACAGACTCATGTATTTGTCTGTTCATTAATGCTAGAGTGGGTTGCCATTCCCTCTTCCAGGGGATCTTCCTGACCCAGGGATCAAACCCAGGTCTCCTGTATTACAAGCAGATTCTTCACCATTGAGCCACCAGGGAACCCCAGGCACTAAAGACATGGGCGATAAAGAAGAAACCGTTTCTGACAGCAACCTGCTCAGCAGCCAGTGTTTGGGAACCAAGAAGCATGCTACTGATGAAGGCAGAAAGATGCTGAGGCCACCGGGAGCAAAAAGGAGGCCTGAGCTCACCTGGTGGGGTGGGGCGTCATGAGAAAGCTCTGAGGCGGGTTGAAAGAACAGGCAGTGCTTGGGTAGGTGCTGGATGTGGTAAGCAAGGGGGGGGGGGGGCGTGTTCCAACCTAGGAACACTGTGCAGTGACTTGGAAGAAAGACCTGCCAAATCCACTTCAGGTAAGTGAGGACAGCCTGGAACGGCCAGTTGTGTGTGGGAGAAGGGAGGGGTGAGAAGAGAGGCTGGAGAGGACCCCCCGCAAACCCTCACTCTGACCCTGGGCTGACTCCTCTGCTCTTCTGGGCCCATTCAAGCTTCTACCTTCTCTTTCCAGATATCCTGGGCGGGGGACTTCCTGGGGCCCAGGCTTCTCCCCCTGTCCCTCATGTCTATGAGTTCTGACTAAGACATCTTTCTGAAACTGTGATTCAAGGCTGGATGTGCTAGGCATCACTGAAGAAGCGAGGGTACTTCTGGGCCTTCAGCAAAGAGAGGGACTGTGTTCCCTGGGAGGACTCAGTAAGGGCTTCTGAAAGTGGCATCTGTGCTTGGTCTCAAAGGACGAGGAAGACCTGGATGGGTGGAGGTGGTGTGGAAGGGTCCTTGGCAGGTTTGTTTTCAGTAGAGTTAGAAGCAGATGCTTGTGTCTCTTGCAGCTGATTCTGCCCCTCTTGCAGGCTTCTGGTGTCTGCAGAAGAAAACACTAGAGCCTGCAGAGACTGGAGTCTCAGGATTCATTCCAGATCAAGCAACAAGCATACCAGGTGCCGGGCAGGAGCTTGCTAGATTAACAGCAGCTGGACCTGTGACCCGAGTTCCACACTGTGAGGACTGTCATCCTTGGGAATCTGAGGGGAAAACATGTCATATATATTGTTTGATCTGGCTTTGACAACTCCTTATCCTGGATAATCTAGCTTACACGTTTCTTTCTCAGAAAGTCTTTCTCCCGACTCCCTTACCTGGGTGTCTGCCTCTCAGATTGCATCGGAGAGTTAGTATCACTCTTGTTGCAATTTGTGCTGTTATTCTGTTTTCTTTTTAGCATGTTTGTTTCCTCCTAAGAGCAAGAATGTATCTCACATATCTTTGGATATGTAGGAGGCTGACTTCCAGTCTTCTCATCACAGAGAATTCTTTTTATTATACCCTTCTCATTGACTCCCAAGTTTGGACAGCTTGTGATTGTTGGAGCAACTACCCTGCATCTCCTAAGTCTTCCTCATGTTTAATGTTGATCAAACACATATGGCAGCAAACACAAGTTTCAGAGGGAAGTACTGATAATCACCACTGACCCAAAGTAGTACAGGAATCTAGAACCTACTGTGTGGCACACAGTAGGCATTCAACATATGTTGGTTGAACGACTGAGTCAGTGTGAGGATTTTAAACTATCAGGTCTATAGGCATGACTAGCATACACGTATGTCCATAAATGTCTAAAACACAAGACAGACGTGTGCAAAGATCATTATTGTAATAGCACTGTCTTCAGGGAAACAGCACGGGACATTTGTGTGCAACCACTTCATGGACACAAAGTTCTTAGAAAAGCCAAGGCTGGAAGGCAAATTGCTCAGTTCCAGACCTGGCACTGAGAGGCTTGACTGGGCGATCACTGAAACGCCCTGGGCTTCCCAACCCCCTGCTGCTGCTGCTGTGTTGGTCTCTACGGCCAAAAGGCCAGAGGCCAACTCTCATCCTGCCCACGCTTTCTAGGGACAGAAAGAACCAGTTTTTGACGTGTGGCTTCAGTCACTCTGCCAGGAAAGGGACAGTATTCCCACCTGACACTCACTGTCAGCCAATCTTCACCCCGAGAAAAGCCACTGAGTCCCTCCTCACCTGAAGAGGCGGGCGAGGGCCTGGAGGTGGGGGGTTGGGGGGTATGGGGATGTCTGTGCAGTGTGGGAGGCGGCCGTGATGAGCAATCCTGCCTGGCCAGTCTATAAAGACACCAACGCAGACTCTTTAAGATTCTGTGTTCTTTCTGGGCCTCAGCCCTGAAACCAAGGCCCTTTCCTTCCACAGCCTCTCCTTCTTATTCCTGAGTTCCTTCATGCCCCACTCGGCACACTAGCAGGAACGGAGTGTAAACAGGCCGGTGGTTCTGAGCACAGGCCCCCCACACCCCCTCTGTCATCTGCAGAGTCAGAGCCATCAGGGAAAGAGGCTCTGAAATGTCCATGGGGTTCTCATTTCCCAAGCAGGTGTCTTCAGGAGAGCAGTCGGCAGGGTGACAGGAGAGCCCGGCCAAGGTGATGCAGAGCTCAGCCGACCCCCAGGGCCAAAGCCTGTGCTTCACATCTCACACCTGGAAATGGCCTCTTATCTGAGCTTAGCGTCTGCTGAGGCCCCTGAACTCTGGCTTGTGGCCAAAGTGCTGGGCCTCCTTGAATCTTAGAGGGGGAAAAAAAGAGAAATTTTTTTTCTCCCTCTCCTCTCTCTGTTTTTCTCTCTCTTTCACACACATACCTATCTACCTAATAAAAACTGAAAAATGTAAGCACCAGATGGCGATTTTAAAAATATCCATCACAAACATGACTTGAGGGGCACTGACAGGCCTGCCTCCTATCTTCTCGCCCCACACCTGTCTTCCTTTCATCTGCCCACTCCTGCCTTAACTGAGACACCTCATCAACCATCACCTACTTCCACCTTTTCAGCAGACACAGTGAGGAAACTGTGGCTCAGAGAAGTTAAAAGATTTGTCCAACAGTCCATACAGGTAGTTTCTGTCATCTAGAAAGTTCTTTGGATAAAGGGTCAAAGAAAGACTACCTTTCCCAGGGGGAGAGAGCACTCTTAGTGTCCATATCAGGACATGATGAGTCCTGCAGCCCTTAGAAGCCAAAAAGTAACAGGAGCAGAGCTACATTCAATAGTCAAACCAAAAGCCCCCATCATAATTACACATTTCAGACAATACCAACCATCTCAAAGGACAAAAGTGAACATAGTTTAAGAAATACTGCTCACTAGGAAAAAATTCAAACATACAGGAAATGATCAACAGTCATGTAAGTATCATCCAAACTTATTAAACTTGGTTTTCATTTCACTATTTAGATCATTATTTATATCTAGATCATTATTTCAGGTCAGTTCTTCCCTTTAAAGCTTGGATTTGTGGTTATATGTGTTTGATCAACACAAACAGGAGGAGGAATGAGGCGTATGTGAGGGGTCATGAATTTGCAAAAACTGAGAGTCAATGGCACAGAAATAAGAGTTCTCAGAAAATAGGAAGTTGCCTCCTATAGTGTTCCCAGCCACATCTCTGCTGCTGGACAGTGTTTGTCAATGAGGACTTTTTGTCACAAGTCTGCCAAAAGCAACATGAATAATGCTCTCCTCTTCCCTCTGACTCGTTAGACTGGAACAACAAAGCCAGTCAGGGAGAGCAGACTGGGACGCCGCAGGAATGGAGGGAGTGCAGGGCACTTTACACTCCATGGTGCAGGGTGCGGGGGGGACTCGGTCACAGCCCACCCAGTAAGCAGGCAAGAGGCTCCAGGGGCTTCCACCATGGCTCCCTGATCGCCTCCATGCTCGCTCTGCTGGGCTGTGAGCTCTGAGTAAGTCACCTCCTGGCCTCAATCATCCAATTACCATGGTCACTTTCTTCTCTCACGGAATCCGGAGGAGTCAAGTGCATGCCCGGAACAGGTGTTTAAATGGGGACGTGCTCAGGTCTCATTTCTTGGTCTTCGTTTTCTGTGTTTCTTCTCTGCGAGCTCCATCTCTCCTCTTTTGTTTCCTTTTCGGCATGTGTTGTCCCCTGACCCTTGTGTGTGTCTGGCTTCTGCTCTCTTGCTATTTGTCTCCCTCACCCTATCTTTCTGTCTCTGAGCCTCTGGTTCTTTGTCTCTCTGGTGATGCACTCCGGCATCCTGCTCCAGACACACACATACTCGCCCCTGCCCAGGACTGCTCCTGGGCAGCAAAGGCCACTTGGAAGGTGGTAAGGAGGAAGGGAGCCAGGTGGCTGGACCTTTGCACCTGTGCCCTGGGGACAGGATCTCAGGGCTACCACAGCCTCCCGACAGGTCCCTGGCATGGAGGAGGAAGGAAGAGAGAGACAGTACATTCCACTCCCATGAGATAGAACACAGCTTCTCTCTAGGAAGGAGCAGCACACAATGCAGGCCTCAGGCTTGCCACTGGCTCCGGGTGTGGGATTCAGATCTGACATGAGGTGCCTCCCGGGTGCCCCAATAGAACAGAGATCCCGGGACTCTAAGAAGGGTGGCAGACTCTAAGAAGGATGCCTCCCCCAATCCTGCCACGCTGGCCTAAGCCTTGTTTTGAGCCAAGATGCTCTGTAAAAACAGCACATGGAAGGAAAGTGCTCTAACCTCCTCCTTTTCTTCCTAAAAGGAGATAAAACCGCATATACAAGATGTCCTAATACCAGAAAGTAACGTTCTTATCTTCAAGGACAAGAAATGAAGCCAAGAGAATTCTGTACAGACCTTTTCAAAATAATTGTTCTCCTCCTTCAGCTTCCTCACAATTTAGTTATTCTTGCACAACTGCCTTTTTTGACACCTACTATAGAAACATTCAGATTTTGCTACTTTGGGTCTTTATTTCCTTATGAAGGTTTCTGTTTCACATAAAGCTTATAGTAAATAAAATTTTCTCCCGTTCATCTGTCCCTTTAAATCTCTAGTTCAGCCCCAAACCCTAAGACGGCAAAGGTAAAATTTTGCCTCGCCTACACCTGTTTGGCCTACACACCCGCGCACGCATAAGCACACGCTCACTGGTGGAGGGTCAGTCTCTGACAAGGTGGCGGTGAGGGTGTGGGTGAAGTACCTGAGTCTCCTGTCGCAGCAGGAGCGATGGGCTTGTGACCTCCCGGGTCTGCTCAGAGACCAGCCTCCCCAGCTCAGCTCCCGCTGAGCCAGTTGTTCTTGGCTTCCATCTCGTGGCCAAATAAGAGTACTGCAGCCGTGAAACCCTAAACCTGGCCTCTCACTCATGATGCTTTCCTCCCTCTCCTTAGAGTCTTAGCGCCTAGAATGGCACGGTGCTCTGAGACCCAGGGCAAACCCGCGACGAGGAGGAGCTCGGTGGCAGCGGAGAGCCTGTCTCAGAAAGAACTGCAGAGACTGAGTGACTGGAAGGCTTCTTGCCGGCACTGCAGCAACCAAGGGGTCAACGCAGTCTCCGCTCAGGCTCCTCCGTGCCTTTCTTACCTACTTGCCCGTCCAGCCTAAGGTGCTCGGGGGATTCGTGCTTGACTCTCAAGCAGAGCCCTGACCCCGCCACTCCCGTGCTTGTAGACCTGGAACGTCCCCTTCGTGTCCTGGCGGGGTCCACCCGCTCCTTGGCCCCCTCCCCCGCCCCCAACCCCGGCCCTTCCTCCTCAGGTGGAAATAGTATTTCCCAGATCCAGGGCAGGTGCCACTGCTTCCCGCATCCTTCCCTCGCCCCTCCCCCAGGCCGCAGGTGACCTTTCCCCCACCTCCTCTCCAGGACTTTGCTCTTTCTCTGAGTCTGCGGTTGGGTACCTGGCCCGGCCGCCCACTCATTTGTGTGGGTGGCATCTGACTCACCCATCTCTTTCAACCACAGAACGCGAGGGCCCTGGAAGCGTTCATCCCCTGACCCCAGGGCACCGCGCCAAGCGCTTCGCGTGCCGCCTTTAGCAGCCCTGGGGGTGTGACTTGGGATTTTTCAGGTGGAGACACTGCTCACATCCCCCGGAGTGCTCTGTGTTTCTCCACCCGGGGCGGGTGCTCGCTGCACCAGCACCTCTCATATGGGAACTGCCCCCCCACCACCCCCGCCAGCACAGTGTCCTGGAGTGCCCCCCAGCAGCCAGTTGTGGCAGGTTTCCTCGAGGTGAAGGAGGGGTGTGGAGTTCTTAATGTGACATTCCCTGGGTTTAGGGGGTCTTAGGTGGGAGACAGAGGGCTTCATGGTGGTGGTGGGGGAAGGGGGTTAGAGACTCCAGAAAGGCGTACTGGCTGAGCAGCAGTCCCTGAAGGTCTCAGGGAAGACCCTTCAATATGAAAAAAAAATTTTTTTGGCGTGTGTGTGGTGTGTGTGTGTGGGGGGTTCCCTTTTTGATGATTGTAACCTGATGCCTTTATTCTTAGTTCTAGTGCATGGGAGCCTTAAGATACTCAGGACAGGATGAGGCAAGGGGCGGGCAGTGTTCACTCACTTCATTTAACAAGCCTCTGCTGAACACTGAGGATGTACCAGACTCAGGGCTGTGTTAGGGAGATAAGATACCCTTTGTATTCATATTCTGTCATCCTGGAACTATTCATAGCCTCGGATTTCTTTTCAATTAAAAAATAATTGAGTACCTTAAATAAGACATCTGGAACTTGGAACAAAATTGGCAAATTCATATCCTTTTTGGATGCAACCAGAAAAGTGGCAGAGGAATGAGGATTTCTGAAAAGGCAAAACAAGAGCAAGTTAGAACCAAGATTCCCCGTGTGAAGTGTCAGGCCCTTGGGCACGTCAGAGATAACCTGGGGGACACCCAAGTTGTTGCTCCTCACCCTGAACCCTGGCCATGTTGGAGCTGCATTAAGATTTCTCTTCTTTAGTCACTCTGGCTTCTCTGGCCCTTTGGGTTTTTCTTTTTTTTAATTTATTTTTGGCTGCACTGGGTATTCGTTGCTTTTGTGCCAGCCTTCTCTAGTTGTGGTGAGGAGGGCTACTGCTCATCGCGGTGGCTTCTCTTGTTTTGGAGCACAGGCTCTAGGCATATGGGTTTCAGTAGCTGCAGCATGCAAGCTCAGTAGCTGTGACACACAGACTTTACTTGGCTCTGTGGCATGTGGAATCTTCCCAGACCAGGGATGGAACACCTGCATTGGCAGGCAGATTCTTACCACTGCACCACCAGAGAAGTTCATCCCTTTTTTCGAACTAAGCAATGCCAGTTGTAGGTGGTCAGAGACAGTGGACAGTGTGCAAACAAAGCAAGAACAAAACTGTTAGGAAAAAAGAAAGATAATGGGTGAAATGTACCCCCGAGCTCCTTCTTGGCAAGGCCTGCACACAAGCCACTGATATTTAACAAGAGCAGTCCTTTCCTGCCTGGCCTGCTTTCTAGGAGTTTCTGTCCCCATATCCTAAAACGATCCACCCATTTCCTGCCATGGAACATCTCCCTCCAACTACACTCTTCCTCTGCAACATTCCTTCATTCCAGGCAGAAGATGAGGCAGAGATGCCACAGCAATAACAAGAGTTCTCTTCCCAGGGTGACCCATCCTGAGGGCCCCTGTGGGTCGTTTAATTACACTGTAAGGAGCCAAGGTGTGCAGGGGGCCTGGGCTTTGTAAGCAGCCTGTGTGTGTGCAGCCCTGGGCCTTCCCTGGCCTCCGAGAAATGGAAACTCGCATGGAATGCTGGTAGTTCTGCCAAGAACACCTCTCCTCTTTTATAACGCAAGATTTCATTGTCCATTGTTCATTTATAACAAAGTCATGCACATGGTGTTCATGAGGCATTTATTGTTTTATTTCTCCCACCATTGCTCTGGGAGAGTGGGGAAGTGGGTCTGATCCAGCTCCTTCACCACCTCTCTGACGTGTGAACAGCTGGTCTTGAACTTGATACTCAAATGCTGACCAGGAGAGATCAGAGGCCCCTTTAGAACTGCTTTGGCGCCCAAGAATGTTAAACAAACAGGACCACAGTGTGATGTGAGGGCTTTTGAGATGAATGATGGATGTGGCTTCAGCAGTCAGGCCGACCTGAGAGAGAGAACTCCTGGAAGGGGTCTGTGGGCAGTGACCCTCAGAACCGGGTCTCACCTCCTTCAAGCCTCAGGTGTGTGTCCAGAACTCACAGTTAGGGTTGCTCTGAGTGCATTTAACTCAAGTTTCCTTTCTCTTTTTCAGACTGTTCTGTGTTGGAACTGCTTGTCCAAAGCTCAGTAATACTTAAAGCACATTCAGAACTTGCCAACCAAGTTTCTAGAAAAGGGTTTTTCCAGAAATAAACAGCTTGGAACTCCGAGCTATGGCCAGAGAAGGGGTTTTCAATCCTTAGGAACTGTTGAGACATGGAGAATCCTTTCAAAAGACTTTCCATTCCTATCTTGTCCTTCTGAAGGTCAGGGCACCTCACAGGTGCTGTCTAGTCATCTTAGAGTTCTTGTGAGGTAAGTAAGCACCATTTCTCTTCAGAGGTGTTGAGAAATCCTCCCAGAACAGACAAAGCTTATTTCTCTTTGCAACTGGCTCAAGCATGGCTGGCCCCTCAGACACTCCAGAACCCGTCTGTGAAACTGAACAGGGTGTGAAAGTACCCAGCTGTGTTCTCGGTCTGCCTTTTTCACATCCCCGCTCCCTGCATGCATGCTCAGTCACTCAGTCATGTCCAACTCTTTGCGAGCTCGTGGACTGTAGCCTTCCAGGCTCCTCTGTCCATGGGATTTTCCAGGCAAGAATACTGGAGTGGGTTGCCATTTCCGCCTCCAGTGCTCCCTCCCTCCCTCCCACCAAAGGCTTGTACAATCAAGGCAACAGGGAGCTGGGAGTGAGAGAGCCACGCACAGGGGTGCTTTGCTCGTGGCAGCAGGGTAGGTCTAAGGGGTGTGGGGTGGGATGGGACAGCGGGATGTTACCCTAGTTAGATGTCAGGCACTACCCGTTTCATGGGGAAATCCACATTTCTTCTACCATTGGGAATACAGACGGGGTCACATACCTGCAGGTGGCATTGACCAGGGTAGAGGCTGACTGTTCCTCTCCTGAAGAGAGGTGATCTCCCCTTCATTATAGTTCCCTTCAGCCAGCTCTACTCATGTATGCTGACCATCTGACTACCACTGTCCTGTGAGTTTGTACCCTGCCCCCAATTAAAAGGTGCTAAATTGTCATTACTCATACTGATCCTTGAACCACTAACAACTCTTAAAAAGAACTAAGTCATTGGTGTTTTTATTTAGTCAACAACCCTTTGGGTTTATTCAATCTTGAATTGCCTGATTTATATTAAGACAGCTAGAGTTTAGATATATTCCAAGCTATGAGGAAAAAAAAAAACAACAAGCACTTTATAGGTGCTTCTGAGAATATACAAAACTGTCTAGCTGCTTACTGAGAATGTGGCTTCTAAGAAGGGCAGCAGACAAAGCAAAGGTATATGTTATTGAAATGGGGATGTGGAGGGAATATTTCTCATGCAGAGTCATTTATCCATGGGCACAAGGGTACATGGCAGTTACCAAAAGAAGGAAAGTCTCTTTTCAGAGAGTATTATCTTTCCAGCAAATGACCTTACAGGGAGCCAACTTCTCACCTGTGATGTACCTGTAAACTTAGCTCCTGGCCTGCCCTCTCCCAGTCTTCCCTGGTTTTTCCCATTCACCCTGACATTAACCTCACACTCACCCTTCCTTTTATTTCCCCTTTCAGAGGAGAGTAAAACACCTGAGGATCACACCTGGGGATCAGAAATGGGGAAGGAATGAGTAAACTCAGTTATTTCAAGTGGCAACTCCCTGCACATGAAATCCCCCAATTTTAAAAGACAGACACATGTTCCACAGGCATTTGTTTGAAAGGGCAGGACTGGTGAGATTGGAGGAGATTGTCTCAAAATTAAAATACAGGAAGTTGCTACTCTATGAAGATAGGAATTTATGATTCTAGACTTTTGATGGTTAAAATTTTAAAAGTTCAAATTAAAGCAGGGAGACAAGGTAAGATGATGAAGAGGATAGAAGTGTTTTGAAAGGCAGTGTCCATTGGCAAAATCTTCTTGTATTGCTAAGTGGTAGTGGAACAGAAGGAAGTTAACTGAGGTCTTAGCTCCTCCAGCCAGGCCAATTCTCAGGGCTCACTTTTGTGTTAGAAACCATGGCCCTTTCCGTTTTGTTGTTAATTAAAAAAAAAAATTGGTGGCACCCCGGGGCATCTGGGGTCTCAGTTCCCCAACCAGGGATCCAACATGCACTCCCTTCATTGGAAGGCATAGTCTTAACCACTGGATTGCTGGGCAAGTCCTCCTTTCTGGTTTTTAAGCACTTGACTTAAGACTCTGAACCGACCAGCTATGCCCCTCAGATGATTGTCCCTAATCCTTAAGAAACCATCTTCCACGAGACCTTGCTTGAAATCTTTGCTCTCAGTGGTTGGGCTGTTACCTTTTGGGGAGGCTGAGCACTAACGGCTTGTTCATGAAGCTGGCCTCACTAAACCAGGGAATCTTGTCAAATCTTGGAACAGAAACCTAGACGGAAAAATGGAAAGAGGTCATTTTGCAGAATGTATTTCACTTGGCCATTTCCATCATTAGGATGATGAAAGTAAGCTAATAGCAGCTATACATCAGTCAGCACTTCACATTTTTTTATGTTTCATATTTGACCCCATTGACTCTCCCATTAAGTAGCCAAGAGGAAATAGTGTTATCTCCATTAACAGATGAAGAAATCAAAGCTTCGTCAGTGTGATCTGCTGAGTCACACAGCTGGTAAGTGGATTTAGGTTTTCTGACTTTTGTGTTGACTACATCTTGTGTCCTACTATCTCCCCCCTTTGCTTCTTCATTACTCCCATCTGTTTATGCATCCTCTTATATTTCCACAACCTCATGTGAATGTTCGCAGCCTCCCATTCAAAGTGTCTGGCTGTTTTCAGTCACAGGGCCCTCCACCCTCACCTCTTCCAGGAGGCAGAGGAAAGAACTGCACTTCCAAGCGGCTGACAATTGGATGGTAATCTAGGTTAATCCACTTCCCAACTGTGTGGCCTTGGACAAATTGCAACCTCTCTGAGCCTCAATTTTGTCTTCCATGAAAGGAGGAGGACATCATCACTTTACAGGTCAATGTACAAGACAGACATCTACATGAGGGGAGGAATTCTTGTCTCCTCTGTTCACTGCTGTATCACTAGCCCCTGAAACAGTGAGTGATATCTGTAGATATTTATCGAGTACGTGTCCAGTGGATGCACGGAGGCACGGGACGTCCCTGGCTGAGGGCTCGACTTCACAACAGGAGCTCAATCAAGTCGCCCTTAGAACCTTTCTTCTTCCAGCCCGGCTTCCCTTGCCCTTCTGATGCCACATCCCGGGTCTCGCTGTTGAAGATCAGCTTTCCTGGCTTAGAACATTCCTCCTGGGAGAGGAACTGGAAGTTCCTCCGAAGTGGCCATGAGGAGGCAGCAGCGACACCGCGGCCTCACCGGCTGAGGAAGGGCGCTCTAGCCGCGGAGGCTGTGGCGGCCCCGGAAGTGCTCCGTCGCCGACGCGACCCCGGCGCCCCGGATGGGGAAGGAGGCGGGCTGCCCTTGCCCGGCCGCGCACCTCTAGGAGCTCGCGCGCAGGTGGGTTCCGACTGGGAGTCAGTGTTTCCGGGCCTCGTGTCTGCTCCGCCGTCTCCGGCAGGCCCGATGCCGGGTGAAGGGCGGCGGCGGCGGCGGGCGGGGAGGCCCAGGAGGGGGTGTGGGGCGCCCCCGGGGACACCCTACCCTCCCTGCCCCCCACCCTCTGGGTCGGCGTTGCCCTTTACGGCGCCTCGGACCCTGCCGTGGGCTCCTTGGAAGAAAGAAGGAGATAATAAGAATTTTATCGGGCAATAAGAATTTTCTTCTCAGACCTGCTGGATGACCTTGGTATTTCTGACTCTTAGTTTTCCCTTTGTGGAAAGGGGATTATTATCGTCGATCCTCCCGAGTTTGGCCGTTAATGAGTAGGATGATAACTCTTTAAAGGATGTTAAGTTCATTAAGGGATTAGGAATCTTGAATCTTTGCTTTTGGTTTAACAAACCATAGCGCTCGTATCTTTTCGTATTGTGACGTTTCCCTTTCTCTTTAGACCAGTAACTTTTTTCTTTTCTGCATTTTTTTAAGTAACAGATGCCTTTGAGAACCCAATAAAAACTTGGATTCTAATCCTAGAAATTTGCATAAATTACGGCAACAAATATGCATTAACAGGGAGGGTTTTTGAACGGTCTTGAAGACCATCGATAGACCTAAGGGGTATGTGAGCCCCTGAGTTAAGAACTGATTTAGAGGTACGGGCTGTTGGACAGAACTTTGGTTTGAATCTGGCTCCACTATATACCACTGTTAGCTTGAACTGAAGTAAACCAAGCACTTTGAATCTCAGCTTTTTTACTAGATATAGTGGGGCTGATACTAACTTGCAAGGTTGTGGAGATTAAATGGAAGAAGCTTCAAAGGCTCAGGACATAGTAGGCACTGGATAAGTGACAGCTGAAAAGGAATTACAATGTAAAATCTGAAATGAAATTTTAATATCTATAGTATAAGATGGCCACCATGTATATTTTGTTCAGGCTTCTAACAAACCAAGTTGATTTGATTTTAGCTCAGTCCTGCCCTTGAACTTTCATAGATTCATAGTCTCTCTTTTTGTAGGAACTTGGCTGCATTGTCCTGCCTCAGAGAGCAAACTCATCTGCTGTAGGCCTGGCCTGGGTTGCTGCCTTTGAAAGCAAGGGAAGATCAGTACAATATCAACCACAACTCAGCATGGAATTTCCAGAAAAGTCTTACTTCAAAACTTTATAAAGAACGAGAACCACATGGACTTCTGCAAGGGAGATTGAAGTCACCTAAGTTTGAGCGAAAGGATAATGTGTGCCCAGCCTGCAGCTAACACCAAAGAGGTCAGGTGGCAGAAGGTCTTGTATGAGCGACAGCCCTTTCCTGACAACTATGTGGATCGGAGGTTCCTTGAAGAGCTCCGGAAAAACATCTATGCCCGGAAATACCAATATTGGGCTGTGGTGTTTGAGTCCAGTGTGGTGATACAGCAGCTGTGCAGTGTCTGTGTTTTTGTGGTTATCTGGTGGTATATGGATGAGGGTCTTCTGGCCCCTCAGTGGCTTTTTGGGACCGGCCTGGCTTCTTCACTGATTGGCTATGTTTTGTTTGATCTCATTGATGGAGGTGAAGGACGGAAGAAGAGTGGGCGGACTCGGTGGGCTGACTTGAAGAGTGCCCTAGTCTTCATTACTTTCACATATGGCTTTTCGCCAGTGCTGAAGACCCTGACAGAGTCTGTCAGCACTGACACCATCTATGCCATGTCAGTGTTCATGCTCTTAGGTCACCTCATCTTCTTTGACTATGGTGCCAATGCTGCCATTGTATCCAGCACACTGTCCTTGAATATGGCCATCTTTGCTTCTGTCTGCCTTGCCTCACGCCTGCCCCGATCCCTCCATGCCTTCATCATGGTGACATTTGCCATCCAGATTTTTGCCCTGTGGCCCATGTTACAGAAGAAACTGAAGGCTTGTACGCCCCGCAGCTATGTGGGGGTCACACTGCTCTTTGCATTCTCAGCTTTAGGAGGCCTGCTGTCCATCAGTGCTGTGGGAGCCATACTCTTTGCCCTTCTGCTGGTGTCCATCTCATGTCTCTGCCCTTTCTACCTCATTCGCCTGCAGCTTTTTAAAGAAAACATTCATGGGCCTTGGGATGAGGCGGAAATCAAAGAAGATTTGTCCAGGTTCCTCAGCTGAGTTGGGGACCTCCATTCCGTTACTAAGACAGGCTGATAGACCAGCCTTCCAACTAGTAGAAGATTTGAAGGCAGAATTCCATTCTGGAAGTGGCACACTGATGTGGGTAGGAGAGCAGAGATCAAAAGAAAATGTTAACAGAAGGCTTGGGTGGTGAAGGTGATTATCCTTTCTGTTATTTTATGGATGAAAAAGCTTCCTGGGGCCCTCGAATTATTGCCTCTCATTCTACTCTGTAACAAATGAAGTGGTGTGGTTTCTATTTATTAAAAAAAATAACAACACATAAGCTGTATCATGATTTTTCTGTAAGCAGAAGGCAGACAGTAGGGACATGGAAAATAAGAATTTGTGCATGTAAAGTCACTTCTCTTTACCTTTCTCAGTATACCAAATACAGGCTCTGTTATTTATCTATAGCTCAAATGCTAGATGTTGAAGGCAGTGGCATCCCACTCCAGTACTCTTGTCTGGAAAATCCCATGGATGGAGGAGCCTTGTAGGCTGCAGCCCGTGGGGTCGCTAAGAGTCGGACCCGACTGAATGACTTCACTCTCACTTTTCACTTTCATGCATTGGAGAAGGAAATGGCAACCCACTCCAGTGTTCTTGCCTGGAGAATCCCAGGGACGGGGGAGCCTGGTGGGCTGCTGTCTATGGGGTCGCACAGAGTTGGACATGACTGAAGCAACTTAGCAGTAGCAGCAAATGCTAGAATCCTGGATAATATGTCCAGTTTTGTTGACAAAGATCACAGAATTGGTCACTTAACCTTGACTCAGAGTTTCCACTTAGTTCTTAATGAAGCTTGTATGCCACTAACTACAAGGGGAGTATGATGTATCATAATACACAAGCAAAATGCTGGGGGAATTCAAAGAGGCTGGAGGGCAAAGAGAGCTGGAGTAATGAGGAAATAGATTTTAGAAGAGCTTTAGTCTTGGAGGGTAGGTTGGGATTTCAGCAAGCAAAAGATGGTTTGGGGGACAAACTGGCAAAGGCCTTTAGCCCAGGTCAGCAATATGAGCAAGTGGAGCTGGCATGCTTTGTGTGACTAATGGCAGCTGGAAAACTGGGGCGAGCATGCCCTGTCCAAACAAGGTAACCACTAGTCTGCATGCCTTGACTGACGAGAGTTGGCTCATGATTATTATATAGTCCACATCAGAAACAAGATTGGGGTTAGTGGTGGAATGTATTAAGAGTTATATAAATTGTTTTTAAATTTACTTTTGATAATTGCTTTACAATATTGAGTTCGTTTCTGCCAAACATCAAGTAAAATTGTTTTTGTTTTTTAATGTCTTAATATATTTTCCTTATCTCAATGGGTTTCTGATGGTCAGCTTTAGGGAACTCATCCATGTTGGTGAGCAGAAAGTTCCACAGATTTGAATCACTCTGAAGAATACTTCCTCAGTGGGATGAATTAACATGCCTGTGCTGTCATGTTCAGCTCTGTCTTACTATCTAATATTTGGAATTACCCGAGGCCTGATCCTGTTCAGTCTTGTGGTTGTAGTTCAGAGGGGAGGTGGCAGGGAATTGGGTGTTGTGGGTTGGGTGCAGGGTGAGGCAGCAGATTCAATTCAAATAGAGAAGAGGTATCTGTGGGTAGAAGGATGGATGTATGTCCAGGCGCACAGGGCCTGATACCTCTTGGCAGTGGAGGAGAGCACAGAATGGATGGGCTGCAGCCAGAGAGGCTGAGGTCTGAGAGTGGTGAGTACATTGAATTATTGGGTCCTGAAGTCAATGGCAAGTGAAAGAGCTTTTGGAAAGGAATATAGGATTCCTACCTGAGGTGGGAGGGAGATTCAAAAGGGAGGGCACATAATCTACGGCTGATTAATGCCGATGTTTGGTAGGAACCAACACTATTGTAAAGCAGTTATCCTCCAATGAAAGTTTTTTGTTTAAAAAAAAAGGGATCTAGGACTCACACCCAACACTTCAGTGGTGTGTGAAATTCTAATAGCAGTGTTCATGCTGAACTACAGAGGCTGAGCATGGGGAGCTTTTGTGGCAATAGTGAAAACAGAGTCTGGACTAAGGATGGTGACAGTGGGCAAAGGAGGTGAGGGTTCTGATTGGAGAGATTTTTAGAACTTGGTAGATTCATGTTGGAAGGTAGAAGGGGAAGAGGATGACTGGGAGGGCTTCTGCCTTGAGTGGATTTTGTGTTTCTAATAACTATACCATGAGAAAACAGAAGTGAGAACAGGTTTGGAAATAAAGTAGATAAGAACGAGATATTCTAAGTTAGACGTGCCTGAGGTGGAACACCCAAGCAAACTCCTTAGTTCCGTATGTGGTATCTGGAGGACACTGGCTCAGAATTCTGGGCATTATCGAGAAGCTTATTGAGATATAAACAGAATCCAGAACTTTTGTGTTTGGAATTCTTTGTACGGAATTGGTTGCCTCACAACCAGGCTATAGTGGAATTAGAAAAGGATCACAGAAGGATAACTGGAGTAACCAGAATGGTAGTAATCTGAGGGAAAGGAGGCTGGCCTATGAAACCAGATTAGAGACTAGAACAACCACAGCCTGCAAGGAAGGCTCAAAAGAGATCCCGTCATTGCCTATAAAACTGTTAGTGACGAAAGTGAATGTTATTTGCTCACCAAATCATGCCTTATATAGGAGGGTTTTTGTTGTTTAGTCTCTAAGTCGTGTCCAACTCTTTTGCGACGCTATGGAGTGTAGCCCCCAGGCTCCTCTCTGTCCATGGGATTTTCCAGGGGATTGGGTGGGTTGCCATTTCCTTCTCCAGGGGATCTTTCTGACCTTGCATCTCCTGTCATGTCTCCTGCATTGTTAGGTGGATTCCTTGCTGCAGAGCTACTGGGAGAACCATTATAAGAGAGACACCTTTGAACTTTGAACAGAAAATTTAAAACAAAAAGTTTTAGAAACTTTCTACATGTAAGTCCAAAAAGGTTCACAAGCCAGGGATATAGATGGGATCCAAAAATTGGAGGTGGGCTAGGAGGGACACAAAAAAGCCATAAATGTCTAATAAGGACATGTTCAGAAATCACAAGCCCTTAGGCATTGCCACCTGAAGGGTGATGAGCTCACGTATGGCAGCTTCTTTGGGGGGCTGCTGGCACAGGGGTGCAGGCGTGCTTAATGACCGATAGGCCCTAATGTGACAATTCCTGAGAAAGTTACTCATCACTTAAGTATGTAGTCTAATCAGCCTTCTAAATTTATACCACACTGAAAGGGTCCAAGTAGGATATTAATGATCTAAATTTCCAGGGAATATTAATTATGGTGTGTGTATGTAGGTGGGTGGTGGGTGGAAGAAGGGAAGAGTAGCATTGGAATAAAAATCCTTGTAATTATCCAATTAAAGAAAAAAATCCCAACCTGTCAAATACTTATTTTTCATAAGAAGCTGTACTCCTTTCTCCCAGCTCTGTTTCTTGTTACCCTAAGTTATAAGTAAGGCGGGAGGGTGGCAAGCTAGAGCAAGGGTAGAGGGATGGGAAGGCAGTTTTGCCCATCCTTCCAAAATGGTACCAGGGATTGTAGTCGAGATGGAAGGACCAAGGAGAGGTAGAGCCACAGGGCAGCCGGGGTGCTGGATTTTGTGGTGTGATGCATGACTGGTATGTAGCTGGAATGCCGTGCATTGATCTGAGTGTCCCCACACCAGTGATTTTGTGTGGCAATCAAACTGGTACCAGTGTTATGCCTGTATGCTGTGTCAGGACTATAAACTTTTGAGTGTGCTTTTGGGCACCTGGCTTAAATTAGGATTTATGAATTCACATAGCATATTCAAGGAAGTATATGGAGCCTATATGGAGCCCATCGCTTACGTCTTTAAACCAAAGGCTCAAGGTCAAAAAACAAAAACAAAGCAAAAACAAAAGCAAGCCAGCAGAGGGCACCAGCCACACAATTTTACAATATTTCAAACTCTTTGAATGCAGGAAAACAGGCCTGGGACATAGTGCCATCTTGTGGAAGTTATTAATACTCCTTTTTATAATGAAAGTCAACGTAAGCCTTGAAATGCATCCAGGCTTAACTGGTAGGCTGTTGCTTTTAATGCTTTATCAAGTCCCTCTCTACCCCTTATTCTCTTCTCCCAATATCTATTTATTAAAACATTTATTGTCCACCTAGGCCCACCTCTACTCACTTTCTACCATTCACATTTTATGATGTTACTCCCTTGGAGAAGGAAATGGCAACCCACTCCAGTGTTCTGGCCTGGAAAATCCCACGGATGGAGGAATGTGGTGGGCTACTGTCCATGGGGTAGCAAAGAGTCGGACACGACTTCACTTTCACTTTCAACCTTAGAAAGGTATTCATTCAACAAATACTGAACACTTACTATATGACAGATCCCGCTTGTTCTGTCTGATTGAGATACACCTACATAAGAGTAAAACAGACAAAGTTCCTTGACCTAGTGGAGCATACATTCTAGCAAGAGGAGACAGATTATAAACATAAGCAGAGGTAATAAATGCTATTGAACAAAAAAGGAAAAAGTAGCAATGGAATTCAATAAGGGGGTCAGGGTAGGTCTCACAGAAAAGGTAACATTTAACCAAAGGTTTGGAAGGAAGTGAGGGAATCATCCAGGGTCTCGGGGGAAGAGCCTTCTAGGCACAGGAAGGAGCCGCTACAGAGGCAGAAGAAGGCATGATGTGTTTGGGGAATAGCCAGGAGTGGCCGGAATGAAGTGAACGAGGAGAGCAGAAGAGGAGGCCAGAGAGGGAGTGTGGGAGGTTAGTCTCGTTCTGGATGCTGTGGGGCAAGAGTAGAAGCAGAAAGCATTAGAGGAGGCTCTGATATTAATTCAAGCAGGGAACATGATGGTGCTGCAGACCACAGTGATAGCAGAGGAAGTGGTGGAAAACAGTCACCTTCTGGATATAGTTAGCAAGTAGAGTCAAGAGCTTCCTAATATTTTAGATGGAAGGCATGAACACAAGAGAAGAATCAAAAATGACTTGAGGTTTTCAGCCTGAGCAAATTGAAAGATGGAGATGGCATCCATTGAGATGGGGGCCCAGGAGATTCTGGGGAGGAGAGTCAGGAGTTCAGTCTGGGGCATGCAGACATGTATGAAATGTAGACACCCAGGATGAAATGCTGAGTAAGGAGTTGGGGATATGAGTTTGAATTTCAGGAGAAATGTATGGGATGGAGATACAAATTTAAGATTTGCTGGTATATAAATGGCATTTAATGCTATGTGACTGGATGACTCACTAGGAAGGAATTTCATATAGAAGAGGACTAAGAAATCCAAAGTAAAATGTTGGAGAGAAGAATAAATGAAAAGATTTGGAACGCACAACCACTGAGGCAGAAAGAAGATCAAGAGTTTAGAATCCTGGAAACCAAATGCAAATGATTTAGGAAGATGGGATGGTCAACTGTGATTAGATCAAAATCTGAGAAATCAAGAAAGAAAGGACTGAGCATTGATCATTGGATTTAGCAAGGAGGAGGTGATTGGTGTCCCTTAAAATTATATATATATATATTTGTGGAGTGGTGAGAATAGAAACCTATTTGAAGTGAGTTTAAGAGAACAAGAGAAGAGAAATTGGATCAGCAAGTACAGGCAACTCTGGAAGTTTTGCATCAAAAGGGAACCAGGAAATAGGACAGAAACTGAAAGGGGAGGTGGGGGCAAGGAAAAAAAAATTTTTAAGGTAGGAGAATGTTTGTATACTGATGGAAATGAAACAGTAGAAAGTAATAGTTGATGTGAGAAAGGGGAGAATTAACTGCTGAGGTCATGTTCTTGAGCAAGTAAGAGGTGATAGGATCTACCGCACAGGGGAGGGGCTGGCTTTAGGAAGAGAAGGAAGAGTTGGTCTCCAAAAACAAGTGGGAAGGCACAATGTGTAGATACCGACGCAGGTAAGCGGGTAGATGGCTAGTGGATAGATGAGGTGATGGGATCTGCGGACGTTCTTTTCTGATTGCTTCAATTTTCTCAGGGAAGTAGGAGGCAAAGAGTCAGATGAGATGTGAAAGTGAGGGGAAGTGATGGAATGAGGGGATATGAAACAGTTTGGGACACCAGGGGAGTGGATGAACCAGGGATGCTTAGTATAAATGCCCAGCAGTAGTAAGGAAGGGCTCACTTGAGACTGGTTGTCATGAATTTAAAGTGAAGTTGGTTGTGTGTGTGTGTTTTGCTGATCTTGTACAGCTACATGAGTGCAAACTAGAGCAGATGGAGAGTTGAATTTACCCAGAATGGTGATTAATCAGATTGAGAGAAGGGCAAGGGAGAACAGTAATTATACATGGGCATGATTATAATGATTGGCCATGGAATTTAAATTGGGTAAGGAGGAGAGTGAACCTCAAGAAAGGTGAAAAACAGGGAGATGAAGGACAGGGCAAAGTTCTATGGACTGGAGGTTCAAGGGGTTTGAAAGCCAGGAAGTAAAGGCCAGAGAAAATATAAAGACAAGGCTGTGACTTTGGAAGTGAATAGCTGAGGTCGGGGAGGGCAACGACGTTGGAGGAGTGAAGTCCCAGGAAATGAGAAGTGAGATGGGAGTGGGGTGTTGGAAGGAGGACCTACAGGTAGGTGGAAATCTCCAAGAATTAAGACAGGAGAATGACAGTGAAACAGGAGCTAAAATCATCAGGAGATAAGGGAGAAAGAACTGAAGGTTGGTAGATAAACGAACATATGGACAAGAGCCTTGCGGGGCGCTAATGACTAATTTCCTGAGAACCATGCAAACTTCCAACAGTGGGGCGATGCCGTTTCTAGAGAAAGTTTGATTTTGGGGAAAATGTTCAGGGCTGAAGTGAGAGCCAGGGTTTGACCAAGGTCCCGGGAACCATCAGGACTGAGGAGGGTGGTCCCTCGGACCACTGACAGGGCTCTGGCCAGCTGAGCTGCAGCCAGAGGCAGAGGAGAAATGGCTGAGGTTCTGTAGGAACGAGCTGGCTTACCAGCCCACTGCTTTTGGCAAAGGCTTTTACGGCTCACAGGTGCAATTAACTTTGGCTCATTTACTTGGGGAACAATAGCAATCACCAGCCAAACCAAAAAGCCCTTTTCTTCCCAGGTCCATTACTGTGATTAACAGGAAGACTCCTCAGAGATAAGGGAGGCTCTGCTTCTCCACAGGCCAACATCTGCTGGGCACCAGGGGCCTGGCAACACCATGGTACAGGTGCCATCTCGCCCGTAATATGACACAGGGAAAGAGTGCCCGAGGAAGAGCCTTAGAAAGGCATGGCCTTTTCTGTCATCATCCAGCAGTGGTTGGCACCTGGGTTTCAGGATCAGCCTGAGCGAGGTCTTGTGCCCTAACAGACTAGCTCTCCAGTCCCTTGACTGTACTTTTGCAAGGGTGGTGGAGCACATTTACCAGAGCTGAGGTCGAGGGGTACTGTCCCCTCAGGCTCCTGAAAAGCTAGCTTTCCCCAGCTAAGGGGGGCTGCTTCTGCTTCCCCCAGCTCACTTACAGGACGGCCCCAGGGCCTTTTGCAGAGCCCAAGAATACTTGGATTCTGGTCAGTGAGAACACTGCAGGTCTCCTACTCTTTCTAAATTGCAAAATAAACAGATCTTTAGGACCTAGGCAGCTTTTGTGTTTGAGGCTGAATATGTTTCTGTCTTTAAAAGAGAAAAAAGCATCAGGAGGAAGGAACAGTCTCTCCTTGGCGCTAACTTCTCTTTGCTGCCTCTAAAATACAGTCACAGAGAGGAGGAGGAGGATGAAGCGAGCCCTGAAGAACCTTGTTTTTCCATTGTGTTATATGGAGCTTCAAAAATGTCCTTTGTTAGCAGCTGTTTTGAGAGGGAGGACCCACTTCAGTGTTACTATCTCGAGGATTGTAAGTCTCTTTGGACCCTGGATTGCTAAGACTGTCTTTACTCTGGGCCCGCTCAAGAGGATCACTGAAGATGTGAACCATGGTGAGAGTCAGGACCTGATAAGAAGTATTGTAAAATGTGATTTGATTAAAAACACCATGAAAGTAGCAGTTTATAGCCTTGACTTATCCAACAATCTGCCACCAAATCCGATCTTAAATGTTGACAGTACTGTGATCTAATAGTAATTTATAGTATTAAAAAACCAAAAAACAGGTGTATATTCAAATGAACTTACTTACGAAACAGAAAAGAGACTCAAAGACTTAGAGAATGAACTTACTGGGGGGAAGGATGGGAGGAAGGAATAATTAAGGAGTTTGGGATGGACATGTACACACTGCTATATTTAAAATGCAGAGCCAACAAGGACCTACCGTATAGCCCAAGGGACTCTGCTCAATGTTATGTGGTAGCCTGGATGGGATGGAAGTTTGGGGGAGAATGGATACATGTATATGTATGACTGGGTCCCTTTGCTGGTCACCTGAAACTATTACAACATTGTTAACTGGTTATACCCCAATACAGAAGTTTTTTTTAACAAACGGGTGTATATTATGGTAATGGAGGCAGCTAGTGTGTCCCTTTAAATGAGGGACATACAGGGGTGTGGTGGCATTTGAGCTCCACTGATTTATTCAGATATAGATTCTATAGGATTATAAAGGGCTATAGAGATTTTCTCCTTTTTTAGGAGTCTTTTCTCTCTGTGGATGAGGTTCATGTCTTTGAAATGGATTCACAGTTACAAAGATTTATTTCAGAATCTTATGGAACTGGACTAAAGATTCTAATATCAATTTTCTGAGTTTTTTTTTATTTTAAATCATGCTTAGTGCTGAGTTATAAAACTGATGTTGGCAAGTACAGTATTTTTCAAACTCAGGGATGAAGGGGACTGAAGGGTCCAAGCTTGTATGTGAACAGCTGAGGTTATCTAATCTCCTCTTGGCTCTCAACTTCAAGGATGTTTGCTGAAAAATGCTTCAGTGTACATGTGGCTCCCAAGGCTTACAGACATATGTTTACCAGTGGAAATCTCTAAGGAGAGTATGGCAAGCTTTTTTTTTTTTTTTTTACTTTTTCCTACCTTTAGTTCTCTTTTTTCCATCTCTTCCGTGTCTTGGGAGTTTCTAGCTAGAGGCTGGAGGACTCTCTCCTCTCACTGTGTCCAGTGGAAGACCAATGCAGCATGCCTTCTGAACCTAAAGCCTTCTTGTTAGAGGCCAAAGCAAAGTTAACAACAGACTGCTTCAGTTTCAGCCCCACTATGTCTTTCTCGACCCACACGCATGTGATTTAGAGTCTTCTATTATACTGTTCCATGAGAAATGGAAAGTTTGGTTTCTGATTGGCTGAAATGAGTTCTGTTATTTCTTTGTGAGAGGTCAAAATCACCACATTCTAGAATGCTAGCAGGCTTTGGGTCAAGTGGATAACCTGGTTCTAGGCCTCAAATAGTTGCTTTAGCATGGAAGTCAGTAACAGTTCTCCCTGGGAAAAATTTCTCCTGTCATAGCTTATATTGGAATTTCTTATTTACCTATTTTGTCAGCTACTTTTTCATCCTATTAACTTCTCTGATATTCCCAGTAACTAGGACATTCTTATGAATTCAAGAAATATTTGATATATAAATAAAGGGATGGGAATACTTGGAACATTTATTAAAGATATAATAGTTTATTTCTGCCAAAGATCCTGAATCAACTCTGAAGAACTGTACTTCTTCAGCTCTCTATCCAACATTGAGGGGCGAGGAGGGTGGGAGAGCTGAGGAAGGGTATACGATAAAACACAGAAACACTATGAACAATAAAGAAATACGAACAAACCTCTGAATAGTTCAGTTTTACTCCAGGCGTCTTCCCCCCACCCCCCAGCCCCATCCCGTCAGGCCCCTTTCTTCTCACCAGTCTAACGTGAGGATGGGCCGCACCTGTTGGTTGAGGAGACAGGCTAGGATTGCCAGGGAAGCACTTCAACTGTGATTTGGGCTTTATGTTCTCACGGTCATCTAAGTTTTAAACATCTAAATGGTGTAACACTGCACATAGAAACAAGTTCAAATTTAAGACAGTGGAAAAATACCAAACCCTTAAAAAAAGAAGTGAATTGATGAAAACCTTCCTGTTGACAACCTCTGTTTGTATTTGGGGAGGTGGTGTGATATAACCCAGGAACTCTGGGTCTGTTGGGATGAGAATGCTACCAAATGAGAATGTTACACGATAAGAAATACTGATTTAAAAAGTTAAATGTCTGGACTGAAGGTGAAAGGAAGGGCAACAGACTGCAAGCTGCGTGGTAGTCTGCATCAATTCAGTCACTCTGAAGTAAAGTTGAGCTTTGGTTGACCCTCTGCTTTGGTGTCTTTGAATTTCCTTCGTCACCTGAGCTTCTAACTCTCAGTCAGTGGACCTGTGATGCAAGTACACACTGATGTATTAACATGCAAGATGAAAATTTTCACTCGAGAGATGAGCTGGTTTTGCATTTTGGGGAGCAGCCTGTAGTCCTTGAAAAAGATTTTTATGGCCCAGAGAAAGGACATTGGTAGTGGGGGTCCTCACTGCTGTACTGAGGTGGTTCTTGCCCACATCTTCTGAGCTGCCTCTCCGTGCCAGTGCTTGTCTAGATCAGTCAGGAAGTGAGTGGAACACTGAATCCTGATCAACGGTGTTTTACTTTCCCATCCTGTAGTTTCTTTCTTCATGTGCTAAAGCGAGGCACGTGGGGAAGTGATCCAAGAGGAGATCCTTTAAAATTCTAATGTAGACCAAATAAATATTGAAAAAGGAAACTCTGAGTTAAATCTCAAGCCTTTAGTGGAAGGCTTCAGATCACATATTTGGCAGAATAAACTATATTACTTTAACAACTTATTGACCACAGACGTATTAATTCATCTTTTGTTATCCAAGCATTATTGTCCTGAGTGTTTCAACAATCATTTATATAACAAATCACCAGCTACAGACATTAGTTTCTACAAAAATCCTCTGGTCAATAGTGTGTTAATAATAATCATTTTATTTGGATAAGTCTTTGGGATTTGTTTTTAATGATAGCTTAAAATTTCAGTGTTGAAATTATCATTCGAGGATTAAGGTATAAAAAAAGTTCTCTTCCTGAAAACTCAAAAGTCTTGTTCTTCCAGTACTTTACTGACATCATTAGGAATCTTCTCAATGTGGCAACATTTCTTTGCCTTGTAGTTTTACTCGAATGATGTGTTTTTTCTCCTGAACTTGCCAAATAGAATATATGAGGTTTACATGTTTCAGACCAAAAATTTCTCCCATAATCTAACATATTTTATCTCCATAATCTTAAACAGTAGGAAAAAATATCTTCAGTTCAGTTCAGTCGCTTAGTCGTGTCTGACTCTTTGCGACCCAATGGGCTGCAGCACACCAGGCTTCCCTGTCCATCACCAACTCCCAGAGCTTGCTCAAACTTATGTCCATCGGGTTGGTGATGCCATCCAACTATCTCATCCTCTGTCGTCCCCTTCTCCTCCTCCAAAATGTCCTGGTGCAATAATAATTATTAATGAGATTCCTGGGAGCAGACTGAATTTATTTGGTTCTCTGTGATTTTCTAGACACCCAGGATTTTTGCTTCATCTTTCACTCTTCTATTGGACAGACATTTCAACTGAAGATCGATTACTATTCTCCACCAAATATCATCCTAAATCACAATGCTTTAAGAAATTAAAATCAGTCATTTTCAACTGAAGCTCCTTTACAGGTCAAATCATGTATTTTTCACTTTACCTGGTTTTAGTTGAAACAAACTGCTATTTTAACTTGGATCTTCTTTAGAAAAAGAAACAGAACACATTTCATTTTTTATATAGAATAAACTTTGTTTTTATTATAGACATAGATCAAAAATAAAAGTTTTTATGTACATATGACATATAGTGCAAATGAAAGGCTTTTAAATACCACAGATAGACATGTTGTCGGACACAAAAGGAGATGAATGATGGGGGTTAGGATGGTCGTCCAGGAACTGCAGGAGGGGGTCGCCTAGTGAAAACAAAACAAAATAATAAAAAGAACAACACAGATGCGGAGGAAGAAAACAATGTTTAAACCAGAAAACAAATCCAAATAAGAGCATGCAGAAGTAATCCCACAAAAATCAAATTTAAATCAAACAAAAAACATGCAGACATGCATGCAAGGGAAATGAGAGATCACGTGGCATAGTGAGCAGCTCCTAGGATGTTTCCTGGCTACCAGTCATGTGCTAGGTATGAGCCATTTGAGCCTACTCCAAACCCATATTATTTTGTACCATGGAATGATCTTCATGCAATCATATTCAGGAGAACTGGAAACAGTACCAGAGCCACATACCTTTATAACTTGAGTATTTGTTTCCCAACTCTGATTTTGTGACACTCAGTTATTTTCAAAGATTTCAATAAATGCTGTGAGATCTCCACAGGGGGAGAGGGAGTTGATATAGCAATATGATGGGGAAATTTTTTTTAAGATGAGGGACAGTAGGAGGCAGCAAGAGATCAGATGAGCAATGTAATCACAAGGTGGAAAATATCAGGGGTTGATCTTGGAGAAAAGGATTGGTAAATGAGAATTTCCTCCAGGTGAAAATCCTGATGTGATAGCCTTTCTAGGCCCAGGCAAACTTAGAAGCTACATCTGGTTCATGGTGACATGAGGATTTTGTAAAATTTCTCTTTGACTCTGAGTTAGGTGCAACGGAAGCTCTGATTTATCCGAACTGGGTCCAGGGTAAGTGAAATTTGGTGTGCTGGCTCTTTCTCTGTATCCCTGGCCTGGCTTGCATCTTTCAGGTTCATTGGTTGTGAAAGAAGGGTCCAGAGATGTGGTTAGTTTTGACACCAGCCTCTCTGGATGATGGGCTGGTAGAAAAGATACAGTAAAGGCTACACAGCAATGCACAGCTCTGTAAGTAGGAAAACAGCAGGCCAATGAAGCTTTCCCACGGGTTTCCTGCAAAAGTCTACATTTAATTTCCTCTTTCTAACCCAACTGGTAATGAGCTCAACATTACAGCAAGCCATAGAACTGCGAGGTTAGTTCAGTACCCCGCTCCCTGTGGGACTTCTTTTTGGCTACTTGTCCAGGTGTTCAACAACATACTCACTTCCATCTTACTTCTGTAACACTTCAGTGAGTGGAGCAAGGAGGTCTACAAAAAAACAAAAACAAAAACAAACTTCTTTTTCATCTTCTATAAGATGTTAATGGAGCCAAGATGACCAGGGTATTTCTTAGCAGCAGTGAAAAATGATCTTACCTTTCCTAAAGTCCAAGATCAATTTTTCTTTGGTTCAATTTAAGCCGGCTGCACTTAAGGAGGCCTCCCATCCATTTATCTGATGGAGAACTTATTATGGGTCCATAACCTTTCAACTGTGGGGGGTCTGCAAGCCTTTAGCTTTAGAGATCCAGGTAATGGGTATCCCTAGTGTTTTTGTGAAGAAAGTGTAATTAAATTCCTGTCAGGCTTGGTGAGATTTATCACCTGCCCAGCAAACAGAAACTATTTTTGAGTTCTGAAGGGGCTTTAGAATACTTTAATGACCTCAGCAGGGTGGGGAGGTGAGCCATTAAACTGAACAGCAAGTCCACAGTGCTGCAGGGACATTTTGTCAGCATATGCCAAAGCACTTTCCTGTTTGAGTTTGGTGTTCTAGTTCAGAAACAGGGTCAGAAGCTTTATGTCTTGGAATATATTTCATGAACAGCTAGAATGTTTGCTTCAACCATCAGAGAAATGTGTATACGTTTATCCCCTTAGCTCTTTCCTTTCCTCTTCACTCATCCTGTATCTAACTTTCCACTCATTGCCAAAAAGGCATCCTTGGTGATGACACCATACATTGGCTCAGAGTTACTTCTATTATGGATCTTGGCAATTTTTTTTTTTTTTTTACTATTTCTTTTCCAGAATCTTCTATACCAGGGGTTCCCAACCTCTGGGGACATAATGACTGATGATCTGAAGTTGAGCTGATGTAATAATAATTAGAAATAAAGTGCACAATAAATGTAATACATTTGAATCATCCTGAAATCATTCCCACCCCCTGAACCTCTGCCCTGGTCGGTGGAATAATTGCCTTCCATGAAACTGATCCCTGGAGCCAAAAAGGCTGGGGATTGCTGCTCTCTCTATGTTACTTAACACAATGCTAAAATGCTTGAAGGCATTTGCTGAAAATACTGGGGCTTTTTATATGAAGCGCAACAAAGGAATTTTATATTGTTGCCACTTCTAACAATCGAAACTTGAAGTATTGAGTTTGGACTACTCAGTGGGGATACTGAGTTGCTAACACATTTGAAAGCTCATCATGCCAGCATGCACTATACAAGCAAATTCAAAGATGATCATTTCAGGTTATACTTCCTTAAGTTTTCTGCAAACTAACTTTAGGGAATTGTTTGGCCAAAACAGGAAGTAAAGGGGCAGGAAAAACCGTGTGTGGAACACGGGCATAATTCATATATATATAAAAGACTCCATTATTCATAAGAATGATGAATTACCACATTCTCTTGGATCTACCTCAACGCTGCAATCTGTTCTTATGGTGACATTCCTCTGGCAAGAGCCCTGGGAAGGCCTTCCTTAGAGCTTTGTTCTCTTCTGTTACAATCTCACAAAACATGCTCTGCTTGTTTCCTTTGCCCATCACTTAGATAACTTCACATCCCAGAGAAGTGGGTGAGCCTGAAAGCTCAGGAAAGTGAGACAAGAGAAAGGCAGGAAGAACAGGCGCTCTTCTCAATGTTTCTCTCATGATCTCCACTTTTAAGTCAACTTAGATCTCTCCCTTCACAAGAATACATTAGGGGTAATGTAATTTATTCAAAGGAGTGGAAAAAATTATCTTTCACGAAACCAATCCCTGGAACCAAAAAGGCTGGGGACTGCTGCTCTATGTTACTTAACTCAGTGCTGAAGTGCTTGAAGGCATTTGCTGAAAATATTGGGACTCGCTCAGTATACCTCCCTCAGGTAATTACATGACCCCCAATGTATTCTTGTGAAGGGAGAGATCTAAGTTGACTTAAAAGTGGAGATCATCAAAGAAGCACTGAGAAGAATACCTGTTCCTATTGCCTTTTCTGTCTCACCTTCCCGAGCCTTCAGTATTTTCTCTCACTTTGGAGTGAGAGAGTCAAAGTCATATGGAGAATGATCTGGGTTCTCCACACGGCTCCTAGGACTCACGGCATGTCTGCGCCATCTGCTTTCAGGCCTCCTGCTCCTATGTGACCTACCTGGTGGGGTCTCAGACCCCACTGTGACAAAGCAGAGGAATACCAGGAGGATGGTCCTAAATTGGGAGCTCTGATGACATTTTATCCCCCAACTTTGTGTTAGTGATGGTCTGTACTGGGATATGTCACTCGATGAATTTGCCTCTTGGCCTAAAGCCACTAAAGCAGTGTTTCCTGAGGCATATACCTCAAGAACACTAGTCCTGTGAGATGCTCTGTGAACAAAGCATTGATGTCAAAATAAATCTGAGAAACATGGAGACACTAGCCCTGTAATCTGATATGAAAGCTTCTGTTGAGTCTTCTAGTAAAGAAACCTTTAATTTTTAGTCATCTTTTCCCAAGTATATTTAATTGGGAGGGCCTTGGTGTATGTATGTGTAAAACATTAAAATCTCAGGGAGTGGACTTTGGGAAACTCCAAATTAAAGTTGTAGTTTTAGTCGACATCTCTTGGATGCACTCTTAAGAATCAGGCTGCCTCAGGGTGAAAGAACTCCAAGAAATGGTCTTAAAAGGGGCAGTGTCAGGTGTGTGATGAAATGAGTACTTCTCAGTATGAGATTTAAAGATTTCAGCAGAAAAACAAGAATCTTGAAAACTAATTGGGCAGATCTTTACACTGATGTCAGAACTATACTTAAAATACAAATGGAAATCTGCCCAACAGTTACAATAAGGTCCTTTGGTTTTGGTATTTCTATCAGGAACAATTCTGAATAAAGAATCATGCCGTAAGACACACACAACACAAGGGCACACCAAGATTGGCATCCTGACTCTTTCTTCCATTAAGAGGCTTCCTCTGAAGACACTGATGGATCCTCTCACAGAACATGTATAGACATGAGAAAGAAATTACAACAGGAAAGTGTGAATTGACCCAACAGTCTTTCCAATTCATCCTTCCACAAGGAGTCTATCCTGAACACAAAGGGAAAGTAAATCAAAATTTCTCCCCTCCCATTCCCTTCTTCTCTTCTGCTTTTAGATGGTAAGGGACGTGTCATCAAAACTTTAGTAACAAAGAATCTTTCTCTATTCTCTGGAAATTCAGCTAGGATAAGGACATGTGTAACTACTGAACACTCTTCCATTCTCTTAATACTGGGGAAACGAAAAGGGGTAACTTCCCCCCAAAACACCCCATGAGTAAAACAGTGGAGGTCAACTGTTGAGTCAGAAGCTCAATTACTTTCTGTAAGAAATGCCTTCTGTAGACCTAGATTTTTAGAATCACTTCTTTTTCAATAGCTAAGTGTCACGGTGCTTCTTGGCAAGTGTCACTTTGCACACTCCAGCAGCCTAAGGTTTGTGTCCTTCTTTAACTTAGTAAAACAATGACTTCAAGTCAGTAGTAAAATGTTTCCCACTCTCCTGATTTTGATTTGTTCAACTTGCTCCCTTTAAAAATCTCATTCTTCTCCAAATTAATGATAGTAATACCAAATGCTATCATTCTCCATACCAATTCTGGGACAACTGGATTAAAAAGAGTTCTAAGTATTTACAAGTCAGATCTTACCAATAAGCACAGACATGACTCAAAAATATACAAGAATGAGGAAGGGGGAGTCCTTCAAATGTTATAATTTATTTCAGGTTCAGTAGTACAGCTTCACATTTTCACAATAGGTACACATGACCTTCTAGAATGATACAGGATTTAAAGGAAGTTGCTTCAAAATGTCCATTCACAGAGTCCATCCATATATATCAGCACTAAGAAATCCTGAAAGTGCCAAGAAGACAGTGGAAAGTATTCTGGCTCAAATTAATTAAAGAATTTACACAAAAGGCAAGATTTTGCTTCTGTACACTCTTTCTTAATATAAAAAAGCAAAAAAAGGAGTTTGATTTTGAAAAGGGAGAGAAAAGAAACATAGGCAAGCAAAACAAAGGCTATACATAAGAAATTAAACAGAAATCAAGTAATGGTGGAATTTCTGATTGGGAGGAATCATTTTTATCAAACTGACAACAGACAATGCAAGCGATTAGATAGAATAATTTTATAGTAATTTAAAAAACATTACATTAAGAAAACACAGGGTAAAAATAAAAAAGAAATGAAGCCTTGAGCTGAGCCATGTGTAAAACCTCAGACCAGAGAGGTGAGTGTGCGTGTGTGTGAAAGTCGCTCAGTCGTGTCCAATGCTTTGCAACCCCATGGACCGAAGCCTGCCAGATTTCTCTGTCCATGGAACTCTCCAGGCAAGAATACTGGAGTGGGTTGCCATGCCCTTCTCCAGGGGATCTTCCCAACCCAGGTCTCCCATATTGCAGTCGGATTCTTTACCATCTGAGCCACCATGGAAGCCCAGACAGGTGAGAAGTCTCACCAATATACCAGTATGAACAGGTCTTAAGACAAACAGGGGAGTCTTCCTTGAGTCCCCTCTCTTTTGTTCTCATATATACTGACATTCTTACACATATATACAGATGGCAATGTGTATACAACATATGCTTCAAAATCTTAAAATTTCACAATACAGAACACCACATAATGTTAAACATACCAACTAGACAGGATGGCTGAAGATTATCTAAAAGACACACTCGCGCTTTTGAGAAAGGAATATGAGCGATCTAGCGAACCAATAACTGTTTCTCGGAAACTATCAACAGCCTCATTCACATTAAACTCTGAGTTCATAGCTTTCAGTCCTCTTGGTGAAATGATATAAAACTCACGGCTTGAGTCTCAAATATTATCTTCTCTCATCAAGTTCCATAGTTCAAAGACTTACTATTTAAGCTTTATTCTCAATGTTAAGGAGATTCCTGTCAATTTCAAATAATTATACTGTCTGACAAATGAAAAATGTCTACCTGAAAAAGTGAATAGATGACTTGCCTTTGAGGTATTACATAACTTCTTCCCTGCATTTTAAGCAATTTACTCAGAAAAATCCACTACTTATATTATACTGCTAGATCCCTCTAAAATTTTGACATTTACCATAGAGAAAAAATGACTATATAGACCAACTTAGCTTTAAAAGATTCAGCTCAGCAATCTAAGAATAATTTTTATAATTCTAATCAGAGATCTTAAAGGTAGGTTTACAGATCTTACACTTACTATGAGCTAGCTATATTGGCAAAGATAATTTCTTCTTTAAGAGCAATGTTGTGAATTTAGATGTAAATGTATGTAGATTATTATTATTATTTTTTTGCTTGCAGATGCTATTCTACCATGTTGTCATGGAAATTCTGAGCCTTGTGCCTCTCAGAATGAATACAATACAAAAAAATTTTGTACACTTCATGTATGTTTGGGAAATGAACCACTGTTATTATGTATTATGGCAGATACTCTAAGGCTAACTCTTGTATTAGCATAGTTTAAAAAATAATTCATAGTCACACATACAAAGCACATGTATACATATTTACACCCATACATATACATATATACACGATACACATACAATCACATTCATGCTCGTGGCATTTTAACAGGTAATTTTAAACCTACTTGCCCAAAAGGGAACAAAATACATGTACTTACACAAATTTACTATGTATATACTATACACATAGTCTGTATAGAGACACATGCATAGAAAGTATGTGTGTACACAGAAAACATCAACATTTGTCACATACTGGTATTAGGTCCCATTTCATACTTGAGAATTATGGCTACAGTCTATACTAAAAAGTCATAAAATGAGTATATATGACTACTCGTTAATTCTAAGGTCAGAAGGCTTATAGTTATATCACAGGAACTTGGTTTTATTACCATGTTTTGGAATAGTGTTCTTATCTGAACAAGTAGGCAATTTGCTAATTAAACAGACCCTACTGCTCTTCTATGTTACAGACTACAGCTAGAAGCAATATTCAGAGGAGTCATTTTGGTAGATGACTTCTGAAAATGTAATATATCTGTTCTAAATCAAAACTATTTCAATCATCTGTCCACAACTGAGTCGATGGCAGGTCCAATTAGTCAATAAGCATGCAAGATTTAGCATGTGACAATAAAATAGATTTACCCATCAAATAAACATACAGTTTATTTTTCAAAATCCCAAAATCACTGTATGTTTTATTATACTAGACATGATGGAGCTACATCTGTTGTGCAGGCAACATTGGAGGAATCAGGGGGAAGTTACACGAAAGGCCTGAAGTGTACGGGGAACACTTAGAAAGCTCAGTAAGTGACATTCCCATCTAAAGGCCTGAGATGAACGCTGTCCTCCAAACTCTGCACATCCTAGAGCTTGTGACTTCACTTGCATTGACATCTCCTTTTAACAGGATGCAGACCCTTTGGGAAATGGGATTAATACTGATCACATGGCACAGTACTGCAGTAAAGTGAAAATATTTTCCAACATGATGCTGAAATGTTGGAAAGAGAGGCTGGGCTCTATTCGAAATAGCTTAGAAGTAAAATCAAACAAAAAATGTACACACAGATGAGACAACTGAGACAGAGAACCTGTGGGTTATAAACCTCGAGCAAAAGCCAAAAGTGACAGATGCCATTGTTTACGGCTGCATAAAATCAGGGCAAAGAGACTTGGAAAACAAATCTCCCGTTCTTTGATATAGTTTGTGCTGATCTAAGAACACACCAGTGGTTATCCACAATGTTTTCCTTTAACCAAAGGAAATTTTTGAAATAGAGCAAAACACAAAACCACATATAGCACAAAGCCAAACCTTGAAGTATATAATCCATTAGATGCCTATTTTAGAGAATTCAAAGGAAGAAGCAAAGGGAATCCTAAAAAGAGGAAATTTTCTGAACAGATCTTACTGTAGACTATTCCTTTTACTTAACATATTTCCACTCGGCTGCAATGCTGTTTTAAAAATAAGGTATGTATCTTGCACCTCTGTTCCATTCACAAAGAGTTAACTTTTGTCCAGGAGAAAACATAAGATATGAGAAGATTTAGGGTGGCGATTTAGGGTGGAGTTCTTTATACAATCACTTGTAATTTAAAAGTTGAAGGGCTCTTTTTGTAAATTTTTCATTCTCTGGTTTTTGCCTGAGAGGCCTAGTTTTAACCCTTTAGAATAAGTTCAAAACAATGTTATTCAACTTGGCAAGTTCTCTTTTTAATAACAGTTAAAGGTTTTTACTTCATACTTTACGGGTGTCTGCTTTGGGTATAAACTACACAGGAAATTAAAGTTAAGGTAACGTACAAATCATGTTTGCTGCTTTCAAAGGGAGACATTTCAGTTGGCCAGCCTGATTTACTTCTGCAGAACATGAAATGGTGTCATGGGACACAAGTATGCAGTGAATATTTGGTCTGCTGTCTGGGGACAGTTAGCAGACAAAATTCCAGTTGGCTTCTGGCCGTTTCCTACATGCTAATCATCTACTCCTAGATAGTCCAAAAGTCAACCTTGAGACTGAACTATTAACCCCCAGGCTAAGCTGCACTTGTAAATTTTAGAAATGTTAGAATTTGCCAATTTGCTTTAAATCTCGATGTCTTAACTATTTTCTGGAAGGACCTGGAAAGAGACCCTGAAGTTGTTTGACTGTAGGAGCATGAGCTCTGCTCTTAAACTGGGGCATCTTTTTTTTTCATGCCAGGTCCCATTTTTAAAATATGGCTATTGGATAATAAGGCTCAGAATTTATTGAGGAAGCCTAGAATGGATAAAAAGTTATATTAAACTGTTTCAAAAGTAGGCTAAATTTTTACATTAGGGAATTACATATTAGCATGGAAAGAGAGACATATTTTTGCTCTAACTAAATAAATCGAATGAAATTAGTGTCAAAGTGTAGTCAGTCATGCCTAAAATCAGATCAATATAAAAAATTAAATATTTTCTGTGTTAGCCTTCACTGTAACCTGTGAGGAGGTAAGTACATAGGTGAATAAAGAAATTACATTTGTCCAGATACTTCTTGAGATGTGATACTCTGCTTCTTACTTAAACTCTGAAACTAACTAGCCAAATTAACTGACTGACTACCAAAAAGCAAGCTTTGATTCACTGTTGAATATGCTTCTAGCATGAAGCAAAACCACACTGGCATGAGAAGACCTCTAGAGCAAGCCATTAACGTGCTTGCATTAACTTTTCCTTTGCAAACAACTTCGTGCTTCTGGAAAAGTTTTATTTTTAAGGAATCTTAATTTAAAAAATTGCTCCCTAGCAGTTTTATGAAATAAAGAGGAGGGAGAGAGGCTCTAAACAGGTAATCCTGGAGTAGGCAGAAACATTTATAATAGTCAATATAATTTCCATCAGTCAAAACAGAATGCAGGAAAATAAGTATATATCATTTAGGTCTAAGCCCACCATCTTTCATTACATTGGTTATACTGAATGGGCTCTCTGGTAGGCAATGTGGGAAACCTGTCAAAGTAATTTCAAATATATGCCAGGGTAGGCCAATGGTCCACAAAGTAGAGGGCTGCTATACAACCTACTTCGGTTGATACAACATACAAAACCTTAAAGAGTCAGCAGTTTTCAAGAGTCAAACCCCAAAAGTTTGACATACCATGAGCAATGAAGGTGAGTGATGAATGCATTAGTCAAACTGGTTACTTGCCTACTGATGTCCATACATGCGACTACTCATGATTTACTGCAACAGTTATCAAATATTTTGCTTTCATAAAATTCATTAGTAATTAACTGCCATGCCAGACACTTCGTTTAGTCTAACAGGGAGGATTCTAGTGGACGGATTATAGTGGGACGAGTTGGTGATGGGGGTGGTCTCCGGCTAGAAAGAGAGAAAGAGAAAGGTAAAGAAACAAGTAGAGTAACTACTAGAAGGTTATCCTGAAGACACTGAGAAAGAGCCATCACGCACATGCTCATGCACAAACAGGCTAGCAGGAATGGTTGCCGTCTGTAATAACTTCATACTGTCACTTTCATTCACCCAGCAGTTTTTAATGAAAATGAGATATTTTTCATATGCAAATCTTTTTAAAAACTGAAGTCCTCCCTCCCAATACTAATAAAAATATTAAATCATTTAAAGCCATCTGAAAAAAAATAAAAGCCATCAGAAATACACTGCATATTTCTTAGCCAGTAGAGTATGCCCACTCCAGGAACTAGTACGGTATTTAGGCCTCAGAGACTAAAGGGGTTTGAGTTTTTTTTCCCTTTATGTAATGTTCTTCCTCTTTTTTTTTCCCTGTCAGGATGTTAATTATCACTTCTCATTGCGCTTAGCAGTAGCTTTCTCCAATACAGTCTATATTTTACTTCTAATTTACTGGGTACTAGAAAGTCAGAAAATCAGTTTCTAGAGTTCTCTACAATAAGCATAAACAGGCACAGGGTGAGTCCCTGAGTAAATTACATGAGCTCTGGCTCCTATCTGGGGTCCTAAAAGTTTTATTTTTAGTAACAGTATTGCTCACTTTCTGATTGGTAATGATGTTTCTAATAGCTGAGGTTTCTAAATAAACAAACTCCATACAATGAAATATTACTGTATCTGAGAATCTTCAGCTTGATACCAACTTTTTATTCCTTGAACCCATACATTTATTTCCTAAATGCATTAATAAGCTTTTTATGTGTGTACTTGACTTTACATGCCATATGTCAGAGAGTAATGTTTATAGCCAATAAGATTCAACAAATTCTGCAAATTGAAACTTTTCTTCTTGATAAAACTCTCCCATTGATATTTTTCAGAAAGACCCCTCCCACCTCCTTTCTGGAATTACTGTCATGTAATGAAATTTTCTTCTTTATTGGACACACAAAATTGATCCAATCAAATATTCTTTCTCAGGATGAAGGAGTGAAGTTAGAAAAGCTAAAGAAAATGGTTATGCAATGTTAAAAATTACAGAGCTATAATATAAAATTAGATGGTCAAGGAAAAATCAAAATGAAAGAGGTATCATTGGTTCATGGTAAAAGTACTGACCGCTTAAGCACAAACTCATAGATCTTAGTGGAGTTTCTTTCGCCTCCTGTGCTTGAAAAATATCCAAGGAACTGTGGAGGAAAGGTTTTTTCTTGGGAAGGTGCATGCCAGTTTAACCTCTTACACTAAGTCTTATTATTTAGGCAGCACTCAGTTTTTCAAAGTGCAACTACAGATACTTTATATGCATAGTACGAAACTAAACCAATCCCTACCAGCTGTTTAATTTGGGTAAACAAGTAAGTCCTTTTCCCACAGAAAGGTTACCAGCTAGTGAGACCACCAGAAATGTTTTGGCAATTTCCTGCTGGGAAAAATCCTCCAGGTATTTCCTTTTCACTTATGACAATGCAAAAACACCTGCCCTTTCACTGGCATACTACTCATTTTCATTTGAAATGGTTATAGGTTAACTTATGTCCTGTCTTTGAACCCAGCCATTTTCTCCTTTGATGTGAACTTCCAGAGGCCAGAGGTCATGTTCACTTGAGTTCATAGAGTGTTTAGCATGGTGCTGCTGTCAATGATGTCCTCAATGTTCTTCTGTTTATCTGCTAGAACTGTATTCCTCCCTCAGCACCCACTTTGGTGAAGTCTTCTCTGACCTACCTTTTCCTATCTTGATGCTTCTCTAGCATCCCAAACATATTTCTAGAATTAGGTTTATATGTTTATTGCTACTGACCAGAAATGGACTGTGTCTTGGTCATCTTCAGTTTCTTGTGGTGTCTAGCTCAGAGATTGTCATTCAGTCATTGAACATTTGACAAATGAATAAAGGAACGTTACTCCTAGAGGTAAGAAACAACTTATGAATACTTATGATAGCCACTGATCTTTACATTATACTAAGGTATTTTTAAAAAATAAATCACTGTTCTAGCAAAAAAAAAAAAAAACAGCTACAATGGCATGTAGGATTTAGACTCTTAGAAATTCTACCTACAGGATATTTGACTGCTTAACTGTTTGGTAGATGTTTGGAATAAATATTATTTCATAGGCCATTCCTCGGGGAGTTTGATAGTTAGTCACATAACCTATAGAAATATATTCTTAGCATTTTAGCAGTTTTAGGAGGAGTGAGAGAGTTGGCCAAAATTTGAACTTGAAAAAGCAAAACTCTACCAGAAGGCTCAATAATGGGATGGACTTAATTAGGGGATTTTATTTAAAAAAAGTAGACTTGAAATGACAAATGTAGTGAGGCGCAGAATACAGTGTAGCATGGTGGGCTAGAAACTGTTCCATGCATATGTGATAGCTTTGACTAAGTGTTGTAGCCAAGAGAGAAAGGAATGCAATTGAGTCCTCTTCTGATTTTTTGGTTCTTGGCTTAAATGTCAGACCCCAGCACTTCTTGACCATCGGATAATTTCCAACCACCACTCCTTACCACTTCATGGTTTTATGCATTTCATAGCACTTAACTGTTTGCCTTTATGTATTTACTAGCTTATGGCCTGTGTCCTCCAGTAGACTGCAAATTTCTTGAGTGTAGAGACCACATATGTTGTATTTATTACACATATTCAGTATAATGTGATTAGAAGACAGTGAATAAATATTTATTAAATAGCAGACAAACAAGTGAATGACTGAAAAGTACCTATACAAAGATGTTCAGACAGGCTAGAGTATAGACTAGCTCAAAGAGAGCAGGTCCAACGAGGCCAGAAATGCAACTTTTTTTGAAGCATTTGTCAGAGGTTTATATTTGAGACAGCAAGTTTACACAGAAGTTGAAAGATGTGGATTTCAGCTCCAACTGCCAATTTGTATAATCATTAGTCACTAAACTTCTCTAAGCCTCAGTGTTCTCATCTATGACACAGGAGACTCAGACTAGATGATCTGTAACATGCTTTCCAGTTATGCGTTGCATGTATAATTTATTGAGCATGTACTATGTGGTCTGTATTATGCTTCATAATTTTTAAAAACTCAAATCTATTCATAGTGGAATAACAAATGGGCTAAGACAAGTATGAAAGTGGTTTTACTATAGCACCCCATTTTAAGTGGAAAAAATGAGGCAAAATTTTGTATTTCAGGCTCAGAGCTTGAAAATACAATAATGTGGTTAAAGCAGGAACAAATATGATTTTAATTGTGGCATATAAAATTTGAAAGTCATAGGAGAATGTAGGTCTATAATAGGGTTAAAGAAACTAGAAATTAAGTGGGGAGATGGAAGGGATGAACTCAATGATAGGGATAGAGAATAGAAAGATCGAAATACTCTGATGTCACAGCAACTTCTCCTTAATCTCCTCTCCAATCTTTGGACCATGTTGATGTGACGAGACAAAGTCAACGATAATAGGCAATTGCAGAAAGAAGGCAAGGCAGGAAACCAAAAAAATACAACTTTCTGTTATGTGCCAGGTCTTTTGTTTGTCTTGTTCACCACTATATCCCAGAACTCAGCTTTGTCTTTGGCTCATGATATTTTTTTTTCCAAATAAATAAATCAGGAGAACCTATCCATTATGAGCACTTTAAGGGAGTCCCTAGGGCACTAAATAGGCACTGCACCCTGTGTCATGAATTAATGATTGAAAAAGAAGAAAGATCAAATTTCCATCATGGTCTCTTAAACTAATAATGACATCTTTAAAATATGCCTAGTTTCAAGTTAAAGTAACTCATACATGTACTTAGTAATTAAAAATCCTAAAGAGCTGGTCAATCCTTCTGGGCAAAATAAGCACTGTTTCATTTCTAAACAATAACCCCTTGATAATCTGTAAAGGAAACAATCCAAGAGGAGCATCGAGTTGTTCAGTGTGAATTTTCTTAATAAGTAATACTAAGATGTTTGCCAACTTCAACACCAGAAAAACATTTAAGGTCTACTGTTAAGGTTCATTTCATTGGTCCAGTTCCTAACCATTCAAAGAGTTTCCAAAGACATTCACCTCATAAGACAGTTTGTTTTGGGCCAAGCAGAGTTATTTGTTTTGTACCAGATTTTCCTTCATTACTTTGCACAGAGATGGGCTTCATTAAATTACCCATTATATTGAAATGGAGCATCTTGCATCACTTAGTGTTTATTGAAACACTGTGTGGTGTGTGGGCGGTTTATGGTTACGATAGAAGAGCCATGTTTCTGCTTCCAAATCAAAGGGATAGATGTAATACTTAAAGTTGTATTTGTAGCTGCAGGGATGGGCTGGGTGCAGTATTTTGGACAATGACAAATTTTGTAAGAAAGTTGAATGTTCATACAGGGTGGGTGGCATGGTGGGGGAGAAACTGAGTACACTGATAACAGAGAAGAATGAATCAGTTCTTGTTGTCTCATTTGATTCTCTTCTAAGAATGGGAGAACAAAATCTTCATTTGCTCTTCTCTGGGTTAGCTGGTTCTGAGCATTCACAATGGGTGACCAATCTTAACAGGGGTGCATCATGACACCAATTACTGACATGGCTTGGTCTTTCTGCCCCTGCCTGTATTTCTCTTCAGGATGGAAAGTGAGACTTATCTATCTGATAAGCTTGAGAGCCAGACTACACCTATGTAGCTCAAGCTCCATCCTTTCCTTACTTAAACCAAAATATCAAGACTCCCAGGCCAGGATTCTTTCCATAGGGCAGTCACATGGGCATGTTCTAAGGGTATGTCTCTCAAACTAGACTGTACATCAGAACTCCCTGGAGGGTTTGCTAAAACAGAGGTTTCTAGGTCCCACACAGACTTCCTATAGGGGTGAGACATTTCTAGTAAGTTCCCAGATTATGCTAATGCTGCTGGTCCTGTGCTTTGAAAACTGTCTGAAGACATAATAAATGATTTTTGTCCTTGCTTTCTTAGCAATTCATTTCACTTGCCAGATAAAGTCAGAGCAAAAAAGAGAAAGTGCTGGGAAGAAATAGCTTAAGAAAGATGAAGAAATGGTTGTAGAAATTCTTTGATACCTTTGGAAATCAGATTCAAGCATAGGTCAAATTGGTTTTAGGTTTATTTTGTAAAGACTGAGATATTATACTACAGTAGTTCTTCTTGTTAGTCATCACCAGAAGAATAACTACTTGTTTAGAGAAGCTTGCTCACAGACATGGCAGTGAGTGCAGACACTAAGCACATCTAACCATGCGTTCCAAATTCTCATCTTTGAAAAGGGTACGACTGAAGCCCAGCCTAATCAGTTAGGTGGATCCAAGTTTAAAAAAAAATAAAAAACCCTCAAACAATCAAAGACTGATATTTTTAGGGGAATTATATTTGCCTGCGAGGACAGTAATTTGCATAAAAAAGATATGCAATTTATACCATAAGTTTTACTTATTTAGATATAGGTAAAGCTTTAAAATATAACTGTTTCAAAATTTAATTTACACATAATTGCATTTAGGGTCATTTGATTTTATCTTGATGAAAAGATAAAAAAGAAGGGTTTTGTCTATGTAAGCACAAGAAGTGAAGTATCTCTCCTTTTTGAGGGCTACATAGGATGAATTTCTTAGAGAACAAAAGCAAAAAACTGCTTCTGAATTTTCTAAAATCGTGATGCGTGCCTTCCACAATGGACTCTGCTGTGCTTGGTTCCCAAGTGGCTTCAGGCAAAAATGTTTCTGGTGGCGTCCGAGTCAGCTGAATGGGGGATGCCCATAACAGCTCCTTCTCAGGAACTGAAATGCCTTACTTCTCCATGACCCTCTTGAATAACTTAATCCTTGCATCATTTTTCAAAGTTTAAGGCATGTATACATAGTTTATCATCTGAACAACATTATAAACTTCCCATGACCTGAGATTACTCCTTATCCTGCCTGCAGCCTTTCACAGCACCCGTAGGGGGCAGTGTCTCAAGCAGGAATTCAAGGACATGAATAAGTGAACATGCCCAGGAATAAATCAGACAGGAGCATACCTCCAGGTGAAATGGAAAGGCAGCTCAACTATGACCCAGGACTTCCTCTTGCTAACGTCTGCTCTAAGAGAACAGATTGTGGGACACAGTATTTTTAAATTTCAGCACAGCATTGTGCTTTGCTTCTTAATTTGAGCATTTATTAAAAAAACAGGTTTTGCCTATCTAAAAAGTCCAAGGTGAAGTTCAGAAAAGTGCTATGAACAGTCATGATTTTGTCCACATGGAAGATAATATTTTGTAATTGTCAAAAACACTATAGGATGCTATCCAGCATATTTTTGGCCCTTTTAGCTTTGGTACAGAGTGAGCCAGTACTGTCCAAGAACAGTTTACAGTAGATGTTGGAAACAACAGAGAAGTTGGAGGACATTTAAAGGATTCAAGAGAAATGACTCTAATATGACTCTTGCTACATTTTAGAGCCAGCATTTCTTCCCCCTGTGAAAATGAACCCATGATTTTTAAATGTATGTCATTGGGAAAGTATGAATCAACAGATGAACTTTGAAATAAGAACATAAGGGGAAAAACAGTCTACAATTTTTATTTGAAGATAAGAACATATAATATACTGTATAAATTAGTCTCTGAAATAACTGGTCATATAATCCACCTTGCCACACTTCTTTCACTTTATTTTAAATGTCTGACTCGGGTTCCACCCATACGGATGGTACAGATAAACCCACTTCTGTGTTTGCAGCAAAAAGGCAGCTTAAGGGATGATATGTCTACATGAACTCTACTCAGTTTATGATTTGTAAAAAGAATTAGCCAGGCAAGGTTTTAGCACAGAAAGAATAGCACAAGAACAAGAGAAAAAGTGTACGTTTAAATAATTTCTTAAAATACACTAAATATTGGGCTAATTCTAAAAATAAACTTTGATTAAACATTCTTTATCAACTCATTTTGTTTTCTTTCACTCACTCAATAAGCTCTGTTTATGTGCTAGGTACTGTATAAAGTGTTAGGGGTACAGAAATAAAGACAGTCACTGCCCAGGAATTTCTAGTTGAGCTGGGATGAGAGACAAGTCAACAGTGTCCACAGCTGGGTAAGTGCAATGACAGGATTATGCCTTAAACATTTCAGGGACACCTGGAGTCTGAGACTGGAGATGGAAAGAGGTTGGGGCGTTAAAAGGGCTTGAAGAAAACAGAAAAAGTTGAGGGAACCGGCATTCTAGGGATAGGAGATAGTATGTATGAAGGGGGTAAAAAAGCTAGAAAAAGTACTGCCGGCTCGAGAAATCAAATGTCTCATTTTTTTATCACAAGTGGCAAAACTACTTATTTTAATCCAAGTCCTAATTCACAAAACAAAGTTTTTGACAGTTTTTTGCTTTAAAATATGATTCCTAAAAAGCATTATTTCTGAAATTTTTATATTTTAGTTTCTGTACTATATCACTGACAACAGAGAAGCTGGGCAGAGAAAAAGACTAAAAGGTATGCAAAGAAACAGAAGGTCAGAGGAATACAGAGATGAGAAAACTACACAGAGAGAAAGGAGGTGGTTTTTAAAGAGATTCACACGCACATGGTTATTGAATGAAGTTAGGCAGTGTCCCCTCTGAGGATTTTTCTCTCTTTGTCTCTCTCTCCTCCTCTTTCTCTTCCTCTGTCTCCTTCTCTGCCTCTCTCTCTTTTTCAAGAAATCCCCAAAGAGATCTAAGAACTTACATGCATGTATGTAGAAACCTAGTCCCACTGATGGTAGCTGGGGCAAAGCTATTTCTAACCCTCTTCGTCGTCTTCTGTCCTCTTCTCCCTGCCCTTCCCCTCACTCCCACACCAGGCACCAGGGGAGGGGGTTGGCCAATTCAGACATTTGGGGGAAGGAGGAGAGGTTGGGAAGGAGGTGCTAAGGACCAGCTACTGGGAGAGGCGAACTTTCACTTCTGAGATGTACACTGCTTTGTCATCTCAAGTCAGGGAGAAGTGAAAACAAGCAAGGATGGGGAGGAAAAAGGCAACACTGGATCTCTCTATGAAACTGTAAAATTCACTTCTGCATTGGAAAGGTGGGGAAGACCTTTTCTCCTTTCTGACAGACAGCAAGAACCTTTTTGGGTATGAGTATCTGACTTGGGGCCTGACCTCAAAGTGGGTAAATGTGTACTTAGAAGTATAGATGCAAAAGTTAACTTTCCAATTCCTCTTATTTTTGTTACAAGAACAACAAAAACTGAGCATGAGGAATCTGAAGATTTAAAGAAGATTTAAGTTATACCAAGGTTTCATTTCTGCCTGACTTGTGACACCTAGTGAATTAAAAAGCCAGTTTTAAATGCCCCACATGGTATTTTTCTGGTCATGAATCAGTCTGAGAGGAAAAAATGGAGACGAGGTACCTTTTACTAATTAGGATCCTGATGATTAAAAAGAATTCCAGCAGGAGGAGCTCTAACATGCCTTAGAGTTCAAACTTGAAAAACAAAAACACTGAAAGCAAACAGAAAAACAGAGAGGTGGTGTGCTTTGCAAGCTGCCCTGTCAGTGAACAAATATGTGACCAAGTCCAGTTAAATGCTCAGTGCGAAGACAGAACAGCCCACATTTTCTCCCTTCCACAAGTCTCTGTGTTCTGATGCTGTTAAACTGGGCACGGATCTGTGGTGTCAAGGAGCAAAAGGTTGATTTCTGGGCAAGTCTAGAAATTACTGTTTTCCTCTTGAGGTATCATATTGTTTCTAAATGAGCCTTCTGATGCTGGCTCAAAAACTGCCACTTTAAAATGAAATCTTCATCAGTGTTTTAAGGCACTACAAAAACCCCTGAATGTTCTTCTCTTCTACTCAGTGGCTTGTTGGATGCTTTTTAAAATGAGAGAAACGCTGTGTTTGTTAAAACTGGTGCTAAAAGGGCAAGGAATCATCAGTCCCCTGGGCCATGTAAAGAGTCTGCAGAAAGAATTACAGCTTTCTAACACACTCACACACATCAGCTGGAATACAAAGAATTTACTCAGGAAAACAGTGAGAAGTATATGAATTGACCAGTTACCGGATTTGGGGGTAAGCCTTTCCAGAATTCTGGACAGTGTTGTAGGAGAGGGATGGACAAGTGGGTGCCCAGTATGGTCACAATTACTTAACCTGAAGGGAATTTTTCAATCAATCCCTTCTAATCATTTGCCAATAAGAAGTCAAACTTTTTGTTTTACACCTTAATAGTATGCCCACATTTAAAAATTTTATACAAGCTCCTACAGAAACTTTAACTAGACCAATTCAGGCCAAAAGTCACTAAATAAAGCTAGTCTAGACGGAAAAATCTATGAAAACCATATGTCTTATAGGCATCTGTCTTACAAAAAACTGCCATCATCTTGGAGAAATAGTTCACAAAATATGCTTTTAGGAAAACACTGCTGTAATGACCACGGGAGCCGTGCTCAAGAAGACGGCTAGAGAGAGGAAAGCTAGAATGTTTACAAATGAGAGGCTCTCATTTCTACATATATCTGTCTGTAACCATCACTGAGAGGATGGGCAAAGGCAGATATAATTTATATTTCCACTATTCTGGAAGGGATCAAAAAAGTTTACAGTTTTGTTCTTCCACATCCCCACAGAATGTTAGACCAAGGGATCTCAAAGCATCTCTGTTGTCCCTCACAGTAAACTGTTTTGAATAATCTTGTACGTGGATGGGGCCCAAAAATCAGAACATTTTCTTCTGATTATTACCTCATCCGGTGGGCCTGCCAAACACAGCTAGAAGGCAGGTGTCTGACAGAAGTAACCAATGGAAGACCGTCCTATATAATTGGGTGTAGGGCCTAACTTGGAGACAAAGGGGATCAGAAGGACGGGGGTAACAAAGCAGGAACGCAATGAGAATGCAGTAAAGACAAACGTCCTAAAACCTCGCCTTTCTGCTTTAACACTGCTTTCTGGACTGGGGACAGTGGTCAGCACTACATTTGTTATTCTAGCTCCATATTTTTGTACCTCAAAATGCACTTTAATAAGTGGTATGAAATCCAGGCAAAAATGTAAAAGTTAACTTTAATGATAAAAATAACAACATAGTCACAGAAACCTGAACAGTCTACAGAGACTGGGAAAGTATTCGTAAGTTGCAAAGATTCCCTGTGACCCTCAAGAATATTTTGCTGAGACTTCTTGCTCTACAGGGAAGGAACAACACAGTAACAGTAGTTATTGGTATGAATGCCCCATGTGCTGTTCAGTCACAAGACTGAATAAACACTACATATCAAATGGAAAGGGTCCTGGGTCGAAGGAGGCGAGTATAGTAAAAAAGAGAGAAATCTATAAGATGTCACCAATTACACACCGAAGTTTTAAGCAAAAGCGAGAAACACGATTTCAACATGTTTATTCAAAGATATGGTGCTTCAAAATGAATTTCCAAATACTTATTAGTTTTTGAGTATTAAGATGGTAATGGGGTAGTTTAGAGTGTTTGAAATATTAAAACAAATCAAGCAATCATATCAACAACCCTCATTACAGATCCCTAAACTGAACCGGAGAGCATTTAAGTAGGTTAATCAAAGTCCACTGATGAATTGCAGGGATTTTTATGGTCCATTAATTTCAGTCCTGAGAGTTCTGATACTACTACTATTACAGCTAAAACTATAACTTTTCTTTCTTTCAAAGGATATGTACAGCATGGATTTATTGTGACTTTAGACCCAGTTAGGTGGAGGGAAATTACTGCAGTGGTTTCTCTAGTTAACACATTTACTAATGTTTCCTTAATTTTCCACCCCAAGAGGCAATAATTAAGGTAGCATTGGCCTCACATGAAGTTTTATTATTTTAGTTATTAAAATATTTTCCAATACTGCTAAGAAGTAAAAAGAAATTCTAGTTGTTTTAAAAATAAGTAGACGTTTTCCTCATTTTTATAGCTTTATTCCATGAATGGTGGTCTAAAAGGCAAAGCAGAGTGCAGACTTTCTGGCGAAAACACTTGAGCACGAGGCTAGGGGGAGATTTATTTGAGGGAAAAACTGCATTCACTCTTAAAATTGGCTTCGAAAGCAATCCTAATATAAAGTTTAAAAATGCACATGGTACAGAATATACCTTACATAATTATCCATTTCCAAGTGGAATAATTCCATTTTAGATTCTCTGGGCTGCAAAATATCTTTAAAAAAGGCTTTCCCATTTCCTCGTATCATAAAAAGTCTCATGCTAGATGAATGTAAAATATACTGAAGTGTAGATAAAGCTGCTCATGAAAATCTGAGACCTAATACAGGTATCTATTTACATGGTGGAGGCAACTGGTATATTTGACTGTAAAATAAGATTATTTTCCAAATCATATTCAGAGTCACCTGAGGTCTCCTTTCCCTTGGGTTTCAAAATTGCCATTGATGCTTGGGGATTCACTTATGGTGGTATATCTAGTTCATGGTTATCTAGTCTGTACCTTATTCTCTCTTTCTCAAAAACAAAACAAAAACAGGAAAAGGATAAAGTTTACTTCTAAAGTTTATATTAACTTACACATTTACTGGGTTCCCATAATAGCAGCAAGAACAGTATTATCCCGTTTTTCAGTGTTTAATCCCAGTGGGGGAAAATGCTGACTTTACGAAGATTTGGAATTCTCCATGTGTCTGAGCAATTAAAATCAAGAAGGCCTGGCCTTGTCATAGACCACGAGCAATTGAGAATTTTGCCATTTACCATTGTGATTAAGCAATTTTCCCCCTGGTCCCTGGATGGAATGTGTTGTTTCTACAATTCATGTGAGCTAATAATTTTGGCTGGAAAACAGGAGTGGACAGTTCCTGGTGTTTATGGGAATGGTTAAAAAACAATTTCAGAAATTAGAGCACTCGTTGTTTGTGGATTTGCCTACTGTGTGGCTCTGATGCTTGAAAACTAGCCAGAAAGGAAAGAAAGTATTGGGCCATGATAAGCCTGCCTCAGTTCTTTGTGGCTTTCGACACTGCCCTCTGTAGGAATTCTATTTCTGGTCAGAGTTGCCACATGAGCTTAAACTTCATCTAAATACTGGTATTGTGGCATCAGTACACAGGCAGATTCTTACAAACCCAGTGCCTTTCCAACACGCCCCCCCGACCCCCACCAACCTCCTCTCCTACATTTAAAAATACTGGCCAGACTAAAAGTGTAATATTCTTTTGGAAACGGCATTGGGTAAGCCAGATGGATCTCATTTGGCAATTAAAGGGTGTAAATATGTGTTTAGATTCAGAGGTTCCCCTAGACAATAGTTACAAGATGTTGGTTACAGTAAGCTGAGGGTTTCAATGTAGGGCATTAAAAAATTCTATATTTAAGCAGCAATAAAATTATGACAAGTAGACAACAGCCATCAAACCCTCAGTTAAATCCTCAGTTCCTCTCTCAGACAACTGGAGGTAGGCATATAATGCATATTCTGAGTGAAAAATGCAGCATTTACATTTTCATGTTTAATTTCCTGGCTGAAGTGGCTCTAGTAAGCTAAATTTCACTTCTGATTTTTCCCTCGTAACTGATAAATCAGAGAGAGGAAGACGTGTCCAGCAGCTCATTCTTGGAGCTGGCTGCTTACAGAAAATTTAGAGGTGAAAGAGCCATGGATCATGCTGTGCCATGAATCTCTGAAGTCACTGAAAAACACGCCATCTGACCATAACTGCCTGAAAATGAAAAATCGTTCCCCGTAAAACCGTTCTTTTCTTACAGCGACGGAGACAAAAGAGGGCAGTGATGAAACAGAAGTACTAGCTTGTGTGCGTCTACAAGACTGTGGGTCTGCTTACACGGGGTAGAATTGTTTTCTTTTCTTTCAGCTGACATCAACTTGTATGTAGGAACATTCAGCAGATTCCAGCTGGTGACAGTTGGCTGCTGACTGGCTACAGGACGAATAATAACTATTGACTGTGCGTTTTTCACTGGACAGTGGCTCTTGTGCCAGACTCCAGTCTTGGCTGTTTTTCTCGATCAGGTGAAACCAGGGGTGGATGGGCTACCCTGAAACTCAGAAAGGCTTTCCCTTCATTGTTGAAGCTTAGCAATGTAGAGCCCCAAACAAGAATAATGACAGAGCTATTTGTTATTATTTGTTGTGGGACGTGGAAGAAGTTTTGTTAACTCAGTGCCAGTTACCATGGGGCTGAGATGGTATATGGTCTATTGTTATATTTATTGCCCTGCTTTCTATCAGCATTTCTGTTGTGTGTACTGTCTCAGGTAGATTCCTTCTTATTTCCTTTTTCTTGTACCCTCCTGCAATATCATATGTTGGAAAAGTAAGATAAGGGGCACATTGAAAACTTAAAGGCACTCTGAAATCTACCTTGACACAGCTGGAAAGCTCCCACATTCCTGAGCCTGGCCTAAACAGACTGCCAGTTAGTCTGGACTGTGGTGGGATGGAGATGTTTGTGTAAAGTAACTCAAGTTTGCTAGACCCAAGAAGGAAACCACCAGACTAATTTACTTCCACTCGAACTAGAATGAAACCAAGATCCTGAAGAAAGAAAACCTTTGACATTAACCATTGATTCACTTAAGTGAATTATTATGTTACAACCAAAATCACTGTGTTATTTGAATGATTTTGATGAAATACTTAACAGAGAGGCTCAAATTAAATTGGACATTTTCTTTAGTGAACATCTTGTGGCCAAATTCCTACGTTCATGAAAATATATTAAGCGTCATGACAACTCATGGTAAACCTACAACAAATTATTAATTACATTTGGGGTTTCAGTAACAAATTATGTGACATAGTAGCCTCACGATATGCCTGAAATATTAAGAATCAGAAAGAATGACTTGAAGTTGTTTCTAGTCTCAGCAATTATACTTGGTAAAAATCCCTGCTTGACTTTTAAATCCAGTTGCTAAATATAAAAACTGTTCCCTGAAAAATCAGAACACCTAATCATAAATTTATCTGTTTGTTCTTTAAAGGAGAAAGATGGTAAGGAAAATAGAAAGCTCACGGCTGAAATCAGAAATCACAAGATGAATTCATCATTCTTCCAAAGACACTCAGCTGCTAAAAGAAGTCATGCTTTTAGAGGGCTGTTGAGGAGGGAGTAAGTCAGGATGTTTCCAGAAAATGACTGCTGAGGAGTCAGACACAGGCTAGTCCCATAAGTCGCTTAACTGTCCGTGAACCCTGAGCCCACGACTTCAAGGCTCGGCAGCTTCGTCCTTCATGGCACCAAACCTTGATATTAGGGATGCAAAGACACACTCATAAGAATCACAGATTTTCTCTTATTCAAAATCTGGGGGGCTGGCTAAAAACAAAATGAAATAGGGGAGCCTTATCCCTAGGTGAAAGGGATTCTGTGTTATCTGTCAGTTAAATCAATGCATAAAATATGTATGCATAAAAGAGGTATGGTACAGAAGATATCAAGGTCAACCATTTAAAACAAGATTAAAGAGAATCAAAGGGCTTTTACCTCTGTAAAGAAAAGAACATGAAAGCATGGACTGTCTCTTCACATAAAGAACTGATGTATCCTTTGCTATGGTTAGTTGAACCTTGAATTATTGAGAATGTGGGGCTGTGAGGAGACTCTCAAGGTGCTCCACGTAAAGTCAGGGAAACTAAGTCATAGAAGGAGCGCAAGTAGGAGGCCCTGGGGCAATCTTAATGCTATTCCAGGGCTGTCCCTGCGAGGCAGGGACCCCAGTATCACCACCGGCCTCCCCAGAGACTCTTTCTGTGCAGTGCTCTTGATATCCATGCTGTGTTTCTGTCATGTGAGTGAGCTGGAGTAAAAACTAACCCTTTCCTCTGATTCGTGTCATTTTTAAAAGACACCATCAGACTTGGTGACGGGGGTGGTTAAAAGAAAGGACTTCTATTTAAAAAAAAAGTTTTGTTTTTTTTTTTTTTTTTAAAAAAAACCCAGAAGACTGGGTGATGAGGTAACTGAAGTCTGCTTTTCTTTGGATAGAGACCCTTCCTCCCACCCTTATCCCCTTTTGACCGTTGCAAAATAACTTAGTCCAAGGAAAGGGGAGAAGACAAATGAATAAAATAATGCCAGAGTCACCGCTGCCAGGAAAAACACACTCTGATTCAGTTAATTTGTTCTGTTAATGTCAAAGGCTGTGATTCCCAATTAGCTAATTTTAAGAAGCTCTAACTGAAAATAGCTACATCAGCCCTGAAGTTAGTGTTTGGTCAAACATCAGGATCTTCAAGTAAGAGAACAGGGCCCCTAAAGAGGTACTGAGGTCTGTTTAAGAATATCTTGCTAAACAAGGACACAACTAAATGGGTTTTTCCAACTGGGTTTCAGCCCCTCCAGAGAAGCTGATGGAGGTGAGAGAGGAGGGGGACACATCAAACATTCTAGGAACAGAAAATGTTCCCCAAGTCAGATTTGTGTACAGTCAACTTTCTAATGGCAGAATCATCCCTGTTGTTGAGCCTCTTTGGGACAGAAGTGCTTCCCTAGTTCAGGAGGAATTAATTAAAGCAGGCATGTAGTTTGCAATATTTCTAGTTCCCTCACTGAAAGGCTCCATGCACATAAACCAGAACAGCTTGAGCAGCTGAGAAAACCTGGGCCAAAAATGACTCTACTAGCCTCTCTCCTTCCTCTTCCTTTACATTGGAATGGAAAGATACAATAATAATCACTTAAAAAAAAACCACCCAGAATATTCATGGTTTCTGTGCAACTGTAAGCACTTTCATTATGTCCGAATAGGGTCATAATAAATATATGCTCTTAAAAGTGAAGATCACAACCTGCTAATGAAATTGTGAATTATCCAGAAGAAAACTATGCATGGGCACACAATGAGTGGCAGAATCTTTTGCTGCTAAAAGTTCAGTTTTTGCCTTTGTAATATTAAAGCCCAACAGGGAGCTGGTGGGATACTCCTTGTGCTGTCTTGTCATATTATGAGTTTCTGGTTTCAGATAAAAGGGGAGAAAGGTCACTTAAGAAAGCAAAGGACTGGGAAAAAAAATTAAATTTCCTTCTCGGAAAGCTAAGGGTTGGTTTTCTGAAGATGATGGATAATGGCATTTCAAGTTTTTTAGATCTAATAGAGAAGATGGAGGCAAGTCATGGAGGGGAAAAGAGAATACATAAATAAATAGAACAAGGTGAAGTTTCCACAAGAATTCCCTCAACTTTTTCTTTCTTTTTCTAGCTTTGTCTCTCTTTCTTTTCCTCTTTTTTTGAAATCTTAAACCTCATTTCTGGCTTGCATTTGGTAGAATTCTTGCTCTGGCTTTTATTAAAAACAGACTTTATGTGGTCAGAATTCTCCATCTAAAGCTAAACTTTAATAGGCATAAGGATCCTGACAGAGTCTTTCTTGCTCTCTCTCAGGTGACCACCCCCCTGCCCCTCTAGGGATTTCCCTCCCAATGCACAGAACTGGCGCTGAAACTCGAAGGCTCAGCAGAAAACAACCAACTTTCCTCTTTTACTCACAACTCTCATTTCTGTTTTACATTTGAGACTCTTTGCAAGGCCAGATCAAATTAAGTCTGGCTCTAACTTGAGAATACTCTAAAAATTTTGAGTAACACAACTGTTTGTTGTCCTATAAATCCCCGAGTGCAGACGACTGAAACCTGGAGGTTTCCCTCTCCAGCTCAGGCTCCGGAGGCCGATTCCTACTGGCTACCCTCTGTGAGTGAGCTCAGAAATACCAAGGGCAACTCCACCTGGCTTAACAAATCAATTTAGCATTCAGCAGTATCTCTGAAGGGTATTGGCAAGCCAGCTTATCAGAAATCAAGAGGCGAAGCAGCCAAGCGAGCAGGCAAAGACATGCACTTTCATTCCTGAAGACAGGCATCCCCAGGTTGCTCTGGTTCCTTCTTATAGCTAAACAGACAAAATAGCTGACTTCAAGGCTCCTGTGTGGGACTCCAACAGCCCTCCCCCAACGGCCTCCATATGTTCTTGGCACAATGGCAGACCTTTTCCCAGTCAATTTTAAGTTTCCTAAAACAATTCAATTTTGCTTATAAGTGAGGCTCAGCGCTGACTTTTATGGTTGATTACATGGAAGGGACAGTCTTTTGAATGCTGCAGTACAGAAGTTCTCAAGGGGAGGGAGATTAACTCCCCCAAACCAGTGACAATGTCTGGAAATATTTTCAGTGGTCACAACTCGGTGAGTGCAACTGACATCCAGTGGGTAGAGGCCAGGATCCTGCTAAATATCCTAAAATGCACAGCATGGCCTGCACAACAAAAACGTCAATAGCACTGAGGTGGAGAAATCCTGACATTATGGTTAGGAGACAGCTCTGGAGTCAGACTGCTTGGTGATGAAACCCAACTCTGTTAGGGCCTGGTTGAGTGCCTTGGGCAAACAGCTTAACCTCTGCATCTAGTCTGTATAATGGACAATCACCGAACTCGTGGGGTTGCTGTGAGCATTAAACAAAAATGTATCTGCAAAGCTCTCAGGACAGTGCCTAGCATACATTGTGGTGGTGGTTTAGTGACTAAGTCGTGTCTGACTCTTTTGTGACCCCATGGACTGTAACCCACTGGGCTCCTCCACCTATGGGATTCCCCAGGCAAGAACACTGGAGTGGGTTGCTATTTCCTTCCCCAATGGGTCTTCTCAACCCAGGGATCGAACCTGGGTCTCCTGCATTGCAGGCAGATTCTTTACTGACTGAGCCACCAAAGTCAGACATGACTAAAGCAGCTGAGCACGCACGCACGCAAAGCAAACATCGAGAGCTCAATAAATATTATCATTTTTATTATTATTACTAGAATTTAGCTCAGTTCCAAGTAAATTATAAATCAAATCTACTGAGGTTAGAGGAAAAAAACTGGTTTGAGAGTACATATATCCTCTCTGATGGGGACTAAAATGGTGATGGCAGTAACAACCACTGTGATTTACAGTTGGTGAGACTCTTTCAAATACCCCAGCTCATATGATTTGAGCAACAACCTTGTTGAATGTTTATTTCATAGATGAGGAACTCGTGGCTCAGTGTGAGTTGCCCAAGACCTGTGGCAAATCAAATCTTCTAATTTCACATTCCCTTCTATTCCTCTACACCTCCCTTTGTTTAGTGGTTTAAACTAAACCTTGTTCTCCTCCCCTTGTTCTCTTCATTGCACCCAACAGCCCTGAAGATTGAAATAAATGTAAGCACTGTAATCAGAGGATGAGGTGACTCAGACTTCATGGGTGGGCAGAAATCACTTCTCTTTCGACAGTACATGCATAGTAAGGTTTTCCTTCATGGAGTATACAAATATTTTAATCCTCTGAATTAAACTTCTAAAAAATTAGCTTTCTCTATGGGCTATTTTTTTTCCTTTTTAAATTTCTGATGTTGAAAAAAAACCCCTAATTCCCTCTATTTTCAAAATCTCTAATTAATATATTGACTGTAAATGTATGAAGGTGAGACTATAGTTTCAGTTATATGTGGTATACATGTTTCAAGTTTCAGTTATTTACTAGCTATTTTGTTTCACAATTAAGCCTGAAAATCTGCTTATAAATGTCAAAATGTATTATTCAAACGTACAATGATCTGTCTTATTTATTGTCAGTGACTGCACACAGCAGTCATATGTCTATGTTAAAATACAAAACAACTGCCGATGAATCAGCCAGATTTTTATTCAGCCTACATTTAGTTAGTAACATTGGGTTTAAGGGTCAAAGTTCAGAGGGCAGATGGATCATATTCCTTGAAGTCCGTGGATTTATAGAATTCCTCTGGTAATAGAAGAGGCTAGGCCTTAGCTTGTGATGCTCTGGTGACCTAGGGAGCACACAGCTTGCAGCAAACCAGCCACTGGCTCTTTCATTTCAAAGCTCTCTGTCAAATTCTACAAACAGCCGCCAAAACGTCCTTCATCTGGACCTAAGTTTCTGTGGTTCATTTAGTTTGTGCCAGTAGAGAAAGGAGAGTGTAGTCCATACATTGGTTTCTGAATGGAGTCATGGGCTCAGCAAGCTTCCTATGATTCCCCTCTGTGGGGAGGGGGTACCACAAAAGTGTATGGCAGTATCTTTGCCATTTTTGTTTCCAAATCAATTTTGTCTGTCACGCTATGAGAAGAGAACCCACGAGCATCCCAACCCTCGACCCTCCTTCTTCAGCCGCGTGCACAACACTCACCTTGGGACACTGGGAGGGGCCCTGGTGGGCCGAGACGGAACCTGCGGAGGCGCCCCGAACGAGTCACTGCTGTTGGGGAAAGGAGGTAATGGGCCCGGCCGGAATGGCACTGGCGGCGCCCCTGAGTGGGGCCCTGGGGAGGGGATGGCGGGTGCGGGGCCCCGGCCGGACGTGGGTCGCGGGAGGGGCGTGCTCAGCGTCGGCCTCCTTTGCGTGGTGGGGCTTGGAGGGGGCGACCTGGGGACACAGAGAGACAGCAGTTTGCCCATCCTCCTTTCCATCAGAAGTCATCCTTAAAAAATATGTTATAATTAACTACATTTTAAAAAGTATTGTCTGACTAACTCAGATACACATTAGGGGAAAAGGTGAAAGGAAGTTTCCTTCCCCACCCCTTCCTCTGTGGAGACAACCAGTGATCTTTTCCTGGGTATCCTTTTTATCTATATTCCATAATATCTTCTCTCTCTCCCATATATATATATATGTGCATAAACTTCTTTTTTGTACACAACATTCTACAACTTAAATTTTTTTTAAGTTTCACATTAACTGGACTGTCTTTTCACTTCAGTACTTATTCTTTTTAATGGCCGTATAACATGCCATTGTCCAGGTATATTGTGCTTTTTTTTGAAAGGAGCTGAGAATATCTGACTCTCTCTCTCCCTCCTGAACTTAAATATTCCTTTTCCTCTTTTTGCTTTAGGTTCATATTGGTTTAGGGAAGCACATTCGGAAAATGACTCTGGACAAGCTGGGAGGCCTCTGGCACTGGGGGCACCATCTTCCCACCTGCGGGAATGCTGGATCCAGGAGTCGTCCACCGGTGGTGGTGCGGGTGTGAATGTCGTGGCCGTGTTGATGTCGCCGATGACCACGAGGGCTTCTTTAAGGGCCTGATACATTCGAAGCATCTCGTCCCGGCGCTGAGCCTGCTCTGCAGATTCCTCCATCAGGGTATTTTGGTCCTCTGAAGAATATAACTGTGCTAGGAGCTCGGAATTTATGAAATCTTTAACCTGTCGAGTCACCGCAGAAAAGTGAAAAATGGAAATGAATGAGTGACTGAATGATAAACTGGTTCAGAGCCTGCGGACAAGTCCACAAAAGTTCACTCTGGGAAAGGGGACACATTATCCGTGTTTACTCTTCTTTCTTCATTAGTCTCCCAATGCCAGTAACAGTTTTCCTCTCTGTCTTACTGCTGTTGATTCTAAAGAAAAACAGGTAGTTGAAAAGAGGGCCAACCTCGCCATCATCAGAACAAGGCCTATTGGCTCTATAAGCATTTCTGCAGTGTTGCCTGTGGCTGCTTTGTTTATAGACAAGGGAAAGTACCAGGAGGTAAGTGGTGGTATTTTCAGTAGGAAACAATGACGTAGGGAAACTTAGGTAGTAACACAAGCTATGTATTCCTTGGTATTTCAGCCCTTTACCTATCTTTTACCAAAAATCACTGGAATACTATTAAGACCCCAGGTTTCCATGTTGTCTCAAAAGTGGAATTAGTATCAGTAAGTGAATATTTATTAAATATAGAATCATATATAATTATGCAAGTTCATTTACAAAAAAAATGATACATTCTCTGGTTTCCAGAGCTTAACAGTGATGAAGACTGACATAAGGATCCATAGTTAAGCTTATATGACATAAAGTTCCATGTAAGAAAACAAATTAAAATATGAACAATTCATGTGAGTCTTTGGGGAGGGGCATTTTGTGGCAGGATGAGAATGGAAAGGATGCGTTGTCACACAGCTTTGAGGGAAAGAGAATCAATAACTGCATTTCATCAAGTCTAAAACACCCCTGATTTTGAGACACACCATTCTATCACATGCCACTAAGAAAGGAAGACCACTGTCAACTAAACTACGACACAATGCCAAGGTATCTCTGAGTGTCACATGCATCTTCATGTCAGAAATGTTAAATGTGGAAAAAAGTGAATGTGAGAATCAATGAAATCCAATGTGTCTTTACAAGTTATCTGATTTAATTCTCACAGCATATGTATGAAGCATGTATTATTATCCCAGTTTTACAGATGAGGGAACTGAGTGAAACTCAGAGAGGTTAAGTAACTTGCCTAAAGTCACACAACATTAAGTTGAACCCCACATCTTCGGACTTGTCTAGTGCTCTTTCCATGACCCTCTTGCCTCACTTTGAGTGACTAGAAAATATAATTTACATTTAAGCATCATGATTATAGTGTGGTACACAAATATGCCACTTAACTTAAACCTAGAAAAATAAACCAACTTGCATTTTTCAGTGCCTCTGTTAAGAGAAAGTTAACACTTATCTAGAGTCACTGGATCTAAGAAAGACCAAAAGCAAGTATATTTAATTGTTAAAAATTCAAGCAGATAACAGAACACCTGTCAGATGCTCAAGATTCCTGTGTTGTAGTTAAATTTGTAACTCAGAAATGACAAGATTCTAAAACACATAACTTCACTATTTTTTTTAAAGGTATCAAACCTTGTAAATAATTCTACTAATCAGAGAATTCAGCTAAATCACAGCTCTGTTTGTGAAATAAATAAAAACTGTGTTTTGTACACATTCTGTAAACCAGGAATGATTTAAATGTGGAAGCAATCTAATACATAAGATGTATCCAGGCAACTGTCTGGTGGAAGGGGAAGTTTATGTGTGATAGCTGTAGAAGGTAAATTTGGCCAGGTAACCTGGGGCCAGATGTGAAGGCCTTGAAAGCCAAGGAAAAGTATTTGAACTTTATCCACTTGGCAAGGGGGAGCCATGGAAGGCTTTTTAAACAAGTAATTGAAATAATAAAAGAGAGTTTTAGGAAAGTCAATCTGGCTGTGATTGGAAAAGAATTTATAAGAGTGGTAGCAGAGATAAAGAATTCTGTCAGAAGACCACTGCAGATTTATGGAATGATAAGGGTTTAACTTAGCAAGGTTGCCGTGGAATAGAAAATATGGGCACAGATAAATGACATTATAAAGGAAAAACCAGCTGGACCTAGTGCTGTTTGGATATGAGGGGCAAGACCCTTCAAGCATTGAGGTTCGGGTGAGTGGAAGTCAAGTAAAATCAGGTTTAGAGAAAAGACAGTTAATTTGGCTTATGGACTGTTCTCCTCCTTGAAGATTCATTTACTGCTAAACGCACTTGCAGGTACCCAAGGAGTCATGCACGTTTGCACAAATCTTCCACTGTGAGGTGTGTAAGTACTTGGAGAGATGGTGCGACTCCAAACTCAAAACCAGACAAGTTTCCTGGCATTGACCATTAGTTGGGTTAAGCTCTTTTGAAGCTTTACATCTTCCTGGAGTATCACTTAGAATCTATTAAACACAATTTAAAAGAAGGTCCTTCCAAGAATAGATTTAAAGCAGATCTGAATTAAGAAGCAACTGTCAAACAAACCACGAAATAAAATAAGAAGAGCCTGCTTCGGCATTCTGATCAAAGATCTGCCTTGAATCAACTCTTCCACATCAAAATGTTACACATAAAAATCTGCCTACTATCCAATAGATTTGGCAATGTCCTGAAATAATATGAATGATTTTAGCGTAAGAGAAAGTGGCACTATAGGACAATGGTTAAGAGCATATTCTTTGGAATGAGACAGCTCAGAATTTGAGTCCTACAGGACTTCCCTGCTGGTCCAGTGGTTAAGACTCCAGGCTTCCAATGTAGCGGTACAGGTTCGATCACTGGTTGGGAAATTAAGATCCCACAAGCCACGTGTCACAGTCCAAAAATGAATTTGAGTCCTAGCTCTAACATTTATTGTTCTTGGACAAAAAACTTAACCTTTTTGAGTTTCAGATTCCTGATCTGCAAAATGAGGTTAAGGATAGGAGCTGGCTCAAGAGTTGGTATAAGAAAAAAAAGAGTTGGTGCAAGGATTCCATGAAATAGTGAATATATATTACCTAGCATATATATTCCCTGGTGGCCCAGATGGTAAAGAATATGCCTGCAATGAGGGAGACCTGGGTTCGAGCCCTTGGTCAGGAAGATCCGCTGGAGAAGGGAATGGCTACCCACTCAAGTATTCTTGCCTGGAGAATTTCATGGACAGAGGAGCCTGGTAGGCTTGATGCCTAGCATTTAGGCAGTGCTCCATCAACAAAAGGTATTCTTTTTATAGTATAAGGTCTAAATTAGGCAGCTAGGGCAATAGTGCCAGCATCAAGTGACATGGTTCATGTAGAGCAAAGTTAACATTTATTATGCACGTAAGAAAATTTAAAACTCTTCTCCTCCTGCTAGTCTCACTTTGTAATGCTACAACTGGAACAAAGGTAGGGGGGACTTTGGGGAGTTTCCAGACACTTCAGGGACTTTCTGAGCAGTTTGTATGTCAATGGTACAAATATTTAAATCAAGGATTCTGCACAATTGGAGGCCAAGCGGATCCCTTTTAGATGATAGCATTGAGAAAATACCTCACAGAACATGACCTAAACTAATTATACTTGGATGTGAGATTTGAAAGAATCTTTATGCCTTGAATTATAACACCTTATAACCTATACATCTTTGTGAGTTTCACCAAAAAATTCTCACGCACAAAGCCTCATTCCAGTTCAAACTCCACAGGCTAGATAAACAGGCATTACTGCGCCATGTAGTTCTGCTCAGTGTAAAGGAATGTGAGGTCATTAAAAGCGTTCCACATGTTTTCCTCTCTTTCTGACTTTAACCCTTCTCTAGCAACCTGCGGTATTTTTGAATCTTTAACTTCTTCTTTGTCTTTATTACTAACACCATTTAAAGCCTTCACAAATGGAAGAGATATTTATAGAGTTTTCATACAATTTAGTTACTTAGAAGACCATTTCCTTAAAACCTCTTTGTTTTGAGACAGGAGGGGCCACAGAATGGCACAGTGATAAGTTTATTTCACATGAATACACCTATAAAAACTTAATTAAAAAGTTTAATTGTGTTCAGTTTTAGAGAGGGGCTTGGTTAGAATTTATAGATTCTTTGGGATCTCACAATTCTCTCATTTCTACTTAAGACTGCTTTCCGTTTCCCAGGGATTTCATTTTGGTAAAGACCAAGTTTTCCTTCTTTGAAAAAGAATATCCTTTGACTCACAAAGGTTGAGCAAAGAAGATGAGTATAAAAAAGTACGTATTATATGATTCCAAAGTTCACGTATGGGCAGAACTGTTATGTAAGAAAGCAGGAGAGTTACCCTTGGTGGTGAGTGATGGTGGTGGGGGTTGGGTGGAGGGGAGCAAAAGTGAGGCTTGTGGGTCTTAGTTAGGATCTGTTTCTTGAGTAGGATACAGAATTCTTGACTAGTGGAAACAAATCAGTGCTCTGGTATTTAAGATGTACTTTCCCTTCAAATAATGAACGTTTAAAATAACACTCTACTTCATACACATTAAAGTTACAGTAAGTTGTGAAACTAGGGCACATGTTACTAATTTTCCACCAAAGGGCCAATGGCCAAGGAGTGTGAATGTGGACCTCCAGGGGTCCAGAGGCACAGGCTCCAAGTGTGAAATGCCTCTAGGTTTCATATTTGGTCCTTAAAATGTTTCATAAAACTACATTCTATTTCGTATTAGCTGGGTTTGTTTGAATATGAGGAACAATGTTTTAAATTACTTACTAGTTAAGATTCAAAACATTGTTTCTCATATTCAAACAAACCCTAATCAAATTTTCAAGTAAAATGAACCCTCTGGGAAGACAGCCTATGTATATGCTACGGGATCAGAGCCCACCCCACTGGTTTGAGAAGACAGACTTAGGATGTTCTGAACCTTGCCATATGCACTATCTGGTGGTGGGCTGGAGAGAATATCAGACCATGAATGAGAAGATGTGGAGGTGGATGTTAGTCATGATCCTGCCACCGCCAGCTGTGTGATCTTGGGCAAGTCACTTAGCCTCCTGGGGCCTCAGCTTCTTCATTTGAAACTGGACAAAATCATGAGCACCCAACAGGTGGATGTCCTATAGGTTCAAACACAGACTTATGTGCCTCTTTGCCACTAACGCTTTTCAAATAAAGCTGGATTCACTTTCTTGATTCTCTGATCGAGAACTTCTAGTTGTGTGAGCTAGAAGAACAGGCCATCAAGATGTGCTTCCTATGCGGTGTTATATGTGTGTTTTCTTTCAAGTCTCACACAAAACTCTGTCGCTTTGCCTGTAGCCTGTCCGGAAAAACTGCCTATCATAAACTTGCTATTTCTTTGTGCTGCTGTTACCTGGTATGTTTAAGCAATGAAACAGCTGCTGCATTTCAATAGACAAAGGCTTACAGTATGTCTGAGGCGAGGCATTTATTGCTGGCTTTAAACTTCTTAAACAATTCCATATGGAGACTTGAGTGGCAGAGCACTTAATGTAAACTTTCAAAGGAAACTGCCCACCAAATTCTGAACTTTATGAAAGTTGGCTGAAACATATTCGTTTTCAGAAGGCAGAGTAGCCATTCCCATTTCATAGAGGAAAGGCCACAGCCTGACTTTCAATAGTGATAGTTAACAAATAGAGGACCCGGTTTTAGGCATTTATGGGTTCTGCAGGAACAACTAGCTTTTTCACCCACAACCATTTCTAGAAACAGCAGGGTTAAGTAGATGGAATTCAGAATGAGGAGTCAAAGTATTTGTTTTTCTTGTTATGGTTCTATGATTAATTCTCTCACTTGCAGATCTCTTCACTTTGTTAAAAAAAAAAATCAACACATATGTATGACGCAGTGCTGGGTGTTCAGTGTGTTTCTGTTCCTTGCACTCAAAAGGGTGCTTTTGGAATGAAAAGGGATCAGATGTTCTGCACCATAAGATGTCATGAGAATATATTTTTTTAAAAAGGGACTTTTATTTTTATGTATACATAATTATACATATAAATTTATATTATACACACACACACATATAAAACTATATACTTTCATTTTTGTTGTTCCGTCGCTAAGTCATATCCAACTCTTTGCAATCCCATGGACTGCATACCAGGTTCCACTGGGCTCTCCAGGCAAGAATATTGGAATGGGTAGCCATTTCCTTCTCCAGGGGATCTTTCCAGACCAGGGACTGAACCTGCATTTCCTGCGCTGGCATGAGGATTCTTTACCGCTGAGCCACCAGGGAAGCTCTATATACTTTTACATATATGGTAAAAAATGTAGATAAAATAATATCCAAAGGAAAGCAATCATCCTAGATGTATAAAACTATTTTCTGGTAGATATGAAAAATTATATTCAAGCAAAGATAGCCATGCTGTCCTAAGAATCCAGCATTACATAATGTTTTTACTTTCTCCACATTCCTATCCATCTCTACTTCAAGGTTTGACCTTGGAGATCAAGTCTTAATTGAAGTCTTCTTTCTCATAACTCTTACGTGAGGTCTCCCTGAGGACAATTAGCAGAACTTCACTTCCATGGATAATACCCTTAGGTAGGGGTTTTGCCATCTCATAAAGCAAGTGAGTGGTGAGGGGTGAGGGCAATTATCCTCATGTTTCTTTGTGTGTGTGTGTTTCTTGAGAAGGTGAAAGTAGGATAGATCTGCAGTTTTTTTTTCTCCTTTTGACTAATTTATGTCAAGCCACTCCTCACAGCTATAGACAGGAAGTGCTATTTCCTGTGCTGATGATTTAATATAGTGCAGAGCAGAGCAGCGTTTGAACTGATGGCAGCACTAATGACTCTCGGTAAAACAGTGAAAAGATAAATGAGTCTTAATCAGGAAAATGTTTAGATAAGCAAGTGCCTGGATTCCACAGCAAAACAACCTGAACTCATTTAAGTGAAGTTAAGAGGGTAATTTGAAAAATACACAGACTATTTGTTTAGTACTTTATATTTTTCAAAATGGCATAGAGTCACATTTATTATGTTTCTGACAATTCTAGGGGGCAGCTCAGGGTTCCTGGTGTAGTTTTAGAAGTGACTGACTTCAGCCTAGAGGGGCCAAATGATTTGCTTCAGGTCACACAGCAGGCCATTGACTAAGCTTAAGTATATAATTTATAGTTTCCAATATATTTCCAATACATTGCTTACCTGCTGCTGATACTTCAAAGCATTCTACTCACTTTGTTTGAATAAATGAAATGTGTATGAAAATAAAGTGAGTTAAAAGCAAGATTGCTTATGTGACTGGGGTCTTCAAGTCAAGGAGCTCATACATCATGAACAACAAACTGACAAACTTAGAATTTTGAAAGGAATCTTAATAATATGGATAATGGCTATATCAGTTCTTTAGTAGGCAGCCGTATTAGTTTCTTACAACTATACTTTTCATTGTATTGATACTTCCATATATACTATCTTGGGGAACAAATACCTAAGCCAGATATCTTTTTATGATTCATATTTTATATATGGAGGAAAGAAATAGAAAGACACAAAGGATTGTCTTAGGTTAAACCCAGACAGTGTATTAAAAAGCAGAGATATCACTTTCCGTATAGTCACAGCTACAGTTTTTCCAGTAGTCATGTACTGAGAGTTGGACCATAAAGAAGGGTGAGTGCCAAAGAATTGATGCTTTCAAACTGTGGAGCTGGAGAAGACTCTTCAGAGTTCCTTGGATAGCAAGGAGATCAAACCAGTTAATCCTAAAGGATATCAACTCTGAATATTCACTGGAAGGACTGATGCTGAAGCTGAAGCTCCAATACTCTGGCCACCTGATATGAACGGCCGAGTCATTGAAAAAGACTCTGATGATGGGAAAGATTGAGGGCAGAAAGAGAAGGGGGCAACAGAGGTTGAGACAGTCGGATGGTATCATCGATTCAATAGACAGGAGTAAGCAAACTCAGGGAGACAGTGAAGGACAGGGAAGTGCTGTAGTCCAGGGGGTCACAAAGAGTAGGACATGACTGAGGGATTAAACAACAACAATAGAGTTTTTAGCAGAACCAAGTATAGAATCCAGGTTTCTCCTGAATTTAGGGTGGGGCTCTTTTCTACTTTGCCATCTAATTTTTATTTGTTATAAGCAAATGCTAATAATATATTATTGATTTAAATAAAAATGTGTCCTCTAAGATAACAAGGAATAAAATTGGTGTTTCACTTTTCAAGTATCAGAAAAGCATGATATAAAACACCCCATTATAGCCTATCTTATTTAAAAGATAAGTTCTCAAATAAATTATGACATTATTTATAGTTTAGCAAAGTAGCTACCTAAAGAACCAAATCAGATCATGTCATTTAAGTATCATTTCCTGACTGCTGTAAAAATAACCATGAAAAGGGAAAGATTCTATGAAACATAGATTAATTACTTTGAGATCCTTGGTTCTATCATCTTACCTTAGAAAAGAAAAAGAAACTGATTTTGCATCCATGGGGATAGAGCAAAAAGCCCTTTCCTAGGTTAAAATAGTATTCTATAATTTTTAGAAGGTGCCAATAACCGTTTTACCATATTCTGTATGAATATGTAGAAAAGAATAGATATCTTTTGCCTTTAATTTCAAAGTCTAGGAGCCAGGCTATCTGGTTTTATTCCTGGCTTTGCAACTAATTTATTCCTTGACTATAGTATTTTTGCTCTGCTTTATCGTGAGCAAAATTCACACCCTTCTAGAGGAAATAGCCAATAGGAAATACCACTTTACTGTAGCTAGAAGTTTAATGTTTTCTTTCCTAAGTTCCCTTCCACTCAGTCAATTACCACTTGTAATGGAAAATGATAAGCTGGGGTAATAGGTGTTTTGACCATCCAGAAAATATCACAAAGAAGCTGAAGAGAGTGTAAGCAATTTCCATGCTAGTATGGGATTAGAAATTAAAAATGAGGCAGCTGATAAACACTTACGTTATTGATCATAAGGTGCATTATTGTTTTTGGAATTAGGTCTCGGATACATTTGTTGATAATAGACATATAGGAGTCTACAAGGTTGCGAATGGTCTCCACTTGTCTCTCCAACTGTGGGTCCATAGAAAAGTTTTCTGCTTGGCCATTCTCATCATTTTCAGTCTAACAGAAAGGAAAGAAAAACATGGAATATTTCACACTGATTCAGAAGAAAAAAAATACCAGACATTATCATATGATTGACTTCTGTTTACTGAATTTGAAGTTGTACTACCAGATGGTAACATCTTTATCTTATCAAACAGCCATTTATTCTGAAAAGAGATCAGAACCATGAAGTTATTATTCTACCTTTAGCCTGCCACAATCATGGAAAAGCAAAATACTGGGATTCTGAATGAATGTTTAGACAGACAATCAGATAAACAGTGCACCTAACAACATACCTCTAGAGAACAATGTAATCTTAAGCCATTTGCAAGTTGGCCAAAGAACTGAATCCAAACATCTGATGCAGATGTAAACCTCTGGGAGGGGTCTCCAGGGATTCTATAGATTAGAAATAACCTTGGTGTTGTTCTGGAACTCCTAGGTCTGCTCTGGAATGGATCAGCACTTGGATCAGTCCAGATTTAAAACTAAATCTCCTAGGCCTGGCCTGGTACCAAAATAAGAGATATAGGGGATAAGGCATTTTTCCATGCACTTGCTGGAATTTGTTCTATAAATTCATGCTTCTGTCATCACTACTAAAGGCTGGTTCCACTGTGTAAAACTTATAGTTTTAACTTCCAACTTGTTATTCTTTGAATAAAACAGAATACATGCCAACACAAAGCATTTATTTGCGCAACATGAGAGAAGCATCTGTTTTCTATACTCTGCAACTTGAGTTAATTTTGGCTTATCCACCAGAGGCTGGGCTGGGCATCTTCATCATTAAGGGCTGACCTGTTGGCTTGGCATTGAAATCAATTTAGAATAAATGGTCTCCATTTCAAGTCAGGTTGAACCATCTAAGCCCTAGAACATGATACAAATACTGTTAGGGGTCTTGCTGCTTTCTAGCATTTGGAAAGATTTAATTACTAATGCAAAAAAAGAGGGGGATATAATTTATTGCTTCCAATGTGGACATGAAATAATTTTCTTTGGAAATGTACCTACTTTGATCTGCCAGGTTTTTAATCATCCAATCAGTTCTCGGCAAAGCACTGTGCTGAACTGCTTAAATAGATCTATAAATAAGTGTTAACTTTGGATCAATACGTATGTGTGAAAGGCATATTTGTAGGCCACAAGATCAACAATAACAAAGATAGAAATTAGTTCTAAACATTTATATAGACTTCTGCTGCTTTCCTAACACCTTAAAAATATTAAAATAATATGTGTTCACTCCAAAACACGACAGTTACTTTCCAAACCTAACAGCCGAATCGCATACTTCATGGTGACAACTGGAGGACACTTCTGAGGCATCTTACTGCTACTGCAGCAAGAGAGGGGGTTAGAAGTCTCAATAATGACAGTTGTTTCCCTATCCTTATACCATTTCTATTTAAATGGTCTTTGGTCACTAAAAGAAGTAAATTAGGTAGTTCCTTACTTTTATTATTAGTTTGTAACATAAGCACAATAGGATTTGGGATAAATAGGTAAAAAGCTAGGGTGATAAAGTGGTAAAGTGATAGAGGGAAGGTCAGCAAAGGCAGTGAAAAAACTTCTTCCCAGGGCATAAAAACTGCTGCAGATTGTGTACCACACTAAGCCTTAATTCTAAGAAGCAGTGGTAACTGCAATGTTGTCTTAAGGGTATCATATTTGAAAGTAAAAATTTAGGTTTAAACTCAGGCTTTATCAGGTACTGGTTGTGAGGCCACACCTCCTTTATTTAATGTAACTGAGACTCAGCTTCCCCATCTTTAAAATGGGGATACACAAGTTATCCAGAGAAAACTTGTGTAAGTTAAATGAGATAATGTATATGAAGTAACCTGGCCAAAGACCTTGTGGGTTCTCAATAATGTTAGTTTCTTTCTTTCCTTTCTGAATATTCATGGAATGAGTTAGAGAGCTGTTTGGTTCTCAACACACATTATGAAAATCTGAGTTGAAATATTTGAGCACAAGACATTTTCAATTCAAATGATATAAAAATAGCAAAGTACTATTTTTAAATCTGTGTGTTTTCTACAAGCTAGTCTCTTTCCTTGGAATCCCCTCCTCCCATCTTTTATCTTCCAAAAGTCAGCTTCACCATCACCTCCTCTAGACAAACTCCCAATGGCCCTCAGACCCACCATCAATCCCTGCACAGTACTTCATCTGCGTCTTGTACTACCACCTATGATTTATATCCAGCCTAGCTATGCTTCTCTCACTATTAGACTCCAGGTCTTGTTTATTTCTCCCTTCTCAACAGCTAGCACAAAGCTTGATGCATCAGAGAAAGAGAAGGAGGAGGAGTTGACACTAAAAAGGCTTTGCCTAAATCAAGGAAGCTGCCTCAGTACAGTTCAAGATCTCTAAGAGTGCCTATTTGTTACAAAGTTGGAGATGAGAGAAGTCCCAAGTTGATGAATTAGGATCCACTACTATTTAATCATAGTGAAAGTGAAAGTATTAGTTGGTGAGTTGCCTACAGACCCAGTGGACTGTAGCCCACCAGGCTCCTAGGCCCATGGGATTCTCTAGGCAAGAATACTGGAGTAGGTTGTCATTCCCTTCTCCAGGGGATCTTCCTGACCCAGGGATCAAACCCACGTCTCTTGCATTGCAGGCAGATTATTTACCATCTGAGTGACCAGGGAAGCCCTGATTATAGTGAGGATGATAAGATGACGATGAAATTATGTATATATCAAGTGAAAATACTTGAGCTACAGCTTTGTGAGGAAAACAGCTTTTACATAAAGAAATACATATCTCCATAATAGATAAAATGCATTTTAGTTCGTCTCTCTGACCTGAAATGAAACATACTGGGATTTTGTTGTCCTATTTAACAAAAGGGGGTGATGGCATTTTAGCATCAGCATACTTTCTCTGCCAGGAACATTTTTGAGCATTTACTGTGTCCTAGGTACTGTGCTGAACACTTTACATAGAAGATCCATACCACAACCTTAGGAGGTGGGTAGCACTATTATCGTCAACCTAAGAGCATGCTGAGGCTCTGAGAGCTGAAATGTTCAGCAAATATAAGGTGAATATAATGTGAGGGGCTACAATGGTAGCTCAGCTGATAAAGAATCCGCCTGCAATGCAGGAGACCCCAGTTTGATTCCTGGGTCAGGAAGATCCCCTGGAGAAGGGATAGACTACCCACTCCAGTATTCTTGGGCTTTCCTGGTGGCTAAGTCGGTAAAGAATCCGCATGCAATGTGGGATACCTTGGTTTGATCCCTGGATATAATCTGAAGCCAATTTTTTCTTAGGTATAAAAAAAAAACAATAACTATTATGAAAAGGGGGAAAACCCATAATTTGTCAAATCAGTTTCACAGATAAAATAATAAATGTGAAAAGCTAGGAAAAGATGACATTTAAACACTTGTATTTGTAAAAATAAAAAATATGAGCCAAAGAGAAAACTGGAGTAAACAGTGTTTATTAAAAGAACCTCTAGGAAAATGAAACACCAGGAAAATTATACCACCATTTCTATTTTCATATAGAAATACTACATTTTCAACACTTTACCCTATACTGAACTTTTAGCCTTGCTTTAATTTTTGCATATAAAATTATGCAAAAGACATTAACTTTCACTTTTTGAAACCAGATGCAAGTAATAAACAAAAAATTGGAGTGAATAGAGAACATCGAACAGTTCAATTCTCAACATTAAAAAAAAGAAGAAACAATTCAGAATCATGAGTAAAATAATTAGAAATTCTCTTTAGGTTTTGGAAATCCTAGTAGATGTATAGTTACATGCAAATCTTAATTACTCTGATAAGACCATGGGCATGATGGGAAGTCACAGAATTCAAGTTATGATTTTATTTATTTATTTATTTATTTTTCAAGTTATGATTTTAGAAAGAAAGGAGTAATTGTCCCTTCTAATATGTCTAAGATGAATAGGGAAAATGTACATATGTAGAATTTTTTCTTTTAACTGAGTAACTGCAGAGAGCAAATGCTCCCTTAAGCAAATTCTCTATCATTCTCTTTTCTGTATGAATACTGTGTATGATTGTGTATTTTTTCTTTGTTTAAATTATAGGATTGTGATAGGATTCTTTGCAGTCTAAGCACTGAAGTGACAGCTGTTTATCATTATCCTCATCAAGGGAATGTAAAATAAAAATAGTAATTTGTCTCTGATCTTTGAGGCAAAAAAAGAATGGTCTGCAAACATTTAACCTTTTATGTGCAGGTTCATTGATGCTGTTTACAATATGTGAATAATATTGTGAAAACCAGCTTTCCTTTGAAAAATAACAATGGACAGGCCTTCCTATTGTAATTTTTTTTCTAAGTAGCTTTTGAGAAATCTAATGCAATGTAAATAATCAGAAATAAAAACTTAAAATTGCTTGTAAAAATTAATATTATTTACACAGTATTCAAGAAACAGGCTGCTTTATAAAATTTTAACTTAAAAGCTTTCTCCTAAAGACTTGAATGGAGAAGGGAATGGCAATCCACTTTAGTATTCATGTCTGGAGAATTCCATAGACAGAGAAACCTGGTGGGCTACAGTTCATGTGGTCACAACGAGTCAGATACGACTGAGCTACTAACACATAAAGACCTAAAACTTCAAGTCAAAGAATGAAGGAGCCAGATCAGAAATAATTCCTGCCATACCTCAAAGCATCCACTACAGAAAAACTCTGGGCTTGACCAGGATGTCTATTTTTCATGTTTTGTCTTTATCTCCTTCCTTTCCTTAAAGCTCTTATGTATGTCATAGGCTTCTTTGAGGATCTTGAAACCATCTAAATAAGGTTGGTGACTGCACTCTTTGGGGGCTTCCCAGGTGGTGCTAGTGGTAAAGAACTCACCTGCCATTGCAGGAGACATAAGAGACGTGGGTTCAGTCCCTGGGTTGGAAAGATCCCCTGGAGGAGAGCATAGCAACCCACTCCAGTATTCTGGCCTGGAGAATCTCCATGACAGAGGAGCCTGATGGGCTACAATCCATAGAGCCTCAAAGAGTCAGACATGAGTGAAGCGACTTAGCACACATGAACAGGACTGCACTCTTTAAAAGTGAAATAACAGAAATACAGATTGTCCTGGCAGGAATATGCACATAAACATACTACAGAGCTCAAGGGGGCCTTGCTGTGTCTCTTCTCACCAGTGGAGAACTTGAGGGAGATAATCTCCAGATTTACACAATTGATTTTTTCACATAACCAGCATCTTATTATTGTTGTACAGTTCTCCACTACTGTAAACAAACGGTGTGTGTATTAGTTGCTCAGTTGTGTCTGACTCTTTGTGACCCTATGGACTCTAGCCCACCAGGCTCCTCTGTCCATGGGATTCTCCAAGCAAGAATACTGGAGTATATACCCTTCTCAAACAAAGGGTAAAAAATATCATTTAACTTTTCTTAGTGAAGCAGGTCATCATTATGAAAATATGTTGCCATGGTAATGCTGCTTTGAATCTTCCAGCTCCACACTATGGAGACTGGTTCAGTAAAAACCTTTCCCCACTCCCATTCACTTCTAATTTGCAGAGGCCAGAAAGGCAGGCAACCAAACTTATAAAAAAAGACTGTGGGAGAAGCATGCTTCAGGAAGCCTTTGAGGATAGTCGAGGCTGTGGTCTGGTATTTTGGGACAGGTACTTCACTATAAAGTCAATACAAATGTTTATGTAGTGTCTAATGTGGACTGTGAGACACCTAAACGAAGCCTAAAACCACACACCTTGCTTGTAGCAGGGCAACACAGTGTCAGATGAATTAGTGAGTCAAAGGTGAGCTCAAGCACGGTGGGCTTCTGGGGAGTCTTTACTGATGGCAACATTCAAGATGGACCTTCAGAGTTGGGTAAGATTTCAAAGACAGGCTGAAAGAACATGCTCATTACTTTTCATTAGTACTTAGCACAGAGCCCCACATATAACAGGAGCTTCATAAATATTGTGGAATACATGATGGAAAAAACTAACCAACCCAGGCCATTTCCTGAGAGATTGGATTTCTGTTTCTGAAGGAATCTGAGCAACTGAGCTCCAGATAACTGGGGTATTGTTATACAGCATGATCTCTTAGATTCCTACAAATGAGTTCAGCCTCTTATTTGCCCAGGAAGGGTAAACAGCTATCTGCATTGAGAATTGTATTTCAATTGATATAAAGATTTTAACAGTCTGAAGATGTCTACAGATTTGAGTGGTATTCGTAGTCAGAACACTGGGAAGCAAAGGAGCATTTATTTGCACCTCCAATCTGTAAGACATAGCCCTAATACAGAAGAAAATACTGAGCCTCACCTGATCCAGGGTATACAGGGTATAACCACTATGTTAGCAGGCAGGACCCAACTTTTTCTGATTCTGTTATTTTTCTTCCTTGAGTCTTCTCCTTTACCTACTGTTACTTTTTTATTCTCTCTATAGCTTTGTATCTCGTCAACTTATATAACATCATGATAAACATTATAAAACTATGTAAGATTAATGTGAAATTAAACATACATTGAAAAAACCTTTAGGATTTTAAAGATAATTATTGGATTAACAACAATAAACCTATCTTAATTCTGATGTAGCTATATATCTTTTTTTTTTTTTAAACTTTTATTTAGCCCAACATCTGCCTAACAGTATATTTCTGTCTGGTGCCCCATATGTCTGAAAGTGAAAGTGAAAGTTGCTCAGTCCTGTCTGAGTCATGGGGTCATTCTTGTGACCCTTGGACTGTATAGCCCATGGAATTCTCTAGGCCAGAATACTGGACTGGGTAGCCTTTCCCTTCTCCAGGGGATATTCCCAACCCAGGGATCAAACCTAGGTCTCTCACATTGCAGGCAGATTCTTTACCAGCTGAGCCACCAGGGAAACCCCCATATGTCCTAGTCTCTAATAAATAACTTGGATGGTGACAGGGAGGAATAGTGGCTTTGGAAGAAAAAAGGGTCAGAGGACTTTGCTTATGTAACCAGAAGTCATTACATTTGCATTTAAGACAATGTTTTAGTTGCACTAAAACAACTGCTTTTATCTGGAACTGACAAAATATTGATACAAGTATTCTTGTGCTGTGCTGTGCTCAGTTCTGTCTGGCTCTTTGTGACCCCATGGACTGTAGCCTGCCAGGCTCCTCTGTCCATGGGGATTCTCCAGGCCAGAATAGTGGAGTGGATAGCCACTCCCTTGTTCAGGGGATCTTCCCAACCCAGGAATCTAACCTAGGTCTCCTGCATTACAGGCAGATTCTTTACTAGCTGAGCTACCGGGAAGCCCATGAGGATTCTTAGAGAAATCTAAAAATTTACAAGCTCTGTGTTGAGGTCCTCCTAGAAGTTATAATAATTCCAATCTAGTTTTTAATCTAAAGGCCTGTATTACTTTATATAACAGATAGGTTTATAAATATGAAAAATACAGATATATAAAATATATTGTATATATAAATACATCAAATATTTTAAATACATCAAATATTACTAAACAGTATTACTAAGAATTCTTTCTACAATTGGTAATATTAAGTTTTGGAAAATTCCAATATCTATATACCGAGTTTGCTTTCCAGGAATAGCAACTTTTCATCCAAACAATAAACAGTCTAAATAGAACAATTTAAAAGGTTTCTTCAAAAATAATCACTCCCCTCACCATCATTTTTGGTTTTAGATAATATTAGTAATTTCAAAAGGGACAAAGTTATTTTTCAGTATTAACTATTAGGGTTAATTAACAATATTAATTGTTTAAAATTTAACTTGGTCATAAATAAAACCCTTTTACTAAAAGAACTGAAATTATAATCAACTGATACAAATTTCCTTTTTGATTAAAAAGTAATTACATATCTTTGGAACAGCAGAACAAGAACTAGAATACTTCCAAAGAGAAAACCCACCAGAACTCAGGAACAGATAAAATAAACATAAACATGAAAACAATCTGTGATGATTAATTTTGTTTGACAACTTGGCTGGACCATGGACTAGAATACTCAAGTATTTGATACAAACATTTTGAATGTTTCTGTGAGAGTGTTTTTGGAGATATTAACATCTAAATTAGTGGACTTTCAGTAAAGCAGACTGTCCTCTGTGATATGGGTGGGCTTTATCTAATTAGTTGAAGGCTTGAATAGGACGAAAAGACTGGCCTCTCTCAGCAGAGAATTCTCCAGCAGACTCCCTTTAGACTTCATCTGCAACACTGGCTCTTGCTGTTTCTACAACAGACTGCCTTCAGACTCGAATTGGATCACTGACTCTTCTGGGTCTCCGGCCTGCCAATCCACCCTGTAGATTCTAGACTTGCCAGCCTTGTTAATCATGTGAGCCAATTCCTTATTAAAAATCTCAGAGATAGACAGATACAGATATATATATAGAGAGATATATAGATATGTATAAAATACATACATCCTATTGGTTCTGTTTTTCTGGAGAATGCTAATACACAGTCTCACTATAGATTATGAAATAGTATGTGATTCAGTGTTACATTGCTTAGTGGAGTTTATAGGTGCTGTAGGAATTCAGAGAAGCAAAAGATCAAGGAGGCTGTGGTGGGAAATTACAATGGTCTCACTCTAATAATTTAACTGTACTTCACAGCATTCTCTAAGTGAGAGGGAGATGAGTCAAAAAATAATCTATCTTCATCCTCTCTATTCTATCAGAAGGTTGTGCCATCCCTCCTCTGGTGATAGACCAAATATAAATGTGGGAAGTCTCTCTCCCCCACTCTCAGTTGTGGTGGTTAGATGGGACTGCATGGATTAGGCCAAGGACCCCCTCACCAATCTACCTCTCTGGCCTGGCCCCTGTGATGACAGACAGCAATGTGACCAAGCAAAGCCAATCACTGTACATCTGTCAGAACTGTTAGGAGAAGCTCCCTCTCAGTTAGGATGAGAGCTTCTTAAGATGTAAGCCTGACTGCTGGCCTGTGCCAGAGTGAAGAGAGATCAAACCTGCCAGTGAATGAAGTCAACACAGAGAACTGTATAGCTGAAACATGGAGAGAGGCAGATATTTAAAGACATTGTTGGAATGTCTGGATCTGGCTCTGACAGCTCTATCTACCTCTGGACTGTGCAGTTACACCAATCAGTAAAGGGCTGTTATTTTTAAAAAGTTAAGTATGGAAATAGAACTGCCATATGACCCAGCAATCCCACTGCTGGGCATACACACCGAAGACCCCAGAATTGAAAGAGACACGTGTACCCCATTGTTCATCGCTGCATTGTTTACAATAGCCAGGACATGGAAGCAACCTAAATGTCCATCAACAGACGAATGGGTAAGAAAGCTGTGGTACATATACACAATGGAATATTACTCAGCCATTAAAAAGAATTCATTTGAATCAGTTCTACTGAGGTGGACGGAACTGGAGCCCATTATACAGAGTGAAGTAAGCCAGAAGGAAAAACAACAATACAGTATACTAACGCATATATATGGAATTTAGAAATATGGTAACGAGAACCCTGTATGCGAGACAGCAAAAGAAACACAGATGTATAGAACAGTCTCGTGGACTCTGTGGAAGAGGGCAAGGGTGGGATGATATGGGAGAACGGCAATGAAACATGTTAATTATCATATGTGAAATCAATCGCCAGCCCAGGTTTGATGCTCAGGGCTGGTGCACCGGGATGACCTAGAGAGAGGGAATCGGGAGGGAGGAGGGAGGGGGGGTTCTGGAAGGGGAACATATGTAAACCCATGGCAGATTCATGTCAATGTATGGCAGAACCAACACAATAATGTAAAGAAAATTAAAAAAATAAAAAAGTTTAAAAAAAAATAAATAAAAAATAAAAAGTTAAGTATGCTTGAATTTAATTTCTGTTACCTATGCCCTAAAGATTCCAAGTGAAGAAAACATCGAGAGAGAGTCATGATGTCCTCTCAGCCTCTGACCTTTCCCCCCACCTCCACATGCTCACCCTTCAAGGTTTAGTGCGAATGCAACGCATCTTTGAATGCTGCCTCTAACACCCAACGCCCTCTGAACACTCAGTTTAGACGGTTGATCCTCTGTCTTGTATCTTAGGTATGTAAATGTTGATTTCCCTAACCAAAATGAAAGTTTCTAGAATGTAAGGATCATAACAGTTGATGGCAAATATGCAGTTAATCTCAACAAAAAGGTAAATGTTACAGGGCTAAAATGATGCTCAGATAATTCTTAGAGTACTGATGCATTACTACACTGATGCATTCTTATTATACTAGTACATATACTAGTTAGTGGGCTATATTTTTTCTTTTTTTCTTCAACCAAATTGGTAGATCAACTTCTACCATATGAAAATGTTTCTACAATGAAAGTTATGATGAGAAAAAACTCATTAAATGACAATAAAATGTCAGGGAGTATTCAAACTGCTTTACATATACTAACTCATTTAATTCTACAGGAACTTTATGAAGTAGAGATCATTATTTAATACTGTTACTATTTGAATTTTACAGTTGAAGAGTCTGAAAAGCAAACTCATTTAAAGTCACTTAGTTAATAAGTGGTAGGGTGGGAGTTTGATACAGTTATTCCAATTACAGGATGTACCCTCTTTACTGTTACATACTATTGTCTCTTCTCCATTTTGACTAGGGTGGGGTTGATGCTCACCCCACCAGCAAAAGGTCTGAAAACCCCTTGAAATGAAACATATGCTTCTAAATGCTGCTAGGATAGTCCGGTGAGAAATGCCTTGTAGACATAAAACAATTCTTCATGATGTCGATCATGATGAAGGCTCTTCTTTGATTCAGAGTGATGCTTTTGCTGCTGCTAATTCTCTAAGATCACTATCATCAGTAACCAAATGTTATGATCACAAGAAAAATCCTAGTGGCATCATTTATAAGAAGATAATACCTGAAGACTAGGAATAAAAATGACCATTTCACAAGAGTAATCTATGCTTTTGGAATTCTATTATTCTCATCTAAAAATGCATAACAGCAGGGAAATTTAAAATTATTACTCTGTCATAAAATATGTTTAACATATATTCTCATTAGAATCAGGGCATTAAGGGGTTATAAGGTCTATGCAATGAAACACTAGGTCTCATACAGATTAGATGATTGACAAAAATATGAATGAAAAATCATAACTATTATAAAACAGAATTTTTGTTGTTCAGTCCTTCAAAAATGTTTACATGGATGACTACTGATGCACTATAGCAAAGTTAATTAAGTCCTAGGGAGAGCAGGGGTGATAAAATTCAAGTATTATGAAAACAGCATGGGAGGTCATAAGAGAGAAACTACATAGTAAAATAACAGCATGATACACAGTGGCTTTAATTTAGTTCTTTCTTATCTTAAAAGTTCAGTGTAAATAGAGTACTTGCTTTACATGCAAAAATAAGTAAAAATAAACATAAAAGAAAGCAATGGGTTAGAAACACACAATGGTAAAATTCTTTGGGTAGAATCATTATGTTTTTCATGAATGTTGGGGAAAAAAAATGAAGCCTTTAAAGAAGCAGCTATAGTCAAGAGTTTTACATTTCTTCAAGGTCCAGTGAACACTGTAGCTGATAAAGTTGTCAACGGGATTCTACTGCAGAATTCTCAAAGGTCTCATGATAACTTTTTCAGCAATCCCTACAGATGGTTTAGTGAATACACCTTGACAACATTCTAGGGTCCCCAACAGCCTTACCAGATGATCCAGATAAAATATCTAAAAGATGTTTTGGGAAATTTAGATTCTTTTCTGTTAATATGAGAGACGAAAGTAAAACCAGAAGAAATATGCCAGGATGAGCTGTTAGGGATGTATTTCCAACATTCAAAGGTAGAAAATTTCTGGTGACATTACTGGACCGCATCTCTCTGGGTCATAAAACAGAAGCACCTATGTTGGAATTGGAAAGGTACTACCAAAGTGACCAAAAATAGAACTCTGTAAGTTCTCATTCCCAATTAAGAATGTAAAGAAGTTTGTCTCAATTTAGGCAAAATTTCAGTTTGTAGAAAACAGAAATTCATAAAGATGGTAAAAATAAAATATGGTGTAGATGCTGAAGCTACTGGTAGAAAATAAGACTGATTGGACAAAGATCTATAGACTGGAAGCTATAACCAGTGAGTTTGGAGTTGATTTTCTTTTGTTACTTCTCTCCACTCCTCTTCTGAAATTGTGTGTGCGTGCTGTCTGCTTAACAATATGAAGGATGGAACACATATGCATATAAAAAACTTCTGGGACACTCTCTACCCTCTTCTGATGTCTATGTCAGAAGTTTGCTCTGTCCCTTTTCACTGTAATAGAACTTCTGCCACACAAGAAAGAAAAAAAAAGAAACTTCCTTTGCTTCACCTTAATTCTGATGTTTGCTTTGGCTATCCAATTCCATCTACTTTTCACAAAATGGTAAAAGCTTAGAGATAAGACTGCTTAAAGATCAGCAACTTATGGTTTTATTTATAATGAAAATTAAAACTACTCTAAGGTAAATTTAATTAAAAAGTATAATTATTATTAGAAAAATGTTGTAGTATTTTAAAGTTTGTATACATGCGATTGTACTGAGAGCTGTGTTAATAAAATTTGTAAATATAACTTGAGGTATGAAAGAGAAATTGATGTGATTTCTTAAAAATTTTCTCACACGCTGCCAACTAAAGATCTCATGTGCCACAAATAAGATGGATTTGTGGCCAAATAAATAAATACATGTTTTTAAAAAACAATATAGAAGCAGAAATCAGACTACAACCACTAACAAACACGGATAAATCTATAATTCTGAATAATGTTTTTAATGTCCAGATCAAGTTGTTCCTTTACAGAATAACAAGGTAATTTTGGATTAGAGATGTAAATATTGCTAAGAAAATGTATTAGCGCATGTATGCACAACTTTTCCCAAATTTCCCTTTTTCCTTAACCATAGCTTCAAAATTCCTAGAAATGTTATTATGAGTGAGAACTATGATAGTCCTTCTGCCAATTATTTATGATTACCTGAACCACATAAATACTTTCAAAGTTAAATAGATATGATTTCTGAATTAAAGAGCTGTGGTTCAATAATATGTTAAAAACATAGTCTTGGTCACTTCTTTTAGCTCTGAAATGATCAGGAAATCAGGGAAGATACATAGATTTGTTGATCAAAAGAGAAAAACAATAGCTTTATCTGAATTATTTCTAGGAAAACAGACCAAAAAATGCATTGTTAATAATTTTTAAATGCATCTACAGATACCGTCTCAGTTGATTTCCAAACAATCTTTTGTGAGAGAAGTATAGCAAGGAATAAAGGATGTGATCAAGTTAGACCACTTGGTTCTAGACTTATAAACTCTGTAACCTTGGGCAGGTTAACTAATCTCTGTGTGCTTCAGTTTTCTGTGAAATAGGGTAATAATTGTACCTATTATCATTATTACCCTTCAAAGGATTGTTGTGTGAATCAAATAAATTACTAGGGTAGAATTCAGAAGACTGCCTGGCACATAATAAACCCTCAATAAATTTTAGCCATTATTATTTGCTAGGGAAGAAGAAATTAAAGCACAGAGAGGGAAAATGTGTGCCTGAGATCAGTAAGAGGGGAAGATCCAAACAGAACTCTGACCTAATATTCCTCGCATACATGTCATGCTCTTTATGTAGGCTTTCCTGGTGGCTCATATGGTAAAGAATCCGTGGGCAATGCGAGAGACCTGGGTTGGATCCCTGGGTTGGGAAGATTCCCTGGAGAAGGAAATGGTTACCCATGCCAATATTCTGACCTGGAGAATTTCATGGACTGTATATTCCATGGGGTTGCAAACAGCTGGGCATGACTGAGTGACTCTCACTTTCATTTTTCATGTACCATCTCACTGCTTTTGCTTATTAACAATACCTCAGTTAAACTAAGTACTGAAAGTGAAATGAAATTGAAACTGAGAAATTTATTCAGAGTTAAGACTTATTCTTACTCTTCCAACAGGTGATGGATACAGTGTCTTAACAGTCCAAAGAAATAAAATATGTCATCCTATAGAGATAAAATGCAAGCCACATTTCTGTAGCCACATTAAAAGACACTAAAGCAAAACAAGTGAAGTACATTTGAATAATGCTTTAATGAAATATATCCAAAATATTATCACGTTGACATATGTTTATGGGCTAAGTTGTATCTGCCCCAAATTCCTTTGTTGAAGTCTTAACTCTCAGTACTGTATCTCAGAATGCGACTGCCTTTGGAGATAGCATCTTTACAAAAGCACTTAGGTTAAAAGGAGACTTTTTAGGGCATGCCTTAAACTGATGTGACTGGTGTTCCTTTAAGGAGGGAAAATGAGGACACGGGCACACACAGAAGGAAGGCCAGGTGATAACAGAGAGAAGATGGCTATCTATCTACAAGCGAGCAAGAAAGGCCTCAGATGGAACCAATCCTGCTGACACTCTGAACCCAGATTTCTATCTTCCAGAATTGTGAGAAAATAAATGCTTGTTGTTTAAGTCACCTGGTATGTGGCACTTTGCTATGGCAGCCCCAGCAAACTAACACAACATATAAACATCATTAGATAGTTTACTTTCTTTCCTTTTTTTTTTGTATAAAAAAAGTGTGTATTTTACTCTTAGAGCATATTTCAGTTTGGACTAGCCGCAGTTCAGGTGTTCAGTGACGATCGTGGTTACCTCACTGGACAGTGTAGACATAACGTGTTGTTGTTGCTGTTAGTCACTAAGTTGTGTCCGACTTTTAATTTCTAAAAGATTAGGAATGGTTTTCAAATGGTTATCAAATGGTTTTCAAATGGTTATCAAACCAGTGATAATATGGTTTTCAAATACCATAACCATAGTATCACTGTCTCCCCAAAAATATTTAATAAGAATTGCTTAACATCAGCGACTACTTAAAAATATTTTTACTGGGGAAATTTTAAAAACATATAAAAGTAGAGAGAATGGAGAGAATCATATAAATTAACCTGGGGGTACTCGTTATTCAGCTTCAATAATTTACCACATGGGTATCCCTGTTCTATCTGTCTTCCTCAACTCTAACATCATATAATTTTATCTATATATATTTCAGTATGTACTCCGAAAATAAAAGGACCCTTAACCAACGTAACCAGTACTATGATCACTTCTAAAAGTATTAATAATTTCTCAACATTATAAATATTCAGTGTTCATATAAATATTCAGATGTTCCCCAAACGTCTTTGAATACACCTTTTTTTCTCTTTATGTGCTTGAACTGGAATCCTCTAAGTCTGTACACTGTGATTGGCATCTCTTAGGTTCATCTTAACCTATAGACGTCTCCTCTCTCTTTCACTCTAGCTCCTTTGTTGTCTGTTGTTGTCTTTTTTAAAAAATATAGGGTCAGCTGTCCTGTGGGTTCCACCCTACTCCCCAGTCTGAATTTGGTAGACTGAATTCACCTGGATGTCACTTTTTGGGGGATATGGACCATTTTTAAAGTATTCACTGAATCTAGTACAATATTGCTTCTGTTTTATGTTTTGGTTTTTTGACCATAAGGTATGTGGGATCTTAGGTCCCCAGCCAGGGATTGAACCCACATCCTCTGCATTGGAAGGCCAAGTCTTAGCCACTGGGTCACCATGGAAGTCCCACCTTGATATCATTTAATGAGTTATTACAACCCCTGTATTTCATATAATTTAATATTTAGATTTAGAGGCTCTATGACTACCTTTAACTGACTCTTTTTGAGTCAGAGATATCGACATCAAAATTGATATGCAGATTAGATACTAATGTTATAGAGTGAAAAATGATCCCTTTTATATTCAGTGTAAATACTGTTTCCTATTGTCCTTGTAGAGTCTTTCTCTTGGTCTAAACCAGTTTATTGAAGAATAGATAATTACAACAATTAATTCATACTACATATTAAGCATAGAACATAGGATAAGAAATCTGCTAGGTGCCCTGGCAGGTTGAAGGGACTAACACAACAGAAGTTGTGCTCCTGAGAAGTCTACCATCTATTTGGGAAGGAGCTGAATAAAAGGCAGGAAACAATGTGTCATACTAACAGCACATAAAACTGTGCTAAGCTGTATGGTAAAAAGCCTCTAAGGGTAACTGGCTTTTGAAGAGAGGAGAGATTCCTGGAGTTTTCAAGAGCCAGATAAGGCTCTAGAAATAAAGTATGTGAGACTTCACCTGGTTGTACTAGGGTGTGCAGACATCAAGAAGGTAGGCAGGCAAGGGGAACAAAGGAAAGAGGTGGAAATTAGATTGATATGTTTGGGGAAATATTGGAGAGGTCATAGGGACAAACACATTGAGTAGAAGGAGAGTGGCTGAACTGTGAAATGAGTAAGACCACTCATTTGGTCTAGAGTTAGACTAAAGAAATGAGATGTGATGAGGTGGGCATTCAATGTCACCAGAAATAATGTGATCAAATGGTGTTTTAGGAAGATTATTATGGCAGCTGTTCATAAGATGAGGGTGAGACTGGAAATAGAGAGACCAATTACTGTCTATGGTAGTAGTATATATGAGGTGATGAAAGCATGGATCAAGTGGGTGGCTATAAAAATAGCAAGAGTTGCTCTTAAAGACCTCCTTAAGAAAGAACAATAAGAATATAGTGACAGATTGGATACAAAATTGACTGAGAGATAAGTGTGAAATATCATAGTCAAATTTCCAGCACAGAAGACTAAAATGATGACTTCATTGACTGAGGTAAGTAATCTGAGGCAGGGAAACTGATTTTCATTGAGGAAATGAATTTAGTTTTGAGCAAATTATGTTTAAGTAGATGCAAAAGATATATATGTGGATAACTTGAATAAGAGAATGAGTGTCCAGGTGAGAAGTCACAGCAGAAAATGTAGATTTAGAAACTTCTCATGCAGAGGTAGAAACTGGAACCATAAGAATAGAAAGCATGTTAAAATCTGTGTGTGCACAGAGAAATCCAGATTTGCCTTTGTGTTTAGCAACATGCCTGGCCTCGTGCATGTGCTCAATGAATGGTCTTAGAGTAAAAGAATGAATAAAGAAGTGGAACAAGTAAGGGACGGAGAAGAGTATTTTAGGATATCCACAGTTAAGAAGGGGAAGAAGTACTAGCAAAGACTACCAAGGTGTGGAAGAGGGGAGAGGATTTCAAAGAACAAGCACCCTCCCAGCTACTTTAGATGAGAGTACTGTCAAGATGCTGTTACCAATAATGCCAGCTATTGCTAAGAGGCTAAAGAGAATGAAGACTGACCAATGATCTTTTGTCTGAATGATCTGAGAATCCATAACAGAGCCTTTCTGCAGGGGTGAGCAGGGAGGCAGGGGGTGAGGAAAGTGGGAAGAGTCTGGAAGCTAGAATAGGAGGGTAAGGTGAGGACCATGCAAAGGGGAGTAAAAGAAAGTATAAGTCATAAATAAAGTATAAGCTTTGAGAGCTTGGCAGAGGAATAAAGGAAATGATATGGTATATATCAAGACAATTGGGGTCAAAATGATTTCTTGTAGGAAAGGGAAGACATATGTATATATAAAGTTTAAAAAAGGAGCCAGCAGACAAAAGGCCAAAAATACCTGTGAAGGTAGTGGTGCATATTAAATTTTAGATGATGTTAAAATGAACAAGATTCAGGATATTGGTAAAGGTGAAATATTTAGAAAGATTAAATATTTTGAAAGAAATACTTAGAATATGGTACCTTCTGTGCCATATTCCAGCTATATCCAGCTGTTCACTATTTCCAGATCAAATCATACACATCACAACCTGGTGCCTTTGGCCACCCTGTCCTCTTGAACTTGAAGTGCTTTCTGCCTAATACAAGACTGCTAAAATCCTTGCACTGTTCGAGACCTGGCCCAAATATCACCATCTATGTGATAATCTTCCCTCAACCATCAGAATTAATCTCTCTGTCCTAAATACTTATCGCCTATTTAAATTTCTTCATGTTAAGAATTTATATCTCTCCTATGAATTCTTGTTAATTGCTTTCTAGTAGGTCTTTTAAACTGTTGTGTAATTCATTGTACACGGTTGGTACTCCACAGTGTTTAATAAATGCAAGTGGAATTTTTCTTCCTGAAGACTGAAAGGAAGATTAAGAAGACAACAGAGGAAGGATGAAACAATGGCATTGGGCAGCTTCCTTTGGTTGGCCTCAATGTTCTCCTAAAGAAAAAGGACCCATGCCTGCCTAGAGGGAAAGTGAGAGACTGATGTGAAGAAAGATCATATTTGGAGCAGATACCACATCAGTCAACAAAAAGATGAGTAAAAGGAGGTGAAGGTCCTTCAAATGTTGGGTATCATAAAGTTGTAAGGAACCATTTATATATATATATTTGATACAACCATATTTAAAGTCTTTCTCGAATTTACAATATTGCTTCTGTTGTATATTTTGGCTTTTTGGCCATGGGGCCTGTGGAATTTTAGCTCCCCAACCAGGAATCGAACCCATATTCCCTGATTGGAAGGTGAAGTCTTAACTACTAGACCACCAGGGAAGTCCCCAGCAAGGGACCACATTTTTGCAAGCAAGTTCTCTTTTCCTGGGAGTTCACAATTGAAAGCAGACAGCATAAAGATCCAGCATTGTTGACTAGTACAGTGAGTTCCACTGAAATCATTCGTGACTATCCAACATGGGAGGGTGGCAGGGGAGTTGAGGGGTGAGGTGGGGGTAAGGCAGACTGATGCGTCAGGTGGCACTCAGATGATGAGCAGGAGGTTCAGGGGGAGGAGAAATCCTATAGCAACCTGCCAGTCCAGGCTCTCAATCTGGTTGTTGAGAACAGCCTGGGATGATTTTGAAGAATATCCATGACTGGGCCCCACCCACCGAGACTGACTTACTTGGTCTGGGATGAGGCCTGGAGCATCTGTGATTTTTTTCAGTGTCTTTGGTTGAGAACCCCTGCAGATACAGATCTGGAAAAAGGGTGAGGGTATCGAAGATTCTAGGAAGGATAGTATGGATGAAGTAAGAAAGCTATTTACGGTCTGAAGCCTGAAAAATCCCAGGAAAAAGAAAGATCTGACTTTACATAAAAGAAAGTATCGATGTTTTAAGATCCAAATGTGATCTCAGCTAGTTTCCACTGGACAGACGTCACCATTCCCGAACTGACAGTCATAATTGGCACTGTGGTAGGCAGATGGTTGAACGGTAAAGGAACAGTTACCAAAAAAAAAAAAAAAGTTATTTCAAAAAGAAAGTTGCCTATTCCAGAATCGGCCTGCAGGGTCTTTCTGAACCTCGGGGAGACCAGAGAGAGACAAGTGCTGAGAGGACACCCATCAGGGGCCAGACCCAAGGTCAGTCGACTCAAGAGACCTCCTGTGGGAGGGCTTGGAGCAACTCTCTTGTCTTCAGTTGTAAAAATCAGGCAGAGTTCTGGTTTTCTTAGTCGCCATTTGTGGCTCTCATTCATAAATTTGGCTAAGAGGTTTTTGAATTCATTTACATTTCCTGCCAGCACCACCTTTGGGAACTAATGAGTTCCATAAGTTTCTAACTCGGGATGTGAAGTAGATTTCCTTTCATTTACCCTAAACTTACTTCACTCTGTTTTAAAGAGTACCCTCCTTGTTCTAAAAAGAAAAAGTAAACAAGATTCTAAGATGAGGACAGATTGGCTGAAGTAAGCAGGGTAGAAAAAGAGCGAGGTGTTACAAGGAACCGCAGACTATCTTAAATCCGTAGTATAGTTTTAAAAGGCAAACATGGCTGGAATGCGTGGATCGAGAGGGGAGCTGACTGTGACAAACAACAATGTCTCCGTTGTTCCCAGGATGGTTAGACCCTTCCAGGGGTTTCTGCAGCCTGCTCAAATGAAAGGGAGAACTTGAATGTCTAGCAGACCTCAATAAAACTGATTTAAACACTGAACATGAACTTGGAAGAAAAACAAATTTTGATGGTTTTAGGTTAGAGGAAAAAATGTCATTCTATACAAAAATATCTGGGATACTATGTATAGGATAGAAAATAGTTATTTTAGTGTCCAATTATAAAACAAAGAGGAGTCAAGGTGCATTGAATGGTTATCTAACTTTGTCATAAGCAGGAACTTTCAGGCCCTAGCATTTGTATATATATAAGATGAAAAAACACTATGTGATTTGTTTTTCTTACAAGTTTCTATTTCGAGATGATTTGGGGTTCATGCTGCCTTTGTCCCTGCCTCAGTGGATGATAAACACAGAGGTATTCACTCAGAAGGAGGTGGTAATATTAGATTGGGTAAAGGTATGAAACCCATGAGGATATAAGAATCTTAGAAAAGAAAGGAATTTATGATTAAAATATTCATATGTATAATTTTTAAAACAACAAGGAAACAAATAGTTTGAAAACATATTGAGTGGCCTGAATAGTAGACCAAAGTATCTGTTGCATTCTTTCCTTTAAGGTCTTACTTAGTGCAGAGTTGATTATAGGAAAGTCTTGTGTTTTAATGGAAAATAGGGCAAAGGTTATATGTAACAGGAATCCAGTCATGTGGAGCTTGCAGAACGCAGGTTAAGCTCATAAAACTGCTCATTAAAATGCTCTGTTCTAAAGCAAAAGCAAATAAATGAGCTCAAGGAAAAGAGCCACAGAGATCGTCTAGAAATATTTCCATGAAAGACTGTGAAAATAGTCCTCTCTGGTCATAAGAAATGTTCAGTTATTGCTTATACAAATAGCTACACTTAAAAGACTTTTAAATACCTTCCCTGCAATGCTGGTTTTGACCTTTTGCCAAGAGCTACTTAATTTAAAAAAATTTTTTTTCTGAATAGACTGTATGATGAGCAAAAAATCAAAAGGCACACACACCAGAAGTTTTCAAAACAGCATGAGGAGAATAGTTTAGTATTAACCACCTCCCTTCCCCAATTCTGATTAAACTTAGCAAATTTACAAGTTCTACATGGGCTTAAAACCCCTACCTCAAATTACAGAAATTGAAGACTCCTCAAAATCTTGAGGGTTTAAAGGACTGCTAAACTTTACCATCTTATAGCACAGAAAAGGCAGAGTGAGGAATTTTAAATTAACAATAGTAATGGCTTGCTGGCAAAATCATGAACAGCAAGAGGACTTCTAAGAAGGCAGTTAGTCCTGAAGCAATTCAAACCATGCTTACACAACGGCTGGCTGGTCTGTAAGACCTCAAAGCCAAAAACAACAAAAACAGCCAGCACTATAGAGGGAAGTGCACAACTTTATGCTTATTAAGTGTGTGTGTGTGTGTGTGTGTGTGTGTGTGTGAGGGGAGGGGGTTGTCCAAATGCCCGTAGGATTTTTAATGTAAAGTCAGTGATGCCCCAGGCCTTGTCTGAGTCACCAGAGAGGCAACCTGGTGGAATCTCACCTGGCCAAGTAAGGGAGGCCAGCTCACTGAAGACAGATTACTCCAGAAAGAAGCACAAGTAACGAGGCATGTAGTCTGTATTCACACCAGACTATTCTCTCTGTGGCTTTGTCTTGCACCATTTCCACAGCCATGAGAGAGTCAGCCCATGAGAGAGACTCAGGAGAGAGTCAACGAGAGCATGGAAATTTTGCCTGCCTTTTTTTTTAAGTAGAAGGAATGACCAACAGCAAGATTCTATTTTCACTTCAATTTATCTTAAGTAAAGCTCTCCGGAGTTCACTTGGGAGAAGCAATGCATCAAACTGAGAGAGATTCCTTCTACAAAACAAGGCTGGATCATAGCAGGCTTCCTGCCAACATTTACTCTGCTGTTTCAGTGTGTTTGCTTGTTGTCCTTGTTGCTATTTTACTCTATTGGGGAGGGAACTGACTATGAGTCTTGCCGAGTTTTGGCTAAAATAAAAATACAGAGCTATTTTACACAGCTAAACCAGATTTCACATCCTGGGAGATGGCCTAGACTTTTGATAAACACATCTTGGCAACAACAGCTCATCTCTTTAGAGTTAACTATGAAAAGGATATTTCCTAATTTACCCAGCTCTAAACACAATCATCTGCTGTTCTTTTTCCCACTGACCTCTAACATACCTTATTCCAGAAAAATGCTTCCTTTCGCTTTAGCAGACTTTAAAAATCAGCATTATTCTTACCACAGTGGTAGTTTACATTTTTATCTACACACACACACATTTGCAAAAGTTTGCAAGATTAAAAGCCTCTCATTTTTTATTCTTGAAGCCCCAAAAGGGAAACTGTTATTCATGTGCCAAGGAATACAGCCATTCATTATTTTTTCTTTCTTTCTTGCTGCATATCCTCCCAATAGGATTAAAAGCAGTCTGGGACATGGAATATGGAGCTAGAGGAAAAGAGAGAGGAGTGGGAGGGTGAAAAAGATGGCATTTTAATAGCCTCTGCCATGCTGATTCAACACAGTAGGGACCTTGTATTTCAGACCCAAACTGTTTCCTTCCAGCCTTACACTTGGCCCCCTTCTACTGAAGCCCTGCATTGATGTCTCTAGATAGAGCTGGGAGGGGAGGGCTCTAATAAATGGCCTTTCTGAGAATAAGGGAGGTTGGAAAGGTTTGGGGAAACTATCATCACCATATCTCTGATTTTTAAATACATTTTCATCTTGAAATAATTAGGTCTTATAAAAAGCTTGCAAAATTAATAGAATTCCTGTATACTCTTCACTTAGATTCCTCAAATGTTAACATCTTATAAAACCACACAACCATGGTCTGTCAGGAAATTTTGAAGACTACTGACCAGTTATTTGGTCTCTCAATTTGAGTTTATCTGATGTTTCTTCATTATTAATCCAGGTTGTATGTTTTTGTCAAGAAAACCACAGGAATGAGATGTCCTCCACAGTGCATTCTATCAGGAGACATGTGCTCTTGATGTATCCCATTAACTACTGAGGTTCAACTTTGAGTGCTTGGTTAAGATGATGTCTGCCAGGTTCCTCTGCTATAAAGTTTCTAACAGTTTTGCCTTTTTGGAATTAGTAAGTAGCTTATGGGTGATCTGTTGAGGGCATGTAAATATCCTGCTTCTCATCATATTTTTGCCTACTAACTTTAGCATCCATTGATGATTCCTGAGATAAGCAATTATTACTGTGGTGGTTTGTAAAAGGTGATTTTCTCTTTCTTCTTTTAAAAATATATTTATTTATTTCTTTTGGCTGTGCTGGGTCTTATTTGTGGCACTCGGGATCTTCAGTCTTCGTTGCAGTGGGATCTATAGTTGGGCCATGTAGGATCTTTAATTGTGGCATGAGGAATCTAGTTCCCTGACCAGAGACTGAATCTGGCCCCCCTGCATTGCGGGGTGCAGTCTTAGCCACTGGACTAACAGGGAAGTCCCTATTTTCTCTTCTAAATGTATTAATTGGAATTATATTGTAAGGAAGAGCTTTCCCTTCCCCTTCATTTAATTATTTAGTCGATTATTTAAGTATGGTTTCTACAGGATATAGTCCACTCCTATCATTACTCTTTTGCTGAAATTGTCCCAAATTTAGTAACGGGAAGCCTCCTTTAAGTGGCCTCCTATATCCATAAGCTGTCTCCCATCAATTTTGGAGTACTTACTTTCTGGCACTATACATATTCCAGGCTCATTTTGTACTTTCTCTGCTCTAGTCTTAGAATTTCTCCAAGGAGTCCTGGTTCTTTTATTGGAGACTAGATAAAATAATGTGGGTTTTTTTTTTTTTTTTTGGGGGAGTCAGAGTACATAACTCTCCTAGTGGTAAAAAGTCACCAGCATGTGGGCAAGAAGAAATAAAAGCTCTGAACTCTCAGTGTTTTGGGGATAAACCTTTTTAAAACCATAAACTTCAATAAAATATAATGTTTATCCCAGTTTACCTTAAGTTGGAAATCCTTGCTAGATAATAACATAAGTTTCACAAAATTAGCTGGGCTTCACTGATAGCTCAGTTAAGAATCTGCCTGCAATGCAGGAAACCCTGGTTTGACTCCTGGGTTGGGGAGATCCCCTGAAGAAGGGATAGGCTACCCACTCCAGTACTTTTGGGCTTCCCTTGTGGCTCAGCTGGTAAATAATCCACCTGTAATACGGGAGACCTGGGTTCGATCCATGGGTTGGGAAGATCCTAGAGAAGCGAATGGCTATCCACTCCAGTATTCTGGCCTGGAGAATTGGACATGACTGAGTGACTTTCACTTTCAAAGATCAGCAAGGTATAAATAAATATATTTTAATCTGAGGTATTGTGATACTAGGATTTATAATAAGAAATACTCCTTTGATCTTGGTCCTGTTTTTGGCACAGAGCTCCTAAAACCCCTGGAATTTCCTATGTGATAAGAGCCACAGAGTTCCCTTTGGTTATTCATAACAGAACCCTCTCAACCACGCCTGAGTTTATACTAATGAGGGGACTTTCGAAAGGCTCCTAAGGTTGAGGCTAGTGGTCAGTGGTGACAACCATGTAGCTCACCCAGAGAGGGTATGGAAGCTCTGAATCCTTTCCCCCAAACCTTGCCCTATGCATCTCTTCCGTCTGATGGTTCCTGTTGTATCCTTATAATAACCCAGTACTCTAGTAAGATTTTCCTGAGTTCTGGAGCTGCTCCAGCAAGTTATCTCATTGGAGTATGGGTTTGTGGAAACATCTGATTTACACAGCAAGTGACTTCTGATTGGCATCTGAAGGTGGGAGGTGGAGGAAGAGTCTTGTGGAACTCAGCCCTTAACATGTGCAATCTGATGCCATTTCCAGATAATGTCAGAATGGAGTTAAACTGTAGGATACCCAGCTGGTGTCACAGAATTGCTAAATGTGTGGAAAACACACACATCTGGTGTCGGAAGTAAAGTACAGATCTTCCTAGACTTACAGTGGGGTTACTTCCCCTAAACCCATTGTAAGTTGAAAATATCCTAAGTTAAAAATGCACTTAATACACCTAACTTACCAAACATCACAAATTAGCCTAGCCTACCTTAAGGGTGCTCAGAACACTTACATTAGCCTGTAGTTGCACAAAACCACCTAACACAAAGCCTCTTTTATGCAATAAAGTGTTGAATATCTCATGTAATTTTTCGACTACCATACTGAAAGTGAAACACAGACTAGCTGTGTGAGTGCAGTATGGCTGCATGGGTGTTGGCAGTTTACCCACATGATCCTGCTGCTGCCCTGGCATCATGAAAGAGGAACATAAAGCATACTGCTAGCCAAGGAAAAGATCAAGATTCAAAGTATGGTTTCTACTGAATGTGAAACTTTTCCCCACCATCCTGAAGTAGAGAAATCATATATGATCCATGGTAAGTTGAGGACCATCTGCAGAGTAGTGTGAGAGAAGTTCAAGAAACACACAAAAGAGAGTGTTCTTCTTCTATCAATATATATGGATCTTTCATTACAAATTAAAAACCTACCAAGCACTTCCTTGGTGGTCTAGTGGTTAAGAATCTACCCGCCAAGGCAGGGGACCCGGGTTCAATCCCTGGTCTGGGAAGATCCCACATGCCATGGAGCAACTAAGCCCAAGCACCACAATGACTGACCCCCTATACCTAGAGCCTGGGAACTGCAACTACTGAAGCCACCTCAATGAGAAGCCTGCAGACCACAACTAGACAGTAAGTAGCTATTGCTCCCTACAACTAAAGGAAACCTGTGCGCAGCAACAAAGACTCAGCATAGCCAAAGATAAAATAAATAAATCTTTAAAAAATGTATTAAAAACCCTACCTAAATAGTTAGTATGGTCAGCAAAATGTAACTTGGATGAAAACAAGTAAATCTTTTACCACAATGTTTAACATTTTCTTCCTGATTTTTTCTTAGTAAGTCAAAAGTGAACAAAAGATGATTAAAACTTCTAAGTGGTAATATAATAAGTTAAATGCATAAAAAGCTGTTTATTATTTGTGGGAAAATAAAACTGTTCATATAGCCTTTAATTATTACTGTTATTTTTATGTTAGCTTCAGTTCAGTTCAGTCCAGTTGCTTAGTCATGTCTGACTCTTTGCAACCCCATGGACTGCAGCACTCCAGGCTTCTCTGTCCACCACCAACTCCCAGAGCTTACTCAAACTTATGTCCATCGAGTCGGTGATGCCATCCAACCATCTCATCCTTTGTCGTCTCCTTCTCCTCCAGTCTTCAATTTACCTAAATGTTTACTCCCTTGTCCTTATTCCTTTCCAATATTCCCAAAGTACTTTTACAAAAAGTTACTTTTGAAAAATTAAAAAAAGTTCCTTTTGTGTCATTCATTGATGATAAATTCTCTGCTTTTGTTGTTTGAAATGGCTTTAATATACCTTCACTTTAATAATAATAATAATATTTAACATAACTAGGTTAACTATTTCTAGTTTAACAATGTTTCTGTCTGTACTTTGAAAACTATTCTATTACTTCTTATTTCCACTATTGTTCTCAATAAGTATTAATTCTTGTTCCTTGGAAGCTGATCTCTCTTTTTTTTCTGAATACTTTTGAGATTACCTTTGGTGTTCTGCAATTTCATTACCATGTGTTTCTGCATGTTATCTGTGGTGCTCCTAGATCTTAGAATTTATGACTTACATTATGCCAGACTTTCTCATGCTATCCTTTATGTCTCATGCACTTTTCCTATCACTGTGCCTTTCTGTGTTGTATTCTGGGTAACTTAGTTATACATCCAGTCTTGTGTATGAACTGGCTTGTATCAGCTTAAAATAGCCAATTAGGCATATCTCCTCCCTAGTCCACATTCACTGTCATCACATTGGTAGCTTAAAATGGGCTATGGTGGGGGTAGGTACACCATGGAAACTGGCAAATACTACATGAAAGAGTATTCTCCCCAGCCTCTAGAGAGACACTTTTAAAACATTTATCAGTGCACTACTGCATACAATCTATTCTATTTAAGTCTTTCTTCAGCTTAGTTAGTCTTTAATTCATTTGTAAGGTTTTAATTTAAAAACTGCACTTTTTATTCTAACAGTTTTATTTGATTCTTTTTAAAAATATGCATTGTCTTTAAAGAAAAGGTATTTCTTTCTCAAGCTTGTGGTTTACTTTTTTATTTGCAACATAGTCCAACATCTTTTCTACTGTTTGCTATTCTCTTTACTCAGTCATGATGGCTTCCTTTTAAATGTTGGATTGTATATTTGTATATTGTATTTGTGTGAATCCTGCTAGGTCTGATATGAAGGTGCATTCCTCCAGGGAATATTCATTTTTCTATATGCTCCCAGAACTGTTTCCAACCAGGGACCATTTTTAATTTCTCAGTTCTCAATCTGCTTGACCATGCAAGTAGTACAAATCTGAAACCCAAATCACATGACAGTGATAACATGGATTCTAAAGGAAGACTTTTCTTCTACCCAGAACCCAGGTTGAGACAAATAATTTTCCCTGTTTTCTCCCATTGTTGGCTGGTAGATTTTTCTTGATCTATCATTTCATTGAAGGTGTATCTCTTTGAGGACTCTGCTTCCTGCCAGGGTCTTTGTTCCAAATTTCCAATTTGTTCTTGCCGAAGTCTTTTCTCCTATCTTCAAATGACTATGTAAACCCAAAGCTCTTGGGTATAGTGAAGGCAAATGCCCCATGAACAGCTGTAGCTTCACCACAGGCTTAACCCTCTGCTCTCCAGCCTCCTTCATACTTCTGTACCCCAAGGATTTCTCATTTTTCTTGAGAGCTCAGTCAGGGATAAACAGAGCACTTCTCACATAGTCCTCAATATCTCTGGATGTTTTGAAGTCAAGATAACTAGCCTAAAAATCTGCTGGAAATCAAAGTCCACAAGTCTTTCAAAAAGAACCTTTCAAAGATATTTTAATATATAGTTTAAAATAATAATTATTTGAGAGCTCTGACTGGTGCTAAGTTTTCTCTTTTTCTTCAGAATATTCTATAGCAAAAAATGTTTTATATACTACAGACACACAGATGCATCCATCAACACATTAAGTGTTACTACTTATGTGCTGACTATTATTAGCTATTTCAGAATAGCTATTAATTCTTACAAAGTATTTTGTAAACCATGAATAAGTGAATCAAAGGTTGATACTAAAAGCAGTTTACATCCTAACCACGATTTGTTTGTCAAATTTTATTTGGGATTCATGTAGTTTAAACTTCTCTTTTCCTTTGATGTTAGTAAGAATTCTATGTACTATTTGTAGAAATATGAATATGTACTTTGTATAAATGTGAGGTATACAATTTTGAAATTATCTTGCTCACATAATTTGTTTAGAGATTTTGATCAAAGTTGTAACATAGGTAGACTTACCTCCTTTTTCAAAAACTACAAGTCATGAGATACATAGTTTTCCAAGGCTATACAATATAAGTTGAAGAGCTAGAGTTGAAATTCAGCTTTAGAAGCTCTAAGTTCAGAGTTCAATAAGCACAAATTCATCAGAAAAATTGGGACATTTTCCCATTGCCATGGGGAAGAAACTCCTAATGGAATAGAAGACTCCGTGATCAGGGCAGAGGGACTTATGTATATAAAACAGTGGCTCAATTTTAGTATGTTTTTTAATTGTTATGTTTTGAGTTTTTGTATTTTTTTTTTCCTGAGGGTTATGCTATAGTGATTTAAGGAAGTTTCGGTTCAAAAAAGTTCCACAACATAGAACCTGGTACAGAGGACTGTTATGTTAAAGAGCTACTCATTTCTTACCTTTCTATTTCTAATTAACATTTATATATAAAGGAAAAAATGTTCATATTACAAATAGTTAACTGAAAAAAATCAATATCCAGAGCTCTTCACTGACATGGTTTTTCCATCTTGTATGCGATAACAATTTTAAGACATGATCTCTTTAACTTCATAAGCAAATCCTTGCAAACCAATAAACTGGAACTCTTCATGAATTCTTGTACTCACAGTGAGATTTGTAGTGACAGTTTTTGGTTCAAAAGTGCATTCCTGTTGTAAGTGGACTGCACGAGATCATTCAGTGGAATGAAGGCCAGTATCACACGCACAGCTGTACTCTGAGAAGTAATTTTAGATGTCAAGATAATGTATGTCGAAGCTGTGCAAAACCACAATCCACCAGCGGATCACAATCCCTTTTGGCAAGCTGCTGTGTATTGTATTAGTCTCTGGCTGTACAATGATCTGGGAAGCTGAAGAAATGGAATTTGTCACTTGGGCCATTCATCCTCAGCTGCCAAGAGGTGGGCACATTCTGACCTCCGGATTAATGCTGGGCAGAGTTCCCTATACCATCCTACTAAGAATGTGGTCACCCAGCTCCAATGAAGACATCCTGTTTCAGCAAGACAGTGTGAAGAAAAAGTCACGACTGTCAAATCGTTTAGATGTTTCCCATTCATTTTAGTTGGGTAGAAGTCTGTTTTCCTTTTACCTATGTATAAGCTACAAGTATGTCTTGAAATGGTATATTAGATTTCTTTTTTCTATAGCTATAGCTTAAAAACAGCTGAACTTATTTTCCTGAATACACATAAAAACTCCTGAGCTGGGATCTGATATATCCAGTTGCAGACTGAAGAATTTTTTTTGAGCTGATGGTTTATGCTGAAAATGCAGACAGATGTCGAACAGCCTCAGCAAAGCAATCTTTAAGGGAGTCCTGGGGAACAGACCATGTGGCTGTTTTGAAAGTGCTAAATTCTTGTTGCCAAACAAACAATTTTACTTAAAAAATCCTAGAATTTCTTATAGTAAGATTTTAACAGATATTTGGAGAAAGCCACCCATTACTCTGTAGTTGAATTTTTGGAATCTGTTAGTTCCCATTTTGCATTTTCTCTGGGCACAAGAAACTCTATTAGATTTATCATTCTCAAGGGTCAGATAAAAGCCAGACTTCTGGAATTATGACCTTTAAGGCATTAAGTAGATATCTTAAATTTTAAAATTGCTGCAGGAAGTCCCTAAAACCCAGAGAATCTAGATGGTCAAAATTTGCTATATTTTTGGCAGTGATATTTCTTTCCTGGGATACTAAAATAAGAGTCAGGGGAACTACAAACAAAATAGGTCTGATCAGAAACAACTGAATGTTTATAAGTGTTCTACAGGGGGTTCAGACTTTCCCAGGAGAGTAATAATTTAAAGGCTGTCAGTGGATGCAAATGAATTTCAGCCGTAGGAAGGAAGAAGAGGTGAATAGCACTTTTGTCTCCAAGAGACCTGGAATTTCAGACAGGCTCCATTTTGGATAATTCTATTTAGCCTGCCTACATTTTCTGATGTTGTTTCAGTTGGGAATGATAGAATGATACTCCTTATCCCTGTATCCTGAACTGTTCAGCAGTGTTTTGTCATGCTGTTAACAGCCATCAGGTTCGATCTATGCCGACAGATGAGTTTCCTGCTGATATGAAAGGGTCTCATGAATTGCATCTTGTGTAAAAGAGAACAAAATTCTTTTTACAAAGTAAGTATAACATGAGCAAGAACCGAAGCTTTTTTCTTCTTCTATTTGTCCTCTAGCACACCCTGGTCTCTGAGAGTCTAATAGATAATCTAGACTTCACTGTATTGCTGTGCTCCTTTGGAGAACTGCTTTTACCTTAATTTTTATCCAAGCAAAATACTTCCTTTCTGCCTCTCTAGTTATACCATGATAGCTAAGCAATCTTCTAAAAGTCTGAACACTACATAAAGTGGCACAGAATGTTGTTTTGCAAAGGACAATGAAACCCCTTTCTCTGGATTCATGAGTATATTAGGTCATTAGCAGGAGGAAAAGTACAGCTACTGAAAGGGAAGTGACGTCGCTCAGTCGTGTCCAACTTTTTGCGACCCCAGGCTCAGTAGCCTATCAGGCTCCCCGTCCATGGGATCTTCCAGGCAAGAAGACTGGAGTGGGGTGCCATTTCCTTCTCCAGGAGATCTCTTCAACCCAGGGACTGAACCCAGGTCTCCTGCATTGTAGGCAAACGATTTACTGTGTGAGCCACCAGGGGAGTGCGCCTACTAGAAATATACTAATGAGATAAAATGGAAGGGTATGAAAAATGTAAGCAACTTTATGATGTTATTACTATATCAAAAAGTCATAAAGAAGAACAGAAATGTCAAGTTAACGGCCACTAATCAAGTAGAAAGAAGATATTCTATAATAGCACTTAGTACTTATTATCTTCTTTGTTTGGAAAAAAAGGATACAGTGATTAGTTGAAAGGCAAAATATAAAACTCTCTGCATATGCGATGTACCAAATCTGCACAATTTGAAAATACAATAGGCATTTTTATTTCCAGAAACCAACACCAGTTTGTATGTACATGGATACGAGTCACACAATGTACATGTTTAATGATTCAATCTGATGTTTTTTTCCCGCCTCTTCTCCTCCCTCTTCTGGCCTCAGAATGAGTTGTTTATATACATGAGGATTTGGTGTTTTTCTGTTTCTAACTCTCAACAGTATAGCAATTCCCTTCATAAATCACTGTATCATTAACATGATTGTGCATAACCACTTAATTCAGAAAAATAAATCCTGGAGGCAAAAATATTCTTTGGCCAGACTAACCTAAATATGCCTACGGTTTATCATAGTCAATACTTATTTCACTTTCTGTAATGTACAATAGTGGCCCAGCTGGTAAAGAATCCACCTGCAATGTGGGAGACCTGGGTTCGATCCCTGGGTTGGGAAGATCCCCTGGAGAAGGGAAAGGCTGCCCACTCTAGTATTCTGGCCTAGGGAATTCCATGGACTGTATAGTCCATGGGGTCACAAAGAGTCAAACACGACTGAGCAACTTTCACACACATTCTTTAGAAGCTTAGTGAACATTGTCTTCATTTATTCCATTCTGGTGTATTCAACTCAGGGGATGAAATTTTGGGATTTAAAAAAAATCTTAATTTAGAAAATGGATATTTGTAATATATCACTGTATCCATATTACCTCAATGTGAAATTCAGAACAGAATATTTCATATCTATTTTCTTATTAAAATAATCCATAATTAATGACAACTAAGATGATATCAGACCACAACCAGCAGGCTAAAGATGGATCACTTAATCTGAGTCAAAGTAGGAAAGGAAAATGAGTACCACTGACTATGAAAGCCCTTTCTATACCTGTATAGGACATAGTAATAGCAACAGCAATCACTTACTGAGAAATTCTTAGTGCCAGGATGTGAATTCAGGCCTTTATTTAATCTTATTTAATCATTACAATATCCTTGTGGGGTATGTGTTATTTCCCAATTTGCATATGAAGAAACTGAGGCTCACACATTCAATGATTTGTTTATGCATAAGAATCAGGATTCAAAACCTTTGCACCATTAGAAAATAGTGACTGTACTTTTAATGCATGACCAAGCCAGTGGTGGAGGAACTGGCAGAGTATCCAAGTGGGGAAAAAAGTCTAGAAAAAGCAAGAAGGGAGAACTGATCTTCCCAGGCATATCTCTGGGGTCAGAAACCCTTGATATTTGAAATGGTGGTACTGGAAGGTTACCCAGAGAGTGTTCTGTTTGGTGACATCTTGGCTAATACATATTATATTATTCATTTATTGAAAATGCTACTGGGGAATATGGGGAGGTTATACAGGGCTATTTGGCACCTCTCCAGAATTTGAATTTACCATTTGTCAGCTCTATGAAATTGGGTAAGTTATTTAATCTCTCCAAGCCGTGGTCTCTTCTACCACAAAGTGGAAATAAGAACTGCAACTCAATAAATATTTGCTGTGAGAACTGAATGAGATTTTCAAAATACCAGCACAATGCCTGATGCATATCTAAGGCATTATACAAATGTTACTTCCCTCTTCTTTCTTGTATTTATATAAATTTTACAGAAATGTTCATATGTTAAACAGATTATTATTAAATTTTTTTCTAGCTTTTCAAAAAAAAGTATAGGGGGTTCCTATACTCTGTTATTTTTCTGGTCTGAATTCATTATGGCAAACAAAATACTCTATATATAGATGTGTGATAAATTTTGGTAGAAGGTGGACTTGAGTCTGCAGTTCAGTTCAGTCGCTCAGTCATGTCCGACTCTTTGCGACCCCATGAACCGCAGCAAGCCAGGCCCCTATGTCCATCACCAACTCCTGGAGTTTACCCAAACTCATGTCCATTGGGTCAGTGATGCCATCCAACCATCTCATCCTCTGTCATCCCCTTCTCCTGCCCTCAATCTTTCCCAGCATCAGGGTCTTTTCCAATGAGTCAGCTCTTTGCATCAGGTGGCCAAAGTATTAGAGTTTCAGCTTCAACATCAGTCCTTCTAATGAACACCCAGGACTGATCTCCTTTAGGATGGACTGGTTGGATCTCCTTGCAGTCCAAGGGACTCTCAAGAGTCTTCTCCAATACCAAAGTTCAAAAGCATCAATTCTTCATGTTCAGCTCTCTTCACTGTCCAACTCTCACATCCATACATGACTACTGGAAAAACCATAGCCTTGAATAGACGGACCTTTGGTGACAAAGTAAAGTCTCTGCTTTTTAATATGCTGTCTAGGTTGGTCATAACTTTCCTTCCAAGGAGCAAGCATTTTTTAATTTCATGGCTGCAGTCACCATCTGCAGTGATTTTGGAGCCCCCCAAAATAAAGTCAGCCTCTGTTTCCACTGTTTTCCCATCTATTTGCCATGAAGTGATGGGACTGGATGCCATGATCTTAGTTTTCTGACTGTTGAGCTTTAAGCCAACTTTTTGACTCTCCTCTTTCACTTTCATCAAGAGGCTCTTTGGTTCCTCTTCCCTTTCTGCCATAAGGGTGGTGTCATCTGCATATCTGAAGTTATTGATATTTCTCCTGGCAATCTTGACTTCAGCTTGTGCTTCATCCAGCCCAGCATTTCTCATGATGTACTCTGCATATAAGTTAAATAAGCAGGGTGACAATATACAGCCTTGATGTACTCCTTTTCTATTTGGAATCAGTGTGTTGTTCCATGTCCAACTCTAACTGTTGCTTCCTGACCTGCATACAGATTTCTCAAGAGGCAGGTCAGGTGGTCTGCTATTCCATCTCTTTCAGAATTTTCCACAGTTTATTGTGATCCACATAGTCAAAGGCTTTGGCATAGTCAATAAAGCAGAAATAGATGTTTTCCTGGAACTCTCTTGCTTTTTTGATGATCCATGGGATGTTGGCAATTTGATCTCTGGATCCTCTGCCTTTTCTAAAAGCAGCTTGAACATCTGGAAGTTCACAGTTCATGTATTGCTGAAGCCTGGCTTGGAGAATTTTGAGAATTACTTTACTAGTGTGTGAGATGAGTGCAACTGTGCATTAGTCTGAGCATTCTTTGGCATTGCCTTTCTTTGGGATTGGAATGAAAACTGACCTTTTCCAGTCTTGTGGCCACTGCTGAGTTTTCCATACTTGCTGACATATTGAGTGCAGCACTTTCACAGCATCATCTTTGAGGATTTGAAATAACTCAACTGGAATTCCATCAACTCCACTAGCTTTGTTCGTAGTGATGCTTCTTAAGGCCCACTTGACTTCATATTCTAGGATGTCTAGCTCTAGGTGAGTGATCACACCATCATGATTATCTGGGTGGTGAAGATCTTTTTTGTATAGTTCTTTTGTGTATTCTTGCCACCTCTTTTTAATATCATGCTTCTGTTAGGTCATACCATTTCTGTCCTTTATTGAGCCCATCTTTGCATGAAATGTTCCCTTGGTATCTCTAATTTTCTTGAAGACATCTCTAGTCTTTCCCATTCTGTTGTTTTCCTCTATATCTTTGCATTGATCACTGAGGAAGGCTTTCTTATCACTCCTTGCTACTCTTTGGAACTCTGCATCCAAATGGGTATATCTTTCCTTTTCTCATTTGCTTTTTGCTTCTCTTCTTTTCACAGCTATTTGTAAGGCCTCTTCAGACAGCCGTTTTGCTTTTTTGCATTTCTTTTTCTTGGAGATGGTCTTGATCCCTGTCTCCTGTACAATGTCATAAACTTCTGTCTATAGTTCATCAGTCACTCTATCAGATCTAGTCCCTCAAATCTATTTCTCACTTCCACGGTATAATCATAAGGGATTTGATTTAGGTCATACCTGAATGGTCTAGTGGTTTTCCCCACTTTATTTTGTCTTATAGTTTCATTATCATTTACCTAAGTGTGTATTTATTATCATTATTTAATTCTATTAGGATGTATGTGCTTTCTGAGAATTGGCAGACTTCAACATTTTAGGAGGCCTTCACTGTTGGTCCAATGGCTAAGACTCCAAGCTCCCATTGCAGGGGACCTGGGTTCAATCCCTGGTGAGGGAACTAGATCCTATATACCATAACTAAGAGTTTGCATGCCACAACTAAGAGTTGGTGTGCTACAAGTAAGAGTTCAATTAAAGCTTCTGTGTGCCACAAGGAAGATCCCAAGTACTACAGCTAACACCTGCACAATCAAATAAAAGTAAATATTAAAAATTTTTTTTATGAAATTCTGTCTTCCTTTCTCTCTTGTTCTCTTTTCTTTTTTTCTCTCTCTCCTCTCATCTTCCTCAATATAATTCCAGCATATAAAGTTGGATTATTTATAATTCTTGGTTCATGGAACATTTTCATCATTGGTCAATGTATGAATCAATTTTATTTACTTAGATTTTAAATTACTTATTTTTATAATGTAATAAGCTCCTGTGAATTCATTATCCAAAACAAAAGCTAGTACTGTAAATAACTGCTTCTACTCAGAGAGTGCTTTCTACCAACTCATCTCTGTTTCTGTCACCTGAGTTAACCATCTGTGAAAACAATTATCATTCCCTTACCTTCCTTTGCTTATTGTTTCATTGCATCTCTATGTACCCTTAAAGAGTTGTTTTTACTAGTTATTTTAATTTCATAAAAACTTATGTAGTATAATCTTTTTAACTTATATTGCTAATTCATGCATACTGTTAAATGTACTATAGTCCACTTGTTTGGGATGCTGTACAATAACTCCACTGTGAAAATATACTACAATATTTATTTTCCTCTTGCACTGATGGCCATTTAGATTGTCTCCAGATTTTCATTATTATAAACAATGTTACTTTGAACATTCTGCAAGTCCTTTTTTGACTACTGCCTTTCTCCATTCTCTGTTTCCTTGGAGAACTCTGATTAGACATATGTTAGATAGACCTGCTCAGTCTATGATCTCAATTTTTCTCTTTGCAGGCTTTATTCTGGCCTGAACTTTATTTTGGTCAGTGTATTCATAATACTACAGATTTTCCAGTTCACTAATTCATTTTTCAGTTAAGTCTAATTTGTTTCTTGGAATCTTTTGATTAAATTTTTCATTTCAATGATTGAATTTCATTTCTAGAAGTTATTTTCACCACAGAAATCTCCTTGATCTTTCTTACTCATACTTACAAGTTTCTCTTTTACTTCTTAAACATGTAAATCATTTAGATTTATTTCTGTGCCTAATAACTCCAATATCTTTCCTTAATGGTCTGATTTCTCTGTCTGTTGTTCCTCTTGGTTCTCAGTTATAGTTTGTCTCCTTATGTCATTCCTTTATTTGTTCCTTGTGAACTGTTCATTTTCCTTACAACTCTATGTGAAGGAGTTAAGACCTGGGTTAAACTTGTATTTTTCCAGAAATGATTTATATTTGCTTATGCTAGTTTCCCAGGAAAATTAAATTCTGTACTTGAAGTTTTTCACAACGCACATCACATCAATTCATACCTGACACTCAGATGAGGGACTTTGGGGTCAGATAACCAGCACTACTGTCCTTCCATTTAGTGCCAAGGTCAATAACGGATCATTCCTTTGCTTCATCCTTCTGAACACTGGGTCTATTTCTAGTTATGCCTTTATATTAAGGTTGCTGATTTTTTGTAATGCCAGTTGGTATGCCAGTCTCCTTGTTGGACTCCTTAGAAACAGTAATGTCCTAAGCTTTACACCTATTCCCCAGGCGTTCTTTGGCCACCAGGATGAAGGTTCAAGATCTCCAGAATCTGGGTGAAACCCTGAGAATGAAAATCAGTTCTAGTATTTGCTCACCTGCCGGGTCTTGCTTTCATTTTATTTTATGGCCTCTGTGAATTCTTCCCTTCAATCCATCAAAAACAAATGTTATGTATCACATGCAGCATTTTAACTATAATAGTGTTGTGGGTATCCATCAGAGTATCTGGTCTATTTGCCATTACTATTATTTTTTTTTTAAGACTTATTTATTTGTTTGGCTGTGGTGGACTTTGTTGCTGCACACAGGCTTTCTGCAGTTGTGGTGAGCAGGGGCTTCTCTTTGTTGCAGCATGCAGGCTTCTTATTGTGGTGGCTTCTCTTGCTGTGGCGCACAAGGTGCACAGGCTTCAGCAGTCTGAGGGCTCAGCAGTTGCAGCGCTCAGTCTTAGCTGCTTCACAGCGTGTGGGATCTTCCCAGACCGGGGATCAAATCCATGTTCTGGGTGTTGCAAGGCAGAATCTTAACCACCAGATGACCAGAGAAGTCCCTATGGGTGATTCCTTTTAAAATAGAAGTCTATCTGTCCCTATTTCAACATTCATTTTCTACTGCAACAGTTTTTTAGTCTCCAGTCCTATATCTTAATAGATTAGACACACCAATACTCACTTAGCCTAGTATAACACTCATTAAATTTAAAGATAGTCACATGTTTAAATTTCTTTAATGACTCCATAGCACTCTTAGGATAAAGTCTAAACTCCTGACTATGCATACAGAGCCCAGTGAGGTTTGTCCTCTGTCTACTTCCCCTGCCTCTCAGCCTCCTCTGTATATCATCATTCAAACCTCAAGCACTCATAGCCATCTGCCTCCAGTTCTCTCACTACACTCTCATTTCTCTGAATTTTTAATTACACCGCTCCTCTGTCCAGGATCTATACCCCTTTCCCCAGTCTTCTCCCAGATTCTTACTTGTACCCTTCAAAATTTATCTCAAAAATCACTTTCTTTTCAAAGTATTTTCTGACCCACACTCTTGCTTGCGAGGAAAACATAATCAGGCACCTCACATCTATGCTACCTAACAGAAATATTACAGCAATGATCATAAAAGGTGATGATAAATGATTTTCTTATCAGCCTCCCCTACTACGAGGCAGGGGCTTCTTTGAGAACATGAATTCCTTCATGTTTTATACCCAGGACCAAACATAGCTGGACATATGGAAGGTGTTCATTAAATGTCTGTGGGATGAATCAGTGAATCAAGTGGGCACAGCTACACTTAAAAGTTTGGAAAATGAGAGGAGGAAGATTTATTCTAATGGAGAACAGTTTGCGTGTGTGTGTGTGTGTGTGTGTGTGTGTGTGTGTGTGTGTGTGTGTG